>CM062649.1:83703383-84303383 GCA_031772095.1 Zeugodacus tau
ACAACGCGAATGAGTAGTATTTAGCAGAATGAGATTGCACGGCATATCAACCACAAAAATAGAATAGCGCTAACCAGACACAATAAGGTGATACAGGCAATAATAAAATGGAATAGTACTAGTGGAAAGGGGCGAGTACGCAACCATCAACACGATTATTCCGCATAAAATAAATTGATTCCTGTTAAAAGTCAAAAGAGACCCCTCTCCACGAGGGGTGCTGCCCACAGAAACACACACATACACTCATAAGCAAATACATATGTGTAATCATATATATGATGAAGAACGCTCTCGATCACTATAAATTTGTCCACAATAAGTTTCTTTATTGAGATCTCAAAAGGATTGCCGTTGCCACAAACACCCTCTGGCCATTCACAATGCTCCTCAGCCGCTTATTTGTTTGTTTGCTGCTTTCTTAAGCGAAGTATACACACTCGAGTAGCATTCTTCAAATTTTTATGTTACGCACAGACACATATTCATAATGACAAATAGACAATAAGCAACACTGCCACAAAGAAATCTTCTTCTGAATGCTTTGAGCATCTGTGCGCTGAAATTTCGATTATACAATATGATCGGCAATAATGATCGCCACTTACCTGAGGAGATATAAATGCACATACATACATACATACACTCCACATGAAATATATATTTGGCACCTCTATGTCTATTTCTATACGCATCTCGACACATAAATAAATTATTGTGGTAGCATCCTGGCAGGCTATTGTCTCTTCAGCTAGTGTCCCTCGATTGTGTGTCAAAAATTACGCATGCGGTTACATAAGCAGTTATACATATGAACAAATATATGTCAGTGTGTGTGCACTTCTTTCTCCGTTCTGTGCCAGACATATTGGCGTTGTCAACAAGATTTCCACGGTCACTTTGATATCGATTTTAAACAATTTATTTAGCTCCTTCGATATAGCTGTGGATGTGCCAAATTGATCTATCTGTGAGTGTGGCAAATTTATGTTGGTTACTAATAGTACTAAATCGGGCATGTCTAATTTGAAGTTATGTTATACGCTAGACAGACGGCAGAGTTAACTCGAATTAACTGCGCTTTTAATCAGTTCCAATTTTGGGGGTGACAGACGGCAGAAAAGCGAGTTATAAACTCCCATAACAGCTGATTGGCAATAATATTTCCATTTTGGTGAGATAAAATTGGATAGAAAGGAAATTTTGCGGTTGTTAGTCGCACAACTAGTACAAAATCACTAATTATTAAAAAAATATACATAAATACGTTATTATTAAAACTTCCATTTTAGAAAAAATTAGCATGTGTATGTTTTTGTTTACATTTAATTGAAAAACAGCTGTCAGTATTGCATATTTTCATTCACAATAGATAAAAAGCGGCCATGTTTAACAATGTTGCCAACGAAAATGACACGAACTCCCTCTAACTCTCTAAAATTTTGAGGATTAAATGGGAGTTAGTAAACCGGGTTAACTGAGATAACTCTCGAATTAACCCGAATTAAAGCAGTTATTCCGAATTAACGCGCCGTCTGTCAGGGGTATTAGCGAACAACAAGAAAGCAGATTACTTTATATTAAGATACAGAATATGGTTATAGTTAATATATATAGAAATAGTTACAAATTTCGATTGAAATTTCTTCAAACCCGTTCTTTAAAGTTCAATTATTACATTTCCAAGTGATTCAAGTCTATAATAAAGTCCGATATTTTATTATTATTGATTTATGTATACAGAGCAATTTTCAGAAATTAACCCCCTTGAGTTCCTCTATATCTTTCGAAGTACCGAAGAAGATATAACACTATCGACATAACCCCCACCTGTCTAGGTGACGTTGCGTACTATTAATCTAAAATTTTTGGACTATATTCGTTAAAAGTTCAACCTAAATTTACTCGGAACACAATAAACCTCATGTCACCGGTTAGCATAATTATAGTAATATCGTTCTTAACTTATTATATATTTAAAATATTTTTCTAGATTTTTGGTGAAAATTTCATAGCGATATCTCAACGGAAAGTATTTATGACCGCGCCTTCATATAACCCGAACCACTGTGCAAGGTTGGTATTCTAGATGGGCAAAATCGGATAATGCCATGCCTACAAAATTGTATTAATCGGAAAGCTATAAAGTGCTATAACTAAGCCATAAAATAAAAAAAAATGGTACAGGGGATCACACTAGAGGCGACATATTTGGATGCAATTTTTTTGGGAAAGTGAGAGAGGCCCCGCCCTCTAACAAGTTTTTTGTACATATGTATGTATATCGCAAACTTGTCTTGTCTTGTAATTGGCGTTGAATCGTTTAGCCGGTTATAGCCGAATCGATTAGAGCGCGCCACTCCTCTTTTTCCTTCGAAGTTCGGCGCCAGTTGGAGATTCCAAGTGTAACCAGATCGCTCTCCACCTGGTCCCTCCAACGGAATGGCGGCCTTCCCCTTCCTCGGCTTCCTCCGGCGGGTACTGCATCGAACACTTTCAGTGCTGGAGTGTTTTCGTCCATTCGGACAACATGACCTAGCCGCTGTCTTTTTATTCGCTGAACTATGTCAATGTCGTCGTATAACTCGATGATATCAATATCCTCTATATCGCAAACTACTAAAGCTATATAAATCGAACTTACTAGACACTTTTCCCTTTAGTAATCCTGCATACACTATGAAAATATTTGAAATCAGATAACCCACTCCCTATACAAAGGTTATGTTGAAAACTAGTAAAAGTGTGTTAGCTCACTAAGGAAAACCGCCAGAAAAAAAATTGGCTTCACAACGCACACTTTTGGACCAAAAACCGTATCTCAGGAACTACTCGACCATTATAAGCTTATTTTGGTTCATTTATTTTCTTTACATCCTGATGTTATATCTTGAAAATGGGCGTAATTGGTTCACGACTTCTTCCTACTACTTCCCATATAACACAATTTTATAATCCATATAATATTTCCCGTGAAGATAGCAGAATAAAACTTTCCACAAATTCTGCTTTGGAGGTGTGGCATCGCTCACCCTAAAAATTCTCGAAATAGGGATATATCTTTTCAAGGCCCCATATATCATATATAAGAATCTTAATGCCCGTGTCTAATTTTTTACTGAAAAATTCCCTAGCTCCCACTTTCGTTGGGCTTTATAACCAGTTTAAATTCTTTATTTTACGTGTTTAATTTGTATAGTTGAGCTATACAATTTTAGACATCTTAAACACTTTTCACTGACTAATCAAAAAAGGAATAAAGAAATGGAAGACAAGTGAAAAATTTAATCAGAAAATGTTCAAAAGAGATTGAAGTGAATGTATGAATACATTTATTTCGCAGAATTCCTTTGACGAATCAAATTTGTACATTTGTAAATCTTTTTCAAGGATTTTATTAATTAGCAGATAACTTCTCTTATTCAGTAGGTGTCGACAGGTATCAAGTGTTCATTGCCGGCGTTCGATTGTCCTGCTGGTGTGAATTGTCGCACCAAAGTCGGCGACTTCTTACAGTGCGGCTGATGCGACTGATGCGGCTGAGTGTAGCAATTGTGTGACAGAGTTGTCAAAAAAGAGAAAACATCAAACGCACCGTCACTGCGTTGTATTGTTTGCAATACACACTTTTCATCTACGCATGTGTGTTTGTTTAAGAAACGGTAAGACAATAAGCGATTTTCTGCAATATTTTTCAAATGTCTCTTTTAGATGTTGCACACTGCGCCAACACCACAATTGATATATTTTGCTAGCAATGATGACAACCACAAATAATTGACTATTGGCTACAGTTTGTTGGTTTGATTTGAGAGTTAAATGCGTACTTTCGGTTTGACTTTTTGATTTTAGAAGTAAATTATAATATTGGTCATAAATAATTTTCTTAAATAACAACTAAATTTATGCATATGACAGATTCTCGAGGGATCAATGTATGATAAGGAATGGTACGGGAAATGCTCCCATTTTGCCTCTATTAAAAAAATATCCCGAAATTTTTTATTATTTTAGATATCCTGAAATGGTAATAATGAATTATTCCATATTATACTATGTATACTATTTTTAACAGTAAAATAAATTCAGTAATTTCCGCCACAAAGATATTCTCAATTTTTATTATATCAGATTAGATAAAAAATATATCCGTCCATATTTTCCACGTTATAAATGTCAACTACTAAATTTTCTACATTTTGTTAGATTTTATTAGTATCCAAGAAAAGTTGAAAATAAACAAAAATTTCGAAGCCTTTATTATTGAAGTTTGACCAAGGTTCCAAGCCTGACTGAAATAGATTTAAATATTTTATTTACCCTTATTTAATCAGTATAAACTGTTTTCTGCGTGGTCTGCCTCTAACTCCGAACACGGCCTCATTGTTGACAGGTTCGAATTAATTTTTGCCGAAGGGTCAAAATAAAATATTTTCTACCATATCCACTAAATATATAGCAAAATCTTCCTCACCTTCAATATTTGCATGGGGACCGCTTACATCTTCTCACCGACTACTTGACAAAATTTTTCGTGAGTTCCCGTGAAAAATCAATGCTATGTGAACTTGGTGAGTTTCAATTAAAGCGTATAACGAGTAGTCCTGAAGACCTTGGAAAACTGGACTCTACTGTTGTTTTTCAGGAAAAAGAGTAGTATACTCATTTACTATTAGAATTCAAAGTTTGCAATCTAGATCAGATTATACTAGTACTGAAATCTCCCGATAAAAGCTACTTCGATATAAAAAAAAGCAGTTATGAAACCTCAACTAGTATACAGTGGAACTTCTCTAACTCGAATCACCATAATCTACAAAAAACCTTCGAATTAGAGAGACTTCGAGTTATACAATTTTCATTAAAACATACGATTTTTGTAAAAGCTGTAAAATATAGATTCGCATTTATTCACTTCGCATGAAGTTTTACGTTCATTTAACGTATGAATTAACATGTATTCTGTAATTTTGTTGGTTGCAGTTTGCTATTGTTTGGCTCTTAACGTCTGTATCTCATGCCTTTGTTACATGATTTATGGGGTTAGGGGTAGTCAAAGACACGAAAAAAATAGAATTTACAGTATTTTTTTTTTGCTATTAAATCATATTATTTTACAAATGTTATAATATGACATTAGTATACAATGTTTTGACTAACAGTCACGAAAATTTAAAAAAAAAAATTAAATTAAAAAAAATTCAAAGTTATAGCTTTCTGTGTTGATCCAGTTTCAAAAAAAGGTCCTAGCGGTGACAATCATAAGTCCTTGGAGATTCATCTAAAATCAATCGGATGAAAAAATTTGTTTTATAAATAGATAATCCTGGGCTGATCGAACCTTTTTTTCAAAAATTAACAAAATGACGGCCTCAGGAAATTTTTTTTCTAGATTTTCGGGAAAAAAATCAATTGGTCTTAAAAAATCGAAATTTTTGAAAAAAACATCCTTCGATCAGGCCCGAGTTTATTATGTATTCTAAAAGCTGTATGAATTTCATTAAAATCTACTGAGCGGTTATCGAGTTACTGTTGTCACCAGTTCAAAAAACATAGTTTTGAGAAAAACGCATTTAAAGTTTCACCCGAGCGTTTTGGAGCGCCCGAGCGATCTTTGTTATTTCAACTTCAAATTTTCAGAGAATATTTTTAAGAAAAATAACGAAAAAGCAAAGAAATGATTTTTTTTAATCCTGACTACTCCTAACCCCTTATGCAATCCATAAGTGTAATATCATATATTTTGTTCGCCTCCGTACGATATCTTTTAAAATTGTTCCTTGATGGCAAAATTTTAAATAACCCTAACATAAAACCCTGGTCGGAAAGTTCGATTTATGGAAGGAAATTTGTATGAAATTTGATTTCTAAACGCTATTGCCAATTCAAAAGTTCGAGTTATGAAACTTCACCTAGTATATTTCTGACCGATATCTGTCTGGTAGAAAATCCATACATGATATTGCTGATAACCGACTAGATGGGCATGAGGTTTAAATTAATCGCAAAGGTTCAAATATATACATACACAGTTATGTAACCACATTGACGTAAGCTCATCCCGAATTTTTGTGTCACTTACTTTTTTACCACAACCCATTACAAAAACACAAATAAATTGATAAAATTGCGCATTTCGGTCGCAATTCAGTAATGAATAAAATCTCATCCATCATTTCTGCATTAATTCCCTTTTCGCTTTCCATAGCAAAAAAGGCACAAAAATACAGAATTTCATAGAAAATTTCACGTATTTAATATTTTAGTTTTCGAGTAGTGCATGTAGTTTTCTATAGCGACACACCGGCTGCTGTATGTTTGATTGTATGCCTCAAATTGAAATGGAATGATGTGGCTGGGGCAGATCAATCAAAGGCGAAGGTGACAATACAATCAAATGCACTTTGTTACACTTTTATGTTGTAACAATGAAGTTTTCAAATTTTTCGCGGTAATATTATATATAGAGCCTTCTTCAACTGTACAGAGTTCAGATACAAAAGTGTGCCCATTTTGAATGAGTGACTTGGATGTCGCGTCGCAAAAACTGAGATTCATGCGGCAAAGATACTTACTTACTTACATATATAAATATGTATGTTCGGGTGTGTAAATAGTAGATTTGCAAAAATCATTGCACCATGATGAATGTCATCAGCGTTTTCCATTGTGAAATAATGCCGAGAATTTATCGCCTATTTTATGCATCTTTACCGTATGAAAACGAGACAACGGCGCAGTGGGTGTCACCACATGCAATGTAGGAGCACTAATAGCCAACATAGTACAAATATGAAAATGCGAATATTCGAAAATTCGGTAACTTCGAAATGCACGAAATAATTTCATCAAGTCATTCGGACTCGTTCGTTTGTTCACTGGCTTATTCATCTTATTCATCCTAACCGATTACACGGAGATTCAGGGCACAGATGTATGCCTACCACTGCAATTGTCATCTAGCACAGAATACTCTGCATGCATGTATGTAGAACAGTTAGTCTTTAGACCGGCCCACAATGCCGACGTAGCCCCTTCTGTTTGGTATTGTGCCGAAATCGCCTTTTGTTGCCACTGACTAAGTGTGAAAAGGCTTTGCAACAGTCGAATCTTTCGCAAAACAACTCAACACTTCTGAGTATGCATATTTTTGTTGGTAGGTCTATATGTTAGTATGCAGCCGACTAAAATGAATGCTAGTATGCGCTTGTATGGGGTTTGAGCAAAAAATGCTTGCACACACTCTATAGAACCGCATGTGGCTTGACCATTCATTCAATTGTTTTTGTTGTTCTTGATTTTTTTCCGATTTGCATTTGACTTTTCGTCATTGTCAACGACCCGAAAATATTGAATTGTCAATGGTGAAAACCACTTACGTTTGCCCAACTTCATTCACAGCGATTAAGGCATTACGGTAGCCAACAACACACACACACAAAGGTGTGCAAAATACTAGCATTCGCATTCATTGGCAAATCGACGTGATGCCCAGACACTCATAGATCAAATAATATATGTATGTAGTTGTGCTCATTGTAAAATTCAAAAATGCAAAAAAAAAATGTATGTATGTCTGTGCACTCGTGTCTGTTTGACGGATGGAAAATCGTTTTTGGCGCACAGCTTGTAGTTGTGGACAATAGAACACACGGGAGCAAGCAAATCTGTCATAATCCTTAAAGCGTGTTATCTGCCAAATTGAATAAAGTTTAATAGATTAAAATCAGAACTGTATCATTACCGGCGGTCACCGTGTGTCAAAGTGCAGGAGGTATGCAAAAAGTAGAGATTTTCATTTTGCAATTTTTCAGTAAAAACATCGATAGATTCCAGAAAAATGTGGCTTTCGTCTTTTTCTGACTACAATTGTCCAACAATTTTGTCAAGTCTTCGAAGACTCGTTGATAACATCTGCACACGTTTATCCTACAACTGCCGCAATGACCCGAAAGACGCGGAATGTATCTAATTTGAGAAATTCTTCCCATTAACATTATTTTTTCTGAGTCTATCATAAGGCGTTTCTACTTTTTCCATTTGGTCTATCCAAAAGAGAGGAAATCTTTCTCTACGATTGCGGCCATTGCAACTAATATGAATGTTTGTATTGACTCCCTGACAATTGTAGTGTCATTCAAGCAGATGTGTCTGCAATTAAGGTAGCGGTAGATGAACTGCTCCGAAGTGTAGCCTCCTTCAGGGAGGTGAGTATCCACTCCGATAGCAAAGCGACAATTATGACCCAGAGCTCGCTGAATATGTGCTCAAAGCTAGTCAAGCTATTTCACTATCAGACTCGCCTGAGTGCCGGGTAATAGCAGAACCGCTGGGAACTGCAGAGCGTATGAGCTCAGGTGAAAATGGTCCCGTCATTCAATTTCACCATGCTGGAAATAAGTTGAGGCTCCACGGTGCTAGCAGCGGATCAATGGACCTCTAGCGAGTTTGGTAAACGCTGGTTAGCAACTAAAACCTGCTTTGTTGCGCGAATCTTTTGGCCCAATGTAGAACTCAAAAAGGTTCAGCTTGGCGCAATAGTACTCACTGGACACTGCGGAATGGGCATATTCGCGATGAGGCGAAGAATCCTGCCGGAACTTAACCTTGACTAGTTCCTGATCATGATCCTATCCTTTGATCAATACTTCTCTCTTTTCTTATTGTAGTTTTGTATTTTAGTATAAAATACCATGATTCTGTGTCAATAATATTCATGCTTCCACATAGTCGGATAAAGGATCAGCCTTTCTTGTGTGAGACTAAAAGTAATCGATCAAAACATGTACATATAAAAATGTTCCGAAAGCCTGCCACCAAGTCTTCTATGTTATTCTTCAGAACTTGGACGTCCTTAAAACCTTCCTGCGCTTCATCCTTCAAATCTCTATGAGAGAGAGAGCGATCTGAAGCAATCCCAGTAATGACACGAAAAACCTGGAAACGCATTCACATTCCAACTCAGATTAATATATCAATCAATCGGAAGAATTTAACTGTTTTTCTTCTACGGCAAGCCACATAATTCTCATGAAACCCATTAGCAGTACAAATTCATCTCATAAATTTATTTATTTTTCGAATAATATCACAAATAAGAAGAAAATTAAATTTTAATTATTTAATTAAAATTTTTTTCACAATCAAAATGTGTTTGTCCCACTGTGCGAAAATTATTATTGACCGACACTTTTAAATGCAAATAACATGGACTAATCTACTTTTCATACATACACAAATATCAAACGTATTTATAGCATATAGATTCATACATACACGTACATAAAGTCAGATTTATAAAATCCAGGTAAAATACGCCTCAAATAGTAGTTATGGTGGCATAAATTCCGCACGAACACTTCCGATCCAGATGTGTGAGGGGCACTACTTAAATCGTCAAAATCTAGACAAAAGCGACGTATGCCAAATCCGAAGCCAACATTTTAATGGTCAGTGGTCATAGACTACTTGCTGTTGCTTTGTATAGGAGAATGAAGTGGATTACATGGCTGTGATCGGATTTGAGGTCTTTGAAGCGTTCTAAAAGAAATAAATATGTCAACTACATCAAGAAGCAGCTAAAAAAGAATTGTAATCGCTTATGCGGAAAAGGTAGATTTTTTCACTTACAGAGGATTTTCGCACAATTGACGCAAGAACCGGAATAAGATTAAGAAATTACACTTACTCAATTATGTAGATATATACAATGTGTGTAAAAATTTGAAATGAAAGCAGGAAGAGGACACGTGGTTAGGAATTTTAGTTCACTGAATGGTATAGGAAAATTTATATTGCAATTTAGAAAAAAATATAGTTAGGGAGAAATAATTTATTACAGTAATATATACTAGTACAGACTGTGCTGAGAATAATCGTAGTTGATTGAATAAAATTATCATAGAATTACCTCAAAGAATTGCAAAAAAAATTAGTATAAGTCATTTATCTATATTATTTGTGAATTCATTGCCGCATTCGTCAATTTTCACGTTTTGATAAGTGGAAAAATATTATACGAAATTATCTTAGAATTATCGTGAATGATTTGAAAAAATACGATTCCAGGGTAAGCATGAATTAAGGATTAAGCATTAGAAAGAATATTTGTCAATCATGAAATAAGTAGCTAAAGACTGCAGAGATAAAAAACCAAGTCAGGTCAATAAATTTTTAATAAAACCTGTCAACTTCCTGATTAGTACAATTTTGACTAGAAAATTGGGTCTGGATTAATTAGTTACGTCACTAGGAACTATGCTGTTAATATCAAAATTCTAATCAGTAGGTATTATCCCCCGTCTCGAATAAATGATAGACGATCAAACGCGGATATATTTAAAGATAAATTTTGTGCATATCATGTATTTTTAAAATAAAATGTGTGTTCAAAAAACAACGGAAATTTTCATTTTTGAAAAAAAAATTATTCATTCTTCAACATTAATGTCTGAAAGCGACAGATCGAAACACTTCTTAAGCTCGTTTTTTGCTATAACCTTTGGCTCTTTGAGCGATTTCTCGTATGCTTGCAAAACGACGACCTTTTAGGGTTCTCTTCATTTTTGGAAAGGTCATATGGAGCCACAATGTCTGGCGAATATGGAGGCTGGGGCATCGTTACAGTATTGTTTTTGGAGAAGAGTCCATGAACAAGCAACGAAATGTGAGCTTTTAATAAAAGAACAAGAAAAAACGTTAACTTCGGCTGTACCGAATAATATACCCTTCACAGGTGCATTTCTTTTAGTAACTATATGTTTAAGCAAATCTAAAGACGTAAGAAAAAGTAAGTAAAAACAAGTAAGGAAGGGCTAAGTTCGGGTGTAACCGAACATTTTATACTCTCGCAATTTATTTATTTAACTTTATTTATATTATATAATACACAATTTGACCCACATATTCGTCATATATATTGTATAAAGTTCATTGAAAGTTGGAAACCATAATATTAGGTTAGAAGCACCGAGGTTCTCATGTTCGATACATGGGGCCTTGAAAACTTATGGTCCGATTTCGGCGATTTTTAGAAATGGGCTGCCACACTATAAATACAGTATTTGTGCAAAGTTTTGCACCGATATCTTCACTAGTGCTTACTTTATATATTGTAAAGTAAACGATTCAGATCATCTTCTAAGTTCTGGTATATAGGAAGTAGGCGTGGTTGTGAAGCGATTTGGACAATTTTCTCAACATATCATTGGAATGTAAGTATTACAAACCAAGTTTCATTGAAATCGGTAGAGTAGTTCCTGAGATATGGTTTTTGACCCATAAGTGGGCGACGCCACGCCCATTTTCTATTTTGTAAAAAAATCTCAGTGCAGCTTCATTCTGCCATTTATGGCTTAGTTATGGCACTTTATGTGTTTTCGGTTTTCGCTATTTTGTGGGCGTGGCAGTGGACCGATTTTGCCCATTTTCGAAAGCAACCTCCTCAGGGTGCCAAGGAACATATGTTCCAAGTTTCATTATGATATCTTAATTTTTAATCAAGTTATTGCTTGCACGGACAGACGGACGGACAGACGGACAGACGGACGGACAGACATTCGGATTTGAACTTCACTCTTCACCCTGATCACTTTGGTATATATAACCCTATATCTAACTCGTTTAGTTTTGGGTGTTACAAACAACCGTTATGTGATCAAAACTATAATACTCTCTTTAGCAACTTTTGTTGCGAGAGTATAAAAAATAAAACTTTTTACTAATTCTTTTTAGCCGGTTTGTTTGCTAGAAACATTAAGGTTATATAGTTAACCGATCTGAACAATTTCTTCGGAGATAATATTATTACCTTAAGCAGTAACCCATGTCAAATTTCGTGAAGATACCACGTCAAATGCGAAAATTTTCCAAACAAGCCCTTGATTCCGATCGTTCAGTTTGTATGGCGGCTATATGATATAGTGGTCCGATATCGGCAGTTCCGACAAATGAGCAGCTTCTTGAAGAGAAAATAACATCTGCAAAATTTCAAAACGATATCTTAAAAACTGAAGTACTAGTTCGTATATATACAGACAGACGGACATGGCTAAATCGACTCAGTTCAACTTACTGATCATTTATATATATACTTTATATGGCCTCCGACGCTTCCTTCTGGGTATTATAAACTTCGTGACAAACTTAATATACCCTGTTCAGGGTTTAAAAATGCAGCTGAAATTTTTATTGTACTTCAGGGCGTCATACATATCCACGTCATATATATCAAGTTACAGAAGAACTAAGAATTTATCTTTTATCAGTTTCTAAACAATACTGACTAGAGAGTTTCAACTATCGAGCTACTTTTTATAAGGAAGAAAGATAGAAGAAGATATTCCAGAAATTCCTTTTTTCATTCAGTTTAAACCGATGGCCAATATGAGTTTGTATAGTGGCCACACTTGATTGTTGTAGCTACATATAATATTTATCTAATAGTTCCTTTTAAATATTATTAGCTTTTGGGTATAACAAAGTCGACTCCTGTTCGAACACTCAATTTTCGGTTGATGCTCTTGCCTCATCACTGAAATTAAACTACTCAATGTAGTTTTAAAAGAAGAAACCGAATTTGGAGTGAGATCTTTTTAGAAATAATTGGAGTTGTTTTAATATAACAATCAATCAAAGTTCTTTTAACTCCAACACTTCCGGGAAAGCACCCGTGCCTATAGAAGTATGTATCCAGCTGTAACTGTCTAAGTATCTAAGCACGTACTAATCTAGAAACAAAATTTGTACATATACCTAACTATGAGTATACTAATATATGTATATATGTACCAGTGCAGCATCCTTAAACGCTTCAACAATCTGTGCGCTTATAGGCACAAGTCAAAAGCAAGAAATACGTAGAAAAGCATACGAGGGGTTGTTTATACGATTTTGAATCTTATTTCCAATAAATCGCATTGTGCTATGATACGAGTACTGTGTTATAAAACCAAAGTTACAAACAATCACAGCGACCGCAAAGTGACGTACAGCGTCATCCACACATACTCAAGCTTATGAACACACTACTCTGAGCAAATGTATCTGTGATTCCATTTTACAAATCAACCCCTCCGCCATGTAGCGCGCGTATGAAATAGGAGAAGAAGAAGCCACCATTACTGCCGCATGTTTGGTTTGTGTTGCCACGAGTTGAGTGCAACATAAATTAATCGATACCTTTTGGACAGATACGAGTACATACTTGCCTATATAAGTATATGAGTGTGTATGTGTGTGTGAGTCGGTCCATAAGTGGTACTTATTATCTTCGTAGAACGCGCCGCGAGTCACTATCAATATCACCGCTTTGGCGTATTGTCAGCGCCGCACGCGGCTACGTTGGCTCATCCTACGTCCTGAGTCCCGTGTCCTTTGTGTTGCTTTTGTTGTTGCACCATTTGGCTGCCACTTTGATCAAATCGTTAGCACTAGTGGTCTGCTGTGTAGCATATATGAGTATCCCATACATACAAAGAAATATTTTATATAAATTTGTCTGTGCTTGCTTTGCTTTTGTTGTTATGTATCCACAGATGCGCGTTTATAACCGTTGACAACCCTAAGAGCCGCCCATGTCATAGCCATTGTACTAAATTTCCAAGTGCTACACATTCAATTTCATTTCATTTTTTTCCGTTTTCAATTTTTTCTTTGTTATTTACGATGAATCAGTCCGAAAACCATTCATTCGAATAAAAAAAAAGCGAACCAACTGCCTCAACGACTAATTTGATTTATGTTTCACGCAAAAGTGTGGTTTACGCTTGCAGCGCGCATCCCAGTTTAGGCCTACGCAGTTTATAGGCTCGGCCGAGGTATTTCATATCAATAATAAATGGTTACCTCATATTTGACACCTTGTTGATTTCTCGCTCATTTTATAGACCGGAAAGGCGAGATTTGTTGACTATTTTATTTCGATTTATCTGCTTCACTATTTTGTACACTCTCGACTCTATGGTCATACATACGTATCCACATCAAAAATATTTAATTCCCGAATTCTGCTTTCAGATTTCAGCCAGCTCCAGCACTTACAAACTTCAAAAGCGATTTTTTCGAAACAATCAAGACTCTATTGAATAATGCTTTTGATAAAAGAGACAAAATTTAGGTTCCAAAGATTGACTCAATAGCCACCATTTTGTAAGAATTCCATTATTCGCTCAAATAAATGTTTCGTAAAGCCTGAAATATAGAAATTCGATTACTTTTTCCTTACTCTCAGAATAAATGACGACGGCTCCAGAAGTCCTCGCACGTCAAAGTTTGGACGGTTTCTTTCAAGATCATTTTAGACATCATCGATTCACGATTTCTCTACATTATTACATTTGGACCCTACTTAATCATAGATTTACATTGAAGAAATATTCAAAAAGTTCAATATCGGTTGGTGAATTGAATCTCGTTTTACGTCCTTTCAATGACTACTGAAGATAACGTGACAAAAGTCCACGATATCATATTGATTGAAGGTCCTCAAAATAGATGAGACAACAGACATCTCATAAGACTGCATGAGTCAAACATTACATGAATTATTTGCATTGGTTCACTCCAGAATAGAGTTCACTTCACAGCCGTGTTTGACACTGATATTGGGTTCAAAAAGTGTTATTTGTACCGACCTCCAGGAGAAGGGCAAAGGAATCACATAATTACTACTACATATGCTAAATTAATGAACCGAATTGCAAAAGTTTTGTAGAAAATTTCAACATTTTTCAGACAGGTTGAAGATTTTTAGCATATCTGCATCAAGCTTAAAAAATACCATGTTCATCTTCAATTTCCAGAATTTTAGATTTTTTTGGTAGCAATACCAAATGAAATCCAAAATAAATATTTTAAATATATAGTAAACAAATAAGGAAAGGCTAAGTTCGGGTGCAACCGAACATTTTATACTCTCGCAATTTATTGCTATATTTTTATTAAACTCATTTTCATCACCAACATACATTAAATTTAAGATTATATGCTCATTTAATTTGGCTAAGAAATTTCATATATTACCCGATTTATAAGCTATTAAGCCCATCGTATTTTTGAAAATCCTATAAATAGCTATATGAGCTAGGAGAAATTATGACCTGATTTTAGCCTTTTCTGGTACAGAGACACACTGTCAGAAGAAGAAAATTTCCTCTGAATTAAATTGAGATATCTGAGAGATTTACCTATATTTAATTACCATAAGGCAGTTCTTCATATTCGATATCCGGGGCATTGACAAGTTATAGTCCGATTTCGAAAATTTTTTCACAAGTGATGCCACGGATCATATATGTACAGTATTTATGATTTATTTCGCTATCTTCATTGGTTCCTAATGTATATCTTATAAAGTGTAGGAATCAGATGGAATTCAAAATTAAGTTATAAGAGAAGTTGTTGTAGTTGTGAACCGATTTCATCCATTTTCCACATGTGTCATCAGAGTGTCAAGAAAATATTATATACCGAATTTCATTAGAAATCTGTCGAATAGTTCCTGAGATATGGCTTTTTAACCCATAAGTGGGCAATGCCACGCCCATTTTCCATTTTGTAAAAAAGTCTGAGTGCAGCTTCTTTCTGGTATTTATTCTGTAAAATTTAGTGTTTCTTCCGAGTTTCGTTAGTAAGTTAACGCACTTTTAGTACTTTTCAACCTAACCTTTGTATGGGAGGTGGGTGTGGTTATTATCCGCTTTCTTTCATTCTTTCTTTTCTTACTTTATTCTTTGGTCTGTATTAAGAAGTGGCTAAAAAACCGACTGCTGAAAGTTTGGTTTATATAGCTCTATTGGTTTGCGAGATATGTACAAAAAACCTATTTGGGGGCGGGGCCATACCCACTTCCCCAAAAAAATTACATCCAAATATGCCCCTTCATAGTGCAATCCTTTGTACCAAATTTTATTTCCATTTCCATTTTGTGGGCGTAGTAGTGGTCCAATTTTGCATTTTCGAAAGCAACCTTCCTATGGTGATAAGAAATAAGTGTGCCAAGTTTCATCAAGATATCTTAATTTTTACTCAAGTTACAGTTTGCACAGACGGACGGACGGACAGACAGACATTCGGATTTTGACTCGCCTCGTCGCCCTGATAATTTTGATATACATACATATATAACCCTATATCTAACTTGTTTAGTTTTGGGTGTTTCAAACAACCGTTATGTAGCAACTTTGTTGCGAGAGTATAAAAATTAGCCACGTTGGAGGACTACATCCCATAGCTCACAGTAATTGCACTTATATGGCTATGATGTGCAAAAATACTTCTCATGATAGCGGAGTGCCAAAAGTTTCAACGAGCCTTTAAAAAAACATCGTCGTCCCATGCTCCTTATATAAGAATCATATCATATCAAAAAATCTTTTAGGAAAAAAGCATATTATAAACTAATTAATACATTAAACTTTACGCAAACTTAAATAGATCTTCCAGCATGCCTCACACAGATTGAAATAACTTTAAATCATCTTTCTTTCCTAGCTTTATTTGCCCAGTTATAACATCCAAACGTAAAAGAAGTGAATTCAATATGTCGGTGTTTGTTATAATGCGTGGCAGTCTACAGTTGAGTCTTGTAATTTCGGAAGCCATTTTGGAAGCATCGAGCTAAAATGCTGTCCTGTTCAGATATACATCATTAATTTAAAAGATTTTAGATTTTCTTTGATAGCGATAACTTAAAAACAATTGCGTATGGATTTTTCAGAAAGAAACCTAAGCATCTCTTCATATATTTATGGAAACTGAACATTTAATTGATTTAAAAAAGCAAAGACAAAACTAGTTAAAGTTCAGTTCTTAAATAGACACGCAAAATTAGATTTACAATATGGTACTACTACTGGGACAAAATGCATTAAGACAAAGGACTTAAAGATATCACATACGTGAAATAGGATGCCATTTAAAATGTGCATGCGAGGGATTTTCCATTATTAAATGCGCCTGCGCGCAAATGTTAAACGCGAAAATGTCTACTTATGCACGTGCAAGGAAAATGAAAAGAAGCGTCTGTTACCTTGGCTTACGTAATTAGTGGAATTCATTGAAAATGCATCGTCTATAAGGCGTACCAAATATCTTCTTGAAGACGGATTTACGCTTTTGTTCAAAGTAATATATGTGTGGTTACTGTGAGGGCAAGTAAGCCTTTACGCTGCAAATACCCACAGATTATTAGCAATTAGTATTCTATATTATTATTGAAGTATTTCACTGCACAGTGCATATGTCCATTACAGCCTTTATTACTTGGCCAAGTTGACCTAAGCGATTATAGGGAAATATGTATAAATCTGCGGAAAGGGTACGGGTACGTATTTGTTATGGATGGAAATTCACGCAACTTCATTTCAGATTTTGAAAACTTCATATTTTGGCACTAAGACCACATATTCGGATTATATGAGTACATATATACATAGAAAATAATTCGGTTAAATATGCAAGAGATCAAAAAAATTAGCTCCAAGTAAATTACAAAAGATTTATGAATACATATGTACATATGTACAAATTATGTGTTCATTATAACCTTTACTGTACACAAGTTTTAACTAAAGAATGGTTTTTTTTTTCGAAGCAACAGAGTTATGAAAATCATAGAAATGAAGATACATAAACATGATATCATATAAAACATCATATCAAGTATGTAGATATCTTATACGTAGACATTATCTGTATTCGACAAGACACTTGGAGAGTAGGGAATCGAACGAACACTAGTATATAACAACAAAGTCCACATAACAGATTCATATCATAATGTCAATTCAATAACATATCCACAATAGTTTGTACTGGAATTAATTTGATAATGTGAGATTACCAAATATAACGTTCCTGCAAAGTATTTAAATTAATTATCAAACTTGAAGAAGTAATAACCAATTTATATAGACTACATCGAAGCCATTGGCCAATGCAAGGGCACACATACTATGTACATATGGTATAAGATGGAACCGTACTGGGTTCCTTGAGGATCTTGGCTATGAAAAAGACATCTGCTTAATCTCTTCGAATCGCTGAATCATACAAAGGTAAACTAAATTACTTAAAACTGACTACAAAGTCCAAAGCAATCACAATTAAGATATCTGCAGATATTGAGAATTACCGAAGACGTACGTAGCAGGATCTTTTAAGCTCGTATTTCCTTTTTCTTAAACTATTGAAGTATTTGAAGAATTTTAAAGATAGGACGAGAGAAAGCGAATAACTGAGGAAATATGAAGGCGCAACCGCATGAAATCTGCAGACAATCGCTGGAAGTTTGGGAGGTTTAAACACAACTGGAAACTCACGCTCTCAACTTATAGCCAATTGAAAGCCCTATCAAAAATTGTAAAATATGGAGACATTTTGTTGAGGCTCTATGATCCTTAAGGAGTCAAAGAACCTTAGAAAAGAGATACATCGAAGGAAGTAAATGTGCTATCCTTATATTTTATTGTTGATGTTTAATAGTAAAAATAACTTTGAAACAAGAGTATAAATACTTCTGTATATAGCTTATTATAAAAGATAGTCTTAAGTGAAAAACTATGTACCAAAACAAAACTTAGTTTTAATTATACTCTCGCAACAAAAGTTGCTAAAGAGAGTATTATAGTTTTGTTCACCTAACGGTTGTTTGTAAGTCATAAAACTAAACGAGTTAGATATAGGGTTATATATATCAAAATGATCAGGGTGACGAGACGAGTCAAAATCCGAATGTCTGTCTGTCCGTCCGTCTGTCCGTGCAACGGATAACTTGAGTAAAAATTGAGATATCTTAACGAAACTTGGAACACGTATTCCTTGGCACCCTGAGGAGGTTGCTTTCGAAAATGGGCAAGATCGGACCATTGCCACGCCCACAAAATGGCGAAAACCGAAAACTTATAAAGTGTCATAACTAAGCCATAAATAAAGTTATGAAAATAAAATTTGGAGCATAGGATCGTATTAGGGAGGGGCACATTTGGATGTAATTTTTTTGGAAAAGTGGGCGTGACCCCGCCCTCAAATAGGTTTTTTGTATATAACTCGCAAACCAATAAACCTATATAAACCAAACTTTCTGCAGTCGTGTTTTTCAGCCATTTCCTTATACAGTCCAGAAATGAAAGAAATCGGTTCATAACCACGACAACTTCCCATATAACTCAATTTTGAATTCCATCTGATTCCTTCACTTTATAATGTATACATAAGGAACCAATGAAGATAGCGGAATAAAACTTTACACAAATAGTACATATCATCTCTGGCTTCACTTGAGAAAAAATTGTCGAAAACGGACTATAACTTTTCAAGACCCTAGATATCGGACATGTTGAACTCAGCGCCTAAGGGTAAATTTTAACCGAAAATATTGGTAAATCTCTTAGATAATTTAATGTAATTCAGAGGAAATTGTTTTCTTCTAATAGTGTGTCTCTGTTCCAAAAATTATTAAAATCGGATAATAACATCTCCTAGCTCCCATGTACCTAATTATAGGTTTTTCAAAAATACGGTGGGCTTTATTCTACATATATGTATTGGTTAATATGTGAGATACTATATCTTTGCGAAATTAAGTGCTGGTGAAAATGAATGAAATCGGTTCAGGAATTACCTCAGCCCTCATACACTATATAGGACGATTTTCGTTATTCTATTAAACTTTGTGCCGAATTTATAGGTAAATTTGGGTGTTATCTTATTAAAATTTCTTCAATAAATTGCGAGAGTATAAAATGTTCGGTTGCACCCGAACTTAGCCTTTCCTTACTTGTTTTTATGATCAATTAAATTTGAGGTCCACTAATAAATGTTAATTTTTTAACTTGAAGAAACATAGTATTGTCATTCTCCAGCATGACAATGCTCGGCTTCACGTCGCAACGGTGGTCAAAAAATATTTGGAGATGCTGAAATGGGAGATCTTATCCCACCCGCCGTATTCTCCTGAACATTTCTTATGAAGAAGTCAAAAATTGGATTGATGGATCGACTCGAAAGATGAGGAGTTTTTTCGTCACGGAATACGCATGCTGCCAGAAAGATGGTCAAAAGTTGTAGCTAGCGACGGCCAATATTTTGAATAACATTTTTGGAACCGTTTTTATACAATAAAGCCTTAAATTTACAACAAATTTAGTTGTGGACCTAATATAATAAAATTATTACTAACTAAACTTTTTACTGAACTGAACCATTTTCTCCAGAACATATGCATCTTGATACAATCTCGATTGCCCGATTAAAATAGTTAGGAGACTGGGTTGAAACAAGGTTAAATTCTTGGCTACAAGGTGAAATGTTGAGCAAATTAAACTTTTTTTATAACCTCACCAAAATATCAAATATTACTATTAGTAACGGAGAAGGAATTCAATTAATTTTAATTTATTATATAGCCATTGAATCACATGTGGATACGAAAAAACTGAAGTAATGATTAACGATGGAGCATCTTTGGTTGACTCTGATTTTTTGGTACTAGTGGTGTGCTTCGCAATTCAAGAAGAAGGAAAATTTTACAATAATATGAAAAATATAATGAAAAGAAAAAAGACAAAAACAATTGAGTTTCTAAGCTAAACAATATATAATGTTTTTAGATCGCTAGCCTTTTGCTATAAAATGCAATAAAGATGTTCCACAATGAAACAAGCACTTTGAAATTCCATTAAAACACATTACTGGCTACAGATTTTTAAATTTCGCATAATTTTGTTGTTATTTGGTTACGAAATGTACACTTTATTGTTATTAAAGCTGTTTGAGAGTATATTATAAATATAAATACTTCCAGACCACAACATTGAGCTAAAAATATTTTTAAAATAATATATTTTAAAGAAAAGTTGTATATTTAGTTTTTCGTAGCGGCTTAAAACAAAAAAAGAAAACATACATATTTATGTAGAATTAACTTATAAACGGCAGACAGACCAAATATGCGAGAAATGTCTTTAGTACAAAAGACGATGGAAAGGGATCTCCAAAATGAATGTTTCAAAAATTCAAATTATGCATAAATTCTTCATCTTCGTACCTGTCATACCTTTTCTGACGCAATATTGCTTTTGTATTGAAGTAGTGTAGGATTAGCTGGCGTCAATGGGATTTAAATACATATGCATGCGCGGAAAGGATAATATATAATATACATATGCATATGTATGTACAAGTATGTGCACGAAAACTCTATCTAACTGTTTATTTAAGTGCGTTAAGCATAGGTGATGATAAAGACCTTGACAAAAATTGTGTAGCTCGCGGCTCTTAATAGCTTCGCGTATTTTTTTCTTTAGAAAGAGGATTTTATCCCAAAAAAAGGTGCACTTAAAAAGTTAATAGCCCGTATAACCCTATACCTTTTGTTCTTTACTGAGGTTTTGTAGAAATTTTCGCCTCAGTCCAAAACCTTAATGATAGTAATAGCAAACTAAATGTGTAGGCTAATCCCCTGACATATATCCCTTCATATATGAATAATAAAACGAATTCTTATGTTATTAGATGAAATTATTAACCGAATTCAATCATATTTGATGTGTTAAATTTTCTGTTAGAATTACTAAATCTAGAATTATATCCGAAATACAAGAATCTGTATTAAAATCAATATTCCACAGAAGTTACTGTACATATCATATTATTGTGTTGGGACAAAATCAATAATGTGTACTACCAAATTATATAATTCTAATCGAAATATGTTCGGTTATATGTATCGAAATGTCTAGATTTCATGTATAAAGAAAAGCGAAAAAAACGGAAATCGTTATAACACATACTGAACGATTTTATTTGACCATATTATTATTAGAGAAAGATGTCCACTTAATTTAATGTATAATTAAATTTAATCTCAAAAATTTTCTGATACTTTCGGTAAAAGTCAGTCATAGGTCTTCATTTTCGCTATCTGGCGATCTGATGCAATAAAATCCAATTTTTAGACGGGAGCTGACACACATTAGAAGTAAAATTTGTGTTTTTTATTTCGATATCTTCATTGAGCATAGATTTTGCTATTGTAAAATGAGAAAATCTGATGGAATTTACTTAGAATGGTGTCATACGAAATAAGTGATTGTTATTTTTCCAGAAAAACCTAAACTTGAACATATGTATAGATTAGGGCTCTTAAAATTATTCGATTAACCTGAAAACCGTTTATTCGAACATCGGGTTTGCAACCGTCGTCGTTCTACTGCGGTTATTCGAATAATTATACTGTCAGTAGTCGATTAAATGAAAATTGTTTGAAATCCAAACAGCCTTTGATTTTTTTAAGTTTTTGCATTCCAGCCACCTTATCAGAATCAGAGATGACGTGTTCCAACAACAAATCTTAACCTTTTAACTTTCTTATATCAAAATAGATGTTTTATGAAAAATACTGATTTAATACATTCGCCCAGTTGAAATGGTTCAAAACTACTTTGTCATTACTTAATGGTTCCCGTTAAATCATTGTTATTTTTTGTATATTAAAGCAAGTTTTTTGTTAGTTTTAATATTTATTTAACTTTTTTCAATAAAAAAAAGGAAAATTAATGAACTTGCACTATTCGAATAGTCGACAATGAACGGTTAACCGAATAGCCGAAAATGAGCGGTTAATCGAATAGTCAATGACTGACGACTATCCGAATAGTGCAAACCGAATATTATAATTCGAATAATGCCCTATTCGGTTAATTCGGTTAGTCGATTAGTCGAATACCAAGACCTCTAGTATAGATGTAAGGATTTTGCTAAAATCGGTGAGTAGCTGCTTAGATATACGATTTCATCTAAAATGGGCGGGGTTTTTTATCCGATTTCGTCGAAATTTACAAAATATCTGGAAAGACTAGAAAGAAATGTTTCCACCAGGTTGATATGGCTTCAGATATATGATATATATGATATGTATTATACTTTTAATCTATTAGAGAATAGGATTAACTGTACTTTGAAAAAACATTAAAACCTTTCCATTGTCATTGTTGATATAACATATTTCATATTTTGAACTTTAAATTAGATATAGAGCTTCCATAAATATGGACGAGGCTACATGCCTTGACAAATTTACACACTTTCTTGAGTCTCAAAACTTCAAACTTTTTAGTTTAAACACAGGAAATCGAACGGAAAACTCTGGCCCCAAACAATAAGCATGATTGCATTTAATGTTGATGATTATGACAATGACGCAAAGATGGAATCCACTGAACCGTTCCCCAGCGCTTTAGCGCGGCACCATAAGTTGCGACATGCCCGCAAAATCAGAGGGCGCGCTTAATATGCACACCCCCCACAAATCTAACGGTTTACACACATACAACACCAATAGCATTAGCAAATGGCTGAAAGACACACTTAAAATGTGAAAACGGTATCGGTATAACAATAATAAAAACAACAATGCGTATAGCAAAAACTTCAAAGCACTCAACAAAACCGTTACAAGGGGAGAGAGCGTTCATGAGGCGCGCGATATGATGTTGCGTTGGCTGTGCGCCCAGGGTGGGGGTAGGTTGGAACGGAGGCTGATAACTTTCTTGCCGAAAATTGTGCACCCAGTGTGGAGGGTTTGTCGGTGGGAAAGCGTAAAATTCATAATCGAAAAAGTCACAAAAAAAAAAGAACGTTACTTAAATTTGTGACTGCAAAGCGACGCTTTGACTTCTCGATAGACGCACAAAAATATAATTACAACGATATACCAACACACAGCAATAACAACAACAACAATGATAAAAGTAAAAGTCGACACAGACACACAAACACAAGAGCAAAGTAATAAATTTGATTTTGCAAAGCATGAAAGTAACGCGGCTAAAAGCAGGAAGGAGCACAGCAGCCATTGCTGAAAAAATCATCCCCGACAACACGGCAGCTATTATTGGTGTGTCCATATGTGTGTAAGTGTATGTCTGCGAATTGACAGAGGGCATGCAGCCAACGACCAGTTAGACAGACAGACAGGCAGGCAGGCAGCCATGCGATGCTTGCAACTCCTGCCACTCACAACGGCCGGAGGCAAGTCAAGGCAAGTTATAGGCAAGCGACAAAACCACAGGGTTTTGCGCTTGTTGTTCATGAATGAATTCAATGGTGACGTGCGTTTAAGGGTGGAGTAAACGTATAATTGTTGTTGTTCTTGCTGCGTGTGTGTGTGTGTTCGTATTTCTCTTTTGTTTCCGTATTCTTGCAACGGTAGTTGTGTGTATCTATGTGCTGAAAGGAAAATACAGATAAACGGAGATGAAAGGTAGCAGTTATTTGGCATATCCTTCACACATTCAGTCAGTACTTAAGTGTTGCGCCGGAGCAAGAGCATAGTCAGTTTTCGTTTAGATTTCATAGTGTACGCACATACACGCCACGGCTAGTCCGCAAGCATATTGCTTTTTTTCCATTAGTGCATATAATTTCAATATTTTTTTTCAAACGCTGCGCGTTTTATGAAAATGAAAATTGCGAACCTTTAGTACAAAAACAAGTTGTGTGAAAAAGTGTGCAAAAGCAAAAGAAAACTCGTGTGTCAAATCAAAATTCCAAAAATGTCTTCTCTAAAAATTCAATGTCCACCACAAACTTATTCTCGTCTCTTCCGTCCGTGGGATATGACACAACGCACAGCAGCAGCAGCAGCACAAGGCGCTAATCAAGCGCCAGCCCACCCCCGCGTTGAACAAGCCGTCGACGCGATGAACACCATCAACGAACCACAAAATCTCACCGTAAACAGTCAAAAGACTGAAGCTGACATTAAAGTGGAATTTCTGAAAGTCGAGGATGTCACCACAGATTTGGACCAATCTGAGTCCGACGATGAGGAGCTCGAAGTGGACGACGATGATTACATGCATACGAGCCGGACTTCTGAATGCGCTTCCAGTCAAAGTAATTGCAGTCTCAGCGATGAACCCTTCCCACATGAACAACCCACCGACAGAATTATGACCGATTCCAGTCAATTCCCAACCATTGCTGCCCGTCCACCAAGTGAAGATGTCTATGGAGTACGTCTACCGCGTCGTCATACAATGCCTTCGTTACATTCATTGGATACATATGCAGCGCATCCACAACATCGGTTGCCTTTATTGCCTAACACCGTTATACCAACAAATGCGCCGGCGCCCACAACGATGCCCAGCGACTTCTTCTATGCATCGAATGCAGCTAGCGTTTTAAGCGGAGCCAACCATCTCAGCCCAGCGCTATCCACACCACACATGGCCGCATCTGGTAGTGCCGCGGCTGCAGCAGCCGCCAGCTTCGCGGGCATGGATGCCTACGCATTCGGTCTGATGGAGCAGGAGTACGCGCGCATTATGGCCGAAGAGGCGCATCTCAAAGCGATCAATGCGCGAAAACAGCGTCCAAAGAAATTTAAGTGTCCACACTGTGATGTGGCTTTCTCCAACAATGGACAATTAAAAGGACACATACGTATACATACCGGTAAGTTGAGATGTCGAGAAGTAACATTGTTTTACTAATTTGTAGCGAAAGCAAGTAGTTATTTATAACTCGAAATCACTGAGAAATCAAACTGACTTATATTCTTTTTTGATTTTTTCCAGGTGAACGTCCCTTCAAATGTGACGTCGAGTCTTGTGGCAAGACATTTACGCGCAATGAAGAGCTGACACGCCATAAGCGCATACATACTGGACTACGACCTTATCCATGTTCCGCTTGTGGTAAGAAATTCGGACGTCGCGATCACCTGAAGAAACACATGAAGACCCATATGCCACAGGAACGTCAAATGGGACCTGCCATATTTGTGCCTATGTACCCCTACCTCTATGGATACTAAGCGACCACGTTGCTATACTAAATAGCGCGCGAGTCTTCCCGAATACCCGTATACTCAAAAAAGGAAACCTAAAAACCTGAAAAGCAATATATATAGCTATTTGCAATCATCTACTCTATATTGTACCTGAGCTCTGGATGCAATCTTAGATAGATATACATCACACACATGCTATACAGAAATAGATATATATATAGTAAATACTATAGTAACGAAAGCAGTCGGGTTACTGCATTTCATCCGACTCACTTGATGTGCGAAGGACCAAAGGAGTGCAGTCAGGACACTTGCAGCTCACCCAAATCACTTGATGTGAAAAGGAACTAACTACAAAGCAACAAATTAACAAAAAAATGAATATGGATATAAATATATTTATTTTTTTATATTTATTTATACATATATTTGCACTGAACGTTGTCAATGTCAATAGTATAAACAAAACGCTGGTTTCGTAAATATTATTTACGCATCCTATACAAATATACATCAGCACATATTTATCTCATAGATCCACATATACCAACCAACATATTTACATATATTTAGATAAAAAGAATACCACATACACCTCAATTATACAATAGTATATATAACTATATGATATATAGATATATATGTACTCGTACATTCGTTTACAAATCGCGCGTCGTAGAAACGAAAACGATTGGACTCAATTTCAAATACTCGTAACTCTAAGGCAATCGTATTGATATTAAATTTTATACTTTAGATAAATTAATTCATTAGGTATACACGCTAAATATATGTAATATGTAAGACATATAGTTATAATATTATTATATGTATTTAAATACTTTATATAAAGTAAGTATAGAGTTAAAAATGTGTGTAAGATTTTAGAGATAATTATGTAATTTAAAGTGAAAAATATTTAAGTGTATGGAAGTATTTTTCAATTTAAAAAATCCAAATGTGAACAAAAGAAGAAAATACAAAAGTCAACAACTATTTCTATAAAAAAATAAATTTGTTTTATTAACACTAAATTATATAGCTATGAAAGTTATAGTTCGATGCAAAGAAATACGAAAGAAAAATCCTTAAAAAAAAACAAGAAAAAACGTTAATTTCGGCTGTACCGAAGCTAATATACCCTTCACAGGTGCATTTCTTTTAGTAACTATGTGTTTAAGCAAATCTAAAGACGTAAGAAACAGTAAGTAAAAACAAGCATTTGATTTCGATCTTTCAGTTTGTACGGCAGCTATGTAACCGATCTGAACAATTTCTTCGGAGATTATATTATTACTTTAAGCAGTAATCCATGTCAAATTTCGTGAAGATACCACGTCAAATGCGAAAATTTTCCATACAAGCCATTGATTTCGATCGTTCAGTTTGTATGGCAGCTATATGCTATAGTGCACCGATCTGAACAATTTTTTCGGTGATTAAATTATTTCTATGAGCAATAACTCACACCAAATTTCGTGAAGATATGTAGTAAAAGGCGGAAGTTTTCCATACAAGCCCTTGATTCCGATCGTTCAATTTGTATGGCAGCTATATGATATAGTAGTCCGATATCGGCAGTTCCGACAAATGAGCAGCTTCTTGAAGAGAAAATAACATCTGCATAATTTCAAAACGATATCTTAAAAACTGAAGGACTAGTTCGTATATATACAGACAGACGGACATGCCTAAATCGACTCAGTTTAACTTACTGATCATTTATATATATACTTTAAAGGGCCTCCGACGCTTCCTTCTGGGTGTTACAAACTTCGTGACCATCTTAATATACCCTGTTCAGGGTATAATAATATAAATCGGTGACTATTGTGATTACAAAGACGTGTTTGTCATGAGAACAGTCAAAGCATAACTTGATAAAAATGAGGCTATTCTAATATCTAAACAAAAGCTTCAATAATTTTCAATTATATGAGTCGAAACTCCCAAATGTTCTTAAACAATTAAACGCTTCTGTGTGATGATCTTTATTCGTATTCCGTTTTAGAGCTCTCAAGTACTCGACATTGTTTTTGAAACAATCACGCATTTTTCTAAGAACATTTCGTGGAAACAAAAGCATCATCGAAATTGAGCCGATCCCTACAAGACCTTGAAATGATCTCTAGCATCTTATGTAAGATAACTGATTTGATCAAGCTAATTTTTTTACGAAAAACATCTGTGTAACGCTATTCTTTACTTATGTTTCATTAAAAGAAACGTCTAAAAAGGTCTCAAGTACTCGACGTTGTTTTTGAAAAAAAAAATCAGCGGTTACCAAAACATCATCGAAACTAAAGCGATTCATACAGACCTTGCAATGAACTCTATGATCCAATCCATAACAGACCTTGAAATGAACTCTATGATCTTCCGTAAGCTAACAGTATTGATCGAGATAAATTATTACAATATAAATACAAAGAAACTAAAAAATTTGTAATTATACACGAATAATATTTTCATTTTCACGGAAAGTAAAATCAAATACCAGCGATAATAGCTTGCTTAATCCTTTATGAGGAAAGTTTCACGCCAAAATGGGAGAAAGTTCCGGAACTCTTTAAGCCACCGCTTGTTCCCTACAAAAACAACGATTATTAACTAGTTATTTTCCGAGAATTCAGGTGCACGCACCACGAATAAAAGGCGTTGCTATATACTTTATATACTTCATTCAGGTTATGTAATTGCAAAAAACATTTTGCACGCCTGAAATCAATTACCTTAACTCAAGGTAGCTAGGCGATTATACATATACTGTTTAAATAAAGATAGATATGTATATGCAATGCATAGGCAAATATTTTTGTATCACTTTACATTGCACATTCGTGTTCAGGGTTCGTATTTCCTTCAATATTTTGCAGTTGTTTGCATTCTGCACAGTAACGATCAACAATGGCCGACTATGATGTTGCATGCCGCCGACAAAGGGTTAGATATTTTCCGAATGATGGCGATGTTGGCTGCAAGTGTCGCTAGCGGCAAACCATCAAAGGATTATAGTCCTTTGTATGAAATGATTGACGGAACACTGAACAGTTTTGCAGCGGAAAACTCAAATACAATATTTAGCGAAAGAAGAGACTATAAATATCAATATCAATATATAGATTTGGCTAAAATGGTAATGCATTATTTATGGAATTATTAGAAATAGATGGTGGCTTTAAAATTTCACTTCCCCTTTCAAAAAGTTAACTAAAAATTGTAGCAATGGTAATATGGCTTTGAGCTTAAACAACTTTAACATTTTATACTTATGCACAATCTCAGCGGAAAGCCATAGTAATCAATTAAATCCTAATGAAAATCAAAAATGTTTGGATATGTATTCACTATAATGGCTAACGATTACGATTGTATCAATTAACTAATTTGATTTTATCTATTTAAATATTCTCAATCTCATAAAAATCGTACAACTCCTTACTCAACATCAACTGACATATCATTATCGGTGCCAAGTGAGTTGTGAAATTCGAATACGCATTCAGATCCACCTTTTAGTTAACCTACAATTCCGTTTTTCTCCAGGGGTCTTCACTTTCTAACGGTATCTGTAACAATGGGTATACCGCAAGGGTTCTAGTATACACAGGTAGTTAGGTCTTACAATTTTTAAAGCGTTGAAAATCGCGTAATCTTTCCTGAGTGAGCTGCTTTCAGTACTTTCTCGCACATTCTATGATCTATAGACGACGGAAAGTTTACAGAGTCGAAAGTTTTCGAAAAGAAACCTCCTTTTGTTAAAAGGGGTCTTAATGATTGTTTTAACTAAACTGAACCCTTAGAGGACTAATGACAGGTTCTTACCCATTCTCGCAATTGATTTCTGATGATTCAGATGTGTTGAACAGATACTTCCTCGTTCTTTACGTAAAGCTTTTCTGAATGCAAGGGAGCTTCCAGTAACTTCTCGTACTATAACTACGACGTATAAACGAGACTAGGTATACAGTGTCGAACCATTATCATTTTTACCTTAGTAATGGGGAACTCTTAGACCTATTGACGATAATGAAATGTTCTCACCCAATCTTGCAATGAATACCTGATGATTCAGATGGATTGTAAAACTATTTCTCTAATTTTTCCTCGTTCTATCCTCAAGACATTGGAAAATGCCAATTAATATTATTAAAAATCAAAGTCACAATGATAATATATAAAATCGGCGCTAAAGAGTTGCCGCAATTTCGCACCAATTACATTTAGTAAAGATATTGAAAATTAGCACTTGAAAATAGTTGCTTTGTGCAAATGCGCTTTTGTTCAAAATCTGCTTTTGTCGAGTGAAATTTTCTCACACCAATATTTCGAAATGCAAACAAAAACTAGCTACACTATAATTTATATATTGCCTACATACATACATACATATGCATGTCTATATGTATTGGAGAGTATCGCCACATGTTTCTTTATTCAATTGACTGGTGATTTTTCTGTGTCATTCATGCAATTCCCTTCTTATTCATCAAAACAATAGCTAGTTGCCTTCTTTATGCTATGCTACCATGCCTTCTTGGCAACAACAACAACAACAACCAAGCAAATCGGTGCACCTTGCATTTGCCACTACTGCCAAATTGTAGACACACTGTCTGGCCCGGCTAAAAGGTACAAGCGCATATCATTCGGTAACACAATAAACCAGAGCACAACAATCAATGGCACAGAATGTAACTGAGGCTGCGAACTGGACTAACCGCTGTGCGAGTGCTCACACTTCTCTATTCATACCCATGTGAGTATGGCTGCGTGGTTCGTTTGAGTTTTTATTTTCGCTTTTATTTTTTTGTGATTGTAGTTGAAAAGAAAAGGACATTCCTCGGTTGATGGGGGCGTGCAAAGGAACACCTACCTGTTCGCTCGTTCGTTGGATCGACGGTTGACCAATATTTTTTGTTCGGTCGAATGCACTGCACGTGGGAAGATTTTCACAGACAGTGTGTCTCGTCATAAGCAGATCAGAATGCCATAAGTATCTACTCGTATTGGTGCAACCCATGTCGTTAAGATCAATTTATATTAATTGTTCAAGTGATTTTTCACACCCGAGATCGGTGTCGGAATCAAAGTATTGATCTTATGTAACATCGGCAATGCACAAAGTGCTGATCGAAAGGGGGCGAACGACAAACGGCAAACCTTGTTGGATTAGCATTGTTGTCGTAGTAATTGTAGTGTAGATCACATTTGACATGATCTGTACACGATTTTTTTTTTATTTGCTGAAGATCGTTTTTTTTCGAAATTTATTACATTCAATTTGTCACCTCAGTAAAATAGTGTAAATCGCGTTAAATCAACAGCTCAGTTGTCAATCGAGTTTGATTGAATGGCAATATAAATTATATTTACACGTGTATTTGCGATTCGACAAGGTTACCTTGTGAAATATACAATAATATATAGAAGTACAAATACGCGTAAATCTGTAAGAACATTCTCTATTTCTTTCATCAAATTTATATATTCATATGATTGCATAAATCAATTGAAAATATTTTTCCTTGTAATGATTAGATTTTTTACAAATAAGTAGTTTTTAGAAGAAACAGAACATAGATAGTCATGAGGACCTATTTTTTCAGAAAATTAAACCGAATGAGCGAAAAAATATTTCATTAATTGGATATCTTTGACTTTTTACCTCGTCGATCAACAGCCATTTTATCTCATGGTCTCTAGTGTTTCAAATGCTTCAAAATGATATTCACCAGCATTCTTTCAATTCGCGTTAAAGAAAAAGAACGATATTGCGGAAAGCAAAACGGATCGCTACAGGTTTCTAATAAACACTCCCCACAATGAGAGAACTAAGAAATGTGATTTTTATTCATCAAATGAACTTATTAATTTCATTGTCAGTATTTTTATACTCTCGCAACAAAAGTTATAGTTATAAGTTATTATAGTTTTGTTCACATAACGGTTGTTTGTAACACCCAAAACTAAACGAGTTAGATATAGGGTTATATATACCAAAGTGATCAGGGTGAAGAGTGGAGTTCAAATCCGAATGTCTGTCTGTCCGTCCGTCCGTCTGTGCAAGCTGTAACTTGAGTAAAAATTAAGATATCTTGATGAAACTTGGCACACTTATTTCTTGGCACCATAGGAAGGTTGGTTTGAGCAAAATCGGACCACTGCCACGCCCACAAAATGGCGAAAACCGAAAACACATAAAATGCCATAACTAAGCCATAAATAAAGGTATAAAGGATCGCACTATGGGGCATATTTGGATGTAATTTTTTTGGGAAAGTGGGCGTGACCCCGTCCCCTACTAAGCTTTTTGTACATATCTCGCAAACCAATAGAGCTATATAAACCAAACTTTCGGCATTCGTTTTTTTAAGCCACTTCCTAATACAGTCCAAAAATGAAAGAAATCGGATCATAACCACGCCCACCTCCCATACAAAAGTTAGGTTGAAAATTACTAAAAGTGGGTTAACTCACTAACGAAATACGGCAGAAACACTAAATTTCACATAAGAAATGGCAGATGAAAGCTGCACTCAGATTTTTTTACAAAATGGAAAATGGGCGTGGCGTCGCCCACTTATGGGTCAAAAACCATATCTCAGGAACTACTCGACCGATTTCAATGAAACTTGGTTTGTAATAGTGTCCTTACATCCCAATGATATGTTGTGAAAATAGGCCAAATCGCTTCACAACCACGCCTACTTCCTATATACCAGAACTTTGAAGACAATCTGAATCGTTTACTTTACAATATATAAAGTAAGCACTAGTGAAGATATCGGTGCAGAACTTTGCACAAATACTACGTTTGTAGTGTGGCAGCCCGATTCTAAAAATCGCCGAAATCCGACCATAGGTTTTTAAGACCCCATATATCGAACACGAGGACCTCGGTGCTTCTAACCTAATATTATGGTTTCCAACTTTCAATGGACTTTATACAATATATATGACGAATATGTAGGTCAAATTGTGTATTATATAATATTAATTAAGTTAAATAAATAAATTGCGAGAGTATAAAATGTTCGGTTACACCCGAACTTAGCCCTTCCTTACTTGTTTTGCATAAATATCTTTTATCTGGATTGGAAGCGGACATTATTTTCGAAGCTAACCACTTCTAAATTCTGACAGTTTAAGACTATATATGTATTGCTCCGGTTCACGCTTCAGTGCTTGACATTCTAATTATTTTTATACGAGTAATACGGATTATAAATAATACTATTTTAAGGCCGAACTTCTTTATTCTCTCATATTATTCTAAAAATGTTCAGAACAATCTTTCAAAACAGTATCTTATTTGTTAACGTATGGCCGATGTATGTTAATTAACCTACATATATGCTTTTATAATATAAATTCGTCCAGAAGTAATCTCGTTATCTATTTTCGAGACACAGTCACAGAATTTACGTACGAGACACTCTGAAAAGCTCGTGCTATGAGCGGCCGTCAATAGAATAGAATTCAAGTGTTTTATACTTGTCAGTTTATTTGTAATACTAGCTGACCCGGCGGCGAGCTTTCTTCCGCCTTAGATGAAATAGATGAGCAGATTTTTATTTTTATTGAGTTAGTTTTTTATTAGAACAATCCAAAAAATCAAGTATTTTATGATTCATTATTAGTGCATGGGGACTCTTCAGTGATCAGACTCTTCAGTAATCAGGCGCTCGAACAAATAACGGTCTTCCGATCTGTGAACATGCCACATATAATAGACCATGGGAAAAACATGAATTTCCTAGATTCAGACTACAAATTTTCAAGGATTGGCCTTGTCATTTGTTATCCGTCATAGCGGATGGAAATTTAAAGTCGTTTAAACTCAAAAGGCACATCCCGATCCTCGGAAGAACTTGAGATGAGAACTCTTCACCTTCGAACTTTCCTTTGAGTATCATCTCGTAATTTTTTACCACCAAACGCGTTCCTTGCACAGTTTTAGTTAGTTTAAGTTTCGAAGCATGATATTAAAATTATTGAAGTGGTATTATGGTCAACCAAAGAATGATCATGCAATGAAGTTGATCGAGTTATCTAGCTGAGACTATAAAAAATAATTCTTCTTCTTCTTCTTGACTGGCGTAGACACCGCTTACGCGGTTATAGCCGAGTCCAAAACAGCGCGCCACGTATCCCTCCTTCTGGCAGTTTGGCGCCAATTGGTTATACCAAGCGAAGCCAGGTCCCTCTCCACCTGGTCCTTCCATCGGAGTGGAGGTCCCCCTCTTCCTCGGCTTCCACCAGCGGATACTGCATCGAATACTTTCAGAGCTGGAGCACTTTCATCCATTCGAACAACATGGCCTAGCCAGCGTAGCCGCTGTTTTTTTATTCGCTGGACTATGTCTATGTCGTCGAATAACACGTACAGCTCATCGTTCCATCGTCTGCGGTATTCGCCGTTGCCAATGTTTAAGGGACCATAAATCTTCCGCAAAACCTTTCTCTCGAAAACTCCTAGTGCCGTCTCATCGGATGTTGACATCGTCCACGCTTCTGCACCGTAAAGTAGGACGGGAATGATGAGCGACTTATAGAGTTTGGTTTTTGTTCGTCGAGAGAGGACTTTACTTTTCAATTGCCTACTTAGTCCATAGTAGCACCTGTTGGCAAGAGTGATTCTGCGTTGGATTTCCAGGCTGACATTGTTAATGCTGGTTCCCAGGTAGACGAAACTATCTACAACCTCAAAGTTATGACTGTCAACAGTGATAAAGAATAATTAATATGTGAAAACTCTGTTCAAAGTGGGTGCCTTTCAAGCCAACAATCAAACGATTCATCATATTATAAACCATCAACATCCAACTTATTCACCGAACCTGATCCAATGATCGTTGAAGAAATTTTACAACAAAGAAGAGTAAATCGGTGAGACTGAGGACTATTTTGAACTAAATAAGATTTATACTAAAAAAATTATAACGAATGCAATGGAATATTGGTGTAATTGGTGTATCGCGATCGATATTAACTAAAGTGAATAATTTAATTGAGTTTTGAGATTGCGATTATGGCTCTAAAATGAAACGAACATTTCAGATCACTTGGAAAGTATTGAATGTACTTACATACACATAGTATATATACAATGAAAAGCGATAAAATATTAATAATAATTCAAAGCTATAATAAACATTATTACACCTATTGTACATACGTATTTATATATAAGTATATATGTATCTATAGACAGATCGCAGTCGCGACGTTCTACCCACAAAACATCGGAATTTTGCTTATTATAAAATCCACACATGTGTTTTCCCCCGTTTTCTTTTTGTTTTCCACTTTGGAATCAACGCGTCTAATGAGGTGATTATCTACCTAAGGGGCGTAGGTGCGGTTTCACATGCACATACGAAATTCTACTCGAAAAACTCGAAAACCACGAGCGCATGTCTGCATGTGCATACTCGCATATCGAATGTAGCAATTCACACTTGCGCATGCTTAACGCTGACAGCAAGCCGGCCACCGAGTGACCGCATCCAGCGGCGTCAGACAGGATAACTCAGGTCTGCGGTCGCACAACTAATATGGCACATTGTTTATATAGCCAACTCATTACGCTGCAAATACAGCGTCGTACGTGCCAACGTGTAAATAATGGCATCTTCGCATACTTAAATCCTGACGACCGGACCGGACCGGACTACGCTCGACACTATTTGCCTCACATAATATGTATATTTGCACGGGCGATCGGCATGCACAAATACACACACGTACGTGGATGTGTGAAAGCGAAAGTGAAGCGAAAATTTCCCTACATGGCTATGCATATACATATATACATATGTACACACATATGGGCATGCAGTATGGTAGGTATGTATTGGGCAATGAAAATATAAAAAAAAAATTTTAAAGACAAGTAAGCAAACAACAATAATAACCACAGATTATGCAGCACAGACAATCAACTTGTAGGGTATTAAGAACGTTTAGAGAAGATAAGCTCACCATTTAGCGGTTATTGGGACATACCCACCTTTGTAGTATGGGCACAGGGGCTAAATAATCTGGCAAATCGTAGATTACACGCCGGCCGGCAAAAGAGATTGAACTGAGGCTCAACGCGAAAAATACCCATCAATGCGTTGGGACAAAGGATTCACGATTCGGACGATTGCGTAGATAGTCTTTGTAATGCAAATAAATATTGGATATTCTTACGTGGCCAAATGTTATTTGTAGATATGTATGTATGTCTGTATATTCTGCGTGGAAGTGACATCTACCATCGGCCAGTTACACTATCTCTACACGCGCATACATACATACACATTCATATTTAGCATGAAGTATCTTTGCACATGTGTCCACTCGAAGCAAAGTGCCTTATAATACACAGGTAAGAGTACTTCTACTTACAAATTTTAGAATGCTCATACACACACACATATGTACATAATTATAGGTTGCGTGGCAGTGCCATATTGTTTATATGCGTAAGATTATATAATATTTGCGCATTCGTTATTTGCAGGTTCCGGATTTGTCCGACGGATTTAAATCATACTCATTCATTTGTATGTAGATGTGTGTGTGTATAGCAGATAACAGATATGGGAATTTGCGTCGGTGGAAAAACTCTATCGATTTTATATACTCAAATATAGTTGCACATGTATAAATATGCCTCCATGTGTAAGCAATATGCATTGGAATGTCTCATGCTCAAATATTTAGTTTGCATTAATGCGATAAGTTATGAAACAAACAGCTGATTAGCGGAGAGGAATTATGAAAACCCAGTTTTTAAAGGCTGCACCAGCTTGCAGTATCCCAAGGATCATTCGGAGCTTTTCTTTCGTTTCGTTTGGGATGCTCTCGCTTTCACTGTCTTTGACACTATTGCTGTATGGGTTATCTATAATAATTTAAGATTTATCTTTGACCAACATAATCCAAAGCGCAGAACAATGTTTCAGCGAAAATTCTTTTTGGCGAATTGTCAACCTAACTAATGCTTTTTTGTTCCAAATTATTTCATCCATACGATACAGTCTAAATAATCGTTTTCTGCTTTTACTAGATCAACATTGAGAGTCTGCGTTAGCTTTCACTATCATGTTACATCATTCTGAGCAAAAATTAAGTGAATAATATTTATTGTTTTCAATCGGTGGCTACGGCTTACCGAAATACCCGTTGCGCGATACTTTAGGAATACTAGGTGTTCAAAAAATAACGGAATTTCCGTTTTTTTTTTATTTTTATCCATTCGTCTACATTAATGTTTTCGCCTTTAAAATAGCCTCTACTCAATATAATTCACTTGTGCCAGCGTTTCTTCCAATCCAAGTCCAAACACTTCTCAGACTCGATTTTTGGGATAACCTTTGGCTCTCTCAGCGATTTCTGGAATGCTTGTAAAACGGCTCTTTAAGGGTCTCTTTATTTGTGGAAGTAGGAAAAAGTCACAAGTCTGGCGAATGTGGAGGCTTGGTCAGCGTTACAGAGTTGTTTTTGGTCTAACAACGAAGTGTGAGCTTTTGTCAAACGAAAATCGTCAAGCTCATAAAAACATCTCAAACCTTAGCAGCTCTTACAGACAAAGTAAGCAAAGACACAGCTGAATTTTGAATTTTATCGGACTTCAGGGGCATATTTATTAACATAATAAAAAAATTGGCAATTGGATTCTTCAATCCCTTGAAATGCTAAAATTCCCGTTATTTTTTGAACACACGTATATAATTATAATACAAAATAATGCTAAGGGTTTTATCAACGCCATACAGATAAATTTATTCATTTTAAATGCAGTGGTAATAGTTCTTCTACTTTGCGGTGTATCTTTTGTGGATCCTTTCCTCTATTAATATATGTACATACATACATATTTATGAATCGAATAAGATATAGAATAACTCTAAATACAGTTTATTTTAATAATTCGATTACTATCCACTTATCCGTCACATATTTTTGAAGAGAATTGCGATATATCAAGGTTACTAAATTCGTATAGTTTTATTTTGATATCTATTGTAAGAATCATTAAGCGATGGATGATTATATATGGCTTTCTATATGAAGTGGGTGAGGTTGTAGTCTGATTTCGATGGTTATCATGAAAATATTTATGATAAATGTGATAGTTGCTGATATCAGAAATTTCATCTAAAAGTGATCGATAAGACGAGTGGATATATATGTAATATTGTTGTATCATATTTGTCAATAAATAGTAGCTCTAAATATAACCGTTAGTTGGGATAAGGGCGTAATCATGATCCAATTTCACCATTATTGAGACTTATCTTCAATGTAATTTTGATATTCTCCATTAGTTTCAGATGTAACAAACAGGCGTTAGATAGTTTAGTTATTATATTAAACTAAATAAATAGGACAACAAAATTATAGCGAATGGGTCGTTGGTGATTTGAAGGTTGTCATAGTTCATATATGAACGAATACTAGCTACAAGAAAATCGAGATTATAATGATCAATGCAGAAACCTATGATATGGTTCAACAATGACAGTGGCAGTATTTTTTGCCTTCTACATCGTGTTAAGACATCATAATATCCCTACAGCATATTATTCAAATACAATTAAAACAAAATACTAGAGCTGTCAAAACACCTGTGGAGTTTCAAAACAATTGTAAAATTTCCACAATTTCTTTCCACTTAAACTACAAGTCATCTCTCATTTGTAATAAATACAGTATTTTTTGCCATTTCTTGCGAATTACAGATATAAATATGGAATCACCCAAGCACGACCAGACATATTGGCAGCAACGCGACTGCATAGAATTTCAACCAATAAATTTCCCAATTAAAGGAATTTGACAATTCCAACAGCGCAAGCAATGCGCACAATATATTATATGTAGTGGATATGTAGAGAAAGGAAAAACAATTTGTGTTGTGGTGTTGCGATATGAAGAGTGCCCCCTTTTACTAAACATTACACATACACACGCACTATATCAAATATCTACTCTATGTAGTTAGGGGTTGTTGTGGCCAAACACCAATGGTGGCATCATAAAGTCAACGCATTTATATAAAGCCAAGTACCACTATCTGCACGATGATTATCGCTGTAATAATGATATTTACCATTTGGCTAAATTTGATATGGCGATCATTGGTTGTGCTTCTGTGGCTGCATGTAAGGTAGCACAAATGAATTGGACTCGCCGGGATGTTGGCATTGTTGACATTGTCGATGCTTTATTAACAACTAAAATCGCTTGCCACCAAAGGTGTTGGTAATTTGGAATGTATAGGGATTTCCTTACAAATATACATATGTATATTGTGTGCACCTACTTTCTTCTTTCTTACTACACTCACTTCTTATTGTTTCCTCTTTCGGTCTTTGTTCTGCGCTCTGGCATTCATTCACTCTTTTCACTAAATTCTCGCAAAGTACTATAAGAAAAGTCGAAATCTGAATGATATAAATATGTCCTTTATCAGAGCAAACAATTACGCGTAGTCCTTCGTTCCGTACTCTCAACTTGTGTGGTAGGTAATTTATGGCCAGCATCGAGGTTTCGTTGCGAAATTCCCGTTCTGGGCCACCCAGTCGATCAAATAATGCAATTTCTTTGCTTGTTTTGGTTGCTTTGTGGTTCATTGTGTTTGTTTATGTTGCAATGGGCCCATGAATGTCTCTGTGGGTTGTCCAGCGAAGTGTAGCTACATTCTTCGTATAAGGTGAGAATATCTTAATTCGTAACCCATAGAGCTAATATTGTAATAATCATAAACGAAAGCAAATTGTATATGGTGACATTATTTTTTGGCGAAAACCGATCAATTGCTGATGTCTTTGTTATTACTTTTTTATGTCAGTTTACAGAAATATGATCGTCTATGGCAACGATAATCCATAAATGGTTATAATGGGTGAAAATTAAAGTAGAGAAATGTAAGAAAGTGGTAACAATCGATACTGAAGTGCAGTATAGAGCTGTAAGATGCTTTTGCAGAAGCATTGGCTGAACAAAAATGTGTACAGATATTTGTAAATTGATCTTATGGTGAACAAGGGCAAGATAAAGTATCTGAAAACCACACAAAAATTGTCCTCACGTCTTGGGAACTACGTCACTGGGCACCAACAATCTACGCCTGGAGATCAAGCGCAGAATACCTCTTGCAAGCAGGTGCTTATCTGTGATCTGTAGGCAATTGAAAAGCATAGCCCACTCTCGTCGAACAAAAAGTACGATCTACATATAAGTCTCTTATCATTCCCCTCCTATTATACGTCGCAGAAAGATGGACGATGACAGCCCAAGATGAGAGGATACGTAGAGCATTCGAGAGAACTGTTTTCCACAATATCTTTGGAGCCGTTCGCGTAAGCGAGGAGTACAAAGAAGATGGAACCATGAACTGTATGAGATCTACGACGACATGGATAAAGTTATGCGTATATGAATCCAACGAATGCGCCATGTCGTACGGATGGACGATGGATGCTCCAGTGAAAAGATCCTTAGATTCGGAACCCATGGGTAGACAACGGATGCAAGGGCGCCCACTTATCCAATGGAAGAACAAATTGTATAGGGATCTGTCTGCACTTGGGATGTACAACTGTTGTAGTGCCAAAGTAGAAGAAGAAGAAAGGATTTAAGTGAATCCAACAGTTTTTATAAAACTTGATTTTATCTCGTCAACTATATATTTTTTTATGCCATATATGATATTCGGTCAGTATGTCGTTTTTTTTCCCGTCCTACTTTACGGTGCAGAAGCGTGGACGATGTCAACATCTGATGAGACGGCACTAGGAGTTTTCGAGAGAAAGGTTTTGCGGAAGATTTATGGTCCCTTAAACATTGGCAACAGCGAATACCGCAGACGATGGAACGATGAGCTGTATGTGTTATTCGACGACATAGACATAGTCCAGCGAATAAAAAAACAGCGGCTACGCTGGCTAGGTCATGTTGTTCGAATGGATGAAAGTGCTCCAGCTCTAAAAGTATTCGATGCAGTAGCCGCTGGTGGGAGCTGAGGAAGAGGGATACCTCCACTCCGATAGAAGGACCAGGTGGTATAACCAATTGGCGCCAAACTGCCAGAAGGAGGGATACGTGGCGCGCTGTTTTGGACTCGGCTATAACCGCGTAAGCGGTGTCTACGCCAGTCAAGAAGAAGAAGAAGATGTCGTTTTTAAAGCACAGAATGCTTCAGAGAACAACTGTAATATATTTGCTTTGGACCAAATTAGTCCATAAAGTTTTGAGGTTGAAACTTTCAAAAAATGTGTACCAGCACAGAATAATAAAGGAAATTTCTAAAAAAAGGAGAAATCTAAAAAATTATTAAGAAAATATAAACCACCTGGCAAATTTCTATGCACGGTAAATTTTAATTATATTTTTATAGATTATGTGAGTGTCTTAAAACTGACAACACTTTGTACGTAACAAGAATAGATTGTAATGATTCTGCACATCTGCAAGAGATTGCTTCATTTTACTGGAATTCTGACAATTTTTGCTGAGCAATTAAAAAACTAAGCACAATTTTGATGGATGGACTCTTGTGGTGCATTCTTGACACCGTTATTGTGTGCTAAATGTCAAAATAGTTTATTTTACTCCCAAACATGCGAAGCAAAAAAAAAAACGGCAGCCACACACGACTAATTGAGTGCGCCTCGGACCCGACACCTAGTTAGCTGCACAGCGAGATAGATGATCGCCACACATGCTGAGGCCACGGCAATCGCTCAAGCGAACGTCTTACGAAATTGCTTTGGGAAACAAGTAAGTGCAACAAATGAGACATTAAATGGTGTCATTATGTCACAAATGTGACATTTCGCAAACAAATCAATTAGTTGGCATTATTTCACAGTCTACTTTTGGGCCTTTATTTACGCGAAGAACGCTCCGTCCCAGTGGTATTGATTATACGAGTAGTCATTCTTCAATCTAATTGTATGAATGTAGTTTGTTTAGATGTGGAGTACAAAGACACAGCAGCAGCACTTCCTCTCGCTTGCTGATCGTCAGCTTACTTCCTTATTGTAGTGTCTTCCTTTTGCTTACAAATTGACTGCGTTGATGAAGATACATGCTAATGTTGTTGTTGTTCTTTGTTGTTGTAGTGGGAAAAAGGCAAAACGGAAGAATTCTGCATGGTACTACCTGCCGTCCGCACTTCCTTTCCGGCAATTGACTCTTCAATGTTGCACAAACCAAAGCAAGAAATGTCAGCGAACAATGACGTATAGGATTGTGGACTGAGGTGACCACATACATACACATTCACATACATACATACATATATGTTTATATATTTAAGATTTTCCCTGTCGTAATATTGCCGCATAAATTATGTCTTCATTTGGGGGCGACGCTGTGGTTTCTTGAGGCAACTGCTGATGAGAAAACACACAGGGGTTCCTTTAATACACTGTTGGATATTGAATATATTCCCACAGCCTTAGTTCCAATATATGTCCAAATATTTTGCAGATTTTTTTTAGATTAATGCCACAATATTTTGAACCGAATTGTAGAAGAGACCGCAGCGGAGTTTGTACTTTTCCATGCGATCCTAGAACCTGTAGCACCGATTTTTAGTGTTGCAATGCATATGATGCATTATCTGAATTTTCATTTAAAATAATAATGATGTTAACAGTCCGATATTTGGAAAGCAATGGTGGTTCTCTTAAGGGGCACACCTAGTGTAATGGCCTATAAAAAAGGTGATTTTTGGGAATTTTTATTAAAAAACTACTTTATCAATTATTTCGAAATTTTAAGAATATATTTATACGAGTATAAAAAAAATAAAAAAATGACAATATGGCGGCGTTTTAAAAAAATAGTCGAATTTTACCCAAAATTTTGGTTGTTTTTGGCCAAAATTCGATTTTTTGATCAGATCAAAAATCGAAAGGCCATTGTACGGAGAACTATATATAGAACATGTAAAAAAAAAATTCGATAGTGATCGGATCATTTGTTTTTGAGTAATCACTGCAGCAAATTCGGAAAATGCTGTTTCGAGAAAAACGCGTTTAAAGATAAAATGATCGTTTTCACTATTACCGAGCGGCTACTCTTTAAATTGCTATAACTCAAAAACTATCTGAGATATCGATTTGAAATTTTAATATGTTATTTTTAAAGTTATAATCTACCGAAATATGGAACATTTTTTTTAATTTCACACTAGGTATGCCCCTTAAAATAAAAAAATATTAATAATTATTGACAATTGTGTCAAGTTGTATGATAAGGTTCGTATAACCTTATCTACCCTAAAGGGTTCGAACCCCCGAACCAGCGCGGCACCAAAAAACCTTTAATTTGCATATAACTAAAGTTAGATTAACCAAAACCCCTTTTCTGAAATTTTTATGCTGTAACCTTCATTGAAGAATGAAAATATAAATATGTACATCTTATGATTCGGGGACCCAAAATAACTGTTATCTTGTTATAACTGTTATATGCGTTTCAAGAATTTAAGAATGTATGTATGTGATTGGCGTTGCAACCGTTTAGCCGGTTATAGCCGAATCGACGATAGTGCGCCATCTCTCTCTCCTTCGCAGTTCGGCGCCAGTTGGAGATCCCAAGTGTAACCAGGTCGCTCTCCACCTGGTCCCTCCAACGGAGTGGAGGCCTTCCCCTTCCTCGGCTTCCTCCGGCGGGTACTGCATCGAACACTTTCAGGGCTGGAGTGTTTTCGTCCATTCGGACAACATGACCTAGCCAGCGTAGCCGCTGTCTTTTTATTCGCTGAACTATGTCAATGTCGTCGTATAACTCGTACAGCTCATCGTTCCATCTTCTGCGGTATTCGCCGTTGCCAATGTTCTTAGGACCATAAATCTTGCGCAAAGTTTTCCTCTCGAAAACTCCTAGTGTCGTCTCATCTGATGTTGACATCGTCCAAGCTTCTGCACCGTAGAGCAGGACGGGAATGATAAGCGACTTGTAGAGCTTGATTTTGGTTCGTCGAGAGAGGACTTTACTGTTCAATTGCCTACTCAGTCCAAAGTAGCACCTGTTGGCAAGAGTTATTCTGCGCTGGATTTCGAGGCTGACATTGTTCGTGTTGTTGATGCTGGTTCCCAGGTATACGAAATTATCTACGACCTCGAAGTTATGACTGTCAACAGTGACGTGGGAGCCAAGACGCGAATGCGCCGACTGTTTGCTTGATGACAGGAGATATTTCGTCTTGTCCTCATTCACCTCCAGACCCATTCGCTTCGCCTCCTTATCCATGCGGGAAAAAGCAGAACAAACGGCGCGGTTGTTGCTTCCGATGATATCAATATCATCGGCGTACGGCAGCAGCTGTACACTCTTATTGAAGATTGTACCTTCTCTATTTAGCTCTGCAGCTCGTATAATTTTTTCCAGCATCAGGTTAAAGAAGTCGCACGATAGTGAGTCACCTTGTCTGAAACCTCGTTTGGTATCGAACGGCTCGGAGAGGTCCTTCCCAATCATGACGGAGCTTTTGGTGTTGCTCAACGTCAACTTACACAGCCGTATTAGTTTTGCCGGGATACCAAATTCAGACATCGCGGCATAAAGGCAGCTCCTTTTCGTGCTGTCGAAAGCTGCTTTAAAATCGACAAAAAGGTGGTGTGTGTCGATCCTCTTTTCACGGGTCTTCTCCAAGATTTGGCGCATGGTGAATATCTGGTCAGTTGTTGATTTTCCAGGTCTAAAGCCACACTGATAAGGTCCAATCAGTTTGTTGACGGTGGGCTTTAGTCTTTCACACAGTACGCTCGATAGAACCTTGTATGCGATATTTAGGAGGCTGATCCCACGGTAATTGGCGCAGATTGTGGGATCTCCCTTTTTATGGATTGGGCAGAGCACACTGAGATTCCAATCGTCAGGCATGCTTTCTTCCGACCATATTTTGCAAAGAAGCTGATGCATGCACCTTATCAGTTCTTCGCCGCCGTATTTGAGTAGTTCTGCCGGTAATCTATCGGCCCTCGCTGCTTTGTTGTTCTTCAAGCGGGTAATTGCTATTCGAATTTCTTCATGGTCGGGTAATGGAACATCTGTTCCATCGTCATCGATTGGGGGATCGGGTTCGCCATCTCCTGGTGTTGTACTCTCACTGCCATTCAGCAGGTCGGAGAAGTGTTCCCTCCATAATCCCAGTATGCGCTGGACATCGGTTACCAGATTACCACCTTGGTCTCTACATGAGGATGCTCCGGTCTTGAAACCTTCGTTAAGTCGCTTCATTTTTTCATAAAATTTTCGAGCATTCCCTCTGTCTGCCAGCTTCTCAAGCTCTTCGTACTCACGCAATTTAAGAATGAAAGCCCACAAATTGTAGGTTTACTTGGATTTTAAGTGGTATCCTTTACAGGAATCATGGACTCCTATAAACCCATACTTGAAGTTAGAAAAATGTTATTAAGCTAATATGGAGCCCTAACGGTTGATGTTCTGTTAAGTTAAGACTTTATTGTCATTCGTAAGTCTCTTGTTTTGCAGACTGATCATGAGATAACCTAACTAGTGTTCTAAGTTTTTCACAAATGCTGAACCACCTCGAATATTAGACAAAGATCAAGTATTAGACAAAGATGATGTCATAAAATATTGTTTAGTTTTAGATTTACAGTTTCTTCTTTATTTTTGGCACTACAACCACCTTACAGTCACCGTAAATAAAAAATTCTGAGAATTTTGATAATTTCTTTTGAGGTGTGGATTGTAAAATTAAGCTTCTCGCACGAGAATGAAGAAATCATTTTCTGTCCTAAGATTAATGCAAATAAAAGCAAAGAAATTAAATACGATTTTATTCAACTTCAAACTATTTAATTAATAGTAAATCAATCAATTTAATTTTGTTAATTTTTTGATTTATTCTAAAAAAAGTACTTCGGAGAAAAAAGTATTGATCGTTGCATCTTTAAATTTGTACAACAAACACATCTCTATCTACATACATATGTATGTATGTATGTCTACCTTTCAACCAAGATCATTGATAAAATGTGACAAATTCCCAACTTTAATGATAAGATACCACTTTTCCTGTAGTGATTGGTGTCACAGCGGGGTAATTATATTTTCGAAGAATTCTAGTTGCGCACATCTTCGTCATTGAACATAGTTATTGATACGACTGAGCCGCAGTTTCTGCAAATTATGTGTTTATAAAATGGTTGTGATATTTTCGAATAAATTTGGAATACATTTTTAATTTTTATAACTATCGATCATTACCTTAAAAAACTAATTAGATCGCGTTCTTCTCTATTTCATGTAAGATATATACCAAGGCCCAAATAAAAAAAAAATTAATAATAAAATCAACAATCAAATGTAATAATTAATAATAATAATTGTATACTAAAGTTATCGCAAAAGTATTGGTGTCTACTAAAATAAATAAAACAGTTTTTCTTAACAATGGTCTCGGCAAAACGTGGTCTAATAGCAACAACACTGCTAATAGCGCTATTATCTTGTATGCTTTGTGTAATTAGTATTACAACTGAAAATTGGGTATGTATGAGAATGAATTATACGTCTCTTAATTGAGTCAATTAACAATCTACACCTAAATGTACAATATACAAATTTATGTGTAGACAATTTGCTAAGTGACTAAAGTAAGGGATTTTATGAACTGTCTATAAGTATTCTTTATTCAATAAAAATTTTTAAATTAATATTATATTAAGTTAAGAGCAACGGCCGTACTCTCATCACGTCTACATAATGAGATTAACTACGGAATATTCGCGGGCTGTCTGAGTCGTCAACAATTAGCATCGAAATTGGTATTTGATCTTGCTGGTGAGTAATTTACGTGCACTAATATTAAATATTTGTATATATTTTCTTGATTATAATTAATTAGAATAACGTGAAAATACCAGGGTGGTCCAATAAGCACTTAACCTCAATGCTACTATCACAAAAAAATCTTATATAGACTATTGTAAGGGGTTTCTATCAATTTTAGCTGAATCGATTATAGTTAGTAGTCCTTGTTTTATTTTGATCGCGAGTGGAAGCGAACCTGATCAGGAAATTGTGGAAAAAGAAAAAGTGAAATATCGATTCCATTCTTGTTTTTAGAATAGAATTTGAGCAGTGATTTCAAAGAGCGTTTGGTTGTTGTATGTGGTCAATCTTCTTCTACAGTGGCGGCCGTCAAAAATTATTTCGCGGAGTTTCACAAAACGATTGACAAAAGTTCACGATCTCTTATGGTCGACCTCGTGAGATAGCTGAGACAATAAGTAGTTCAAAATACCGCATGTGTATTTGCCCATTCTAAACAGTAAGTTTCGGAGTCGTTTCCAGACCGTCAATGAAACATAAATTCTCTGGAACACACCAGATACTAAGAGAAAATCGATGAAACTACATCCCAAAAATACCGATAGGACAGCCAAAAAGTTAATGACCACGGTTTTCTGTGATTCACAAGTTGTAATCTACTGAAAATGGACAAGACTTTGACAGGACTCGTCTATGACAAAACATTAGACTGAATCGTCACCAAATTATTGAAAAGAAATTGGAGCATAGTTGGTTCAAAAATTATTACTATGACTAGGTTATACAGTCTTAACAATCGTGTAATAAATATTAATGGTTGAAACGGACTTATTAAATTTCGCAACGTTTCTACAATGAGAAATGAGAGTTTTGCATTCTCTCGAACTAATTTTCGAAGTTGTATAAACACCACATTGCACCTGTGTTGGCTTAGCATTTCTAAGATTCCTAATTAATTAGATGGACTGGATTTTATCTTGAAAACTGGTAATTACAATTCGTATTGGAATTAGGAATTTTTTTTCAGGATTCGAGTAAGGCAAGTTTCTATAAATGTCATTCAACCCTTTTGAGCAACAATCCCATCTAAATTAGTTTCGTAATATGTAATAGGAATTTGTACCTTAAAGAAAAAGTAGCTTTAAATTATAAAGTTATACATTCCGATTTAAAATATTTGAACATGATCTTTCAACGGAAGGTTTTTTATCAGAGATGATAATGAGAAAGTGTATATATACCATATAGTTATGATATATAATCTGCAAATTAATATTCTGATAATAAATATAATATATTATACATATATATTTATACAATTTTAGTGATCTGCGATTTCGATCTTGGCCTTTGTATGTATAGCTGCCAACGGAATGCCACCATGCGACTCGATGAACTAAATCGCATACATTCGGGTATAACCACGATACCATGTGAACAGGCCTATTCAGCAGAAAGAAGCTTCCGACGAAAAGAAATTAGCGAAACAACAAAAATCAATTCAATAAAACGTGAGTGCAACACTTTCCTAAAACATTTATTTACAAATTAATGTTTTAACGAATATATTTCTTTATGCAGAAAATGCCATGCAAGAGGGAGCTTATATACCCGCATACTGGTGGCTTTGTATTTTATTATCCCTAATGTTAACACTAATTTTCAACATTTGTGCTGTGATATTTGCACTCATCAACCTGTTAAAGAACCCTGTAGAACGCATATTTAATATTTTCGGCTTATTCATATGGAATGGCGTTGCATCGGTTTTTGCATTTTTAGCCGTTGGTCTCTGGACAGCACTCTACTGCCAACATTTGGCACACAATATCTCAATAACCGATACGCTACGTGCTGAATTCACATTCGACTCGAATGGACGTGCTAAACTGGGTTACTCCGTATATCTGCTGCTCTTCGCTGCCCTGCTGAATGCTTGTAATTTGGCGGTTTTGTGGTTGCGTCAACGATTGCTGAATCGTACAAATGCGCAGCCAGTAATGGTGGTGGAAGAAACGAATATACCGTTGCAATTTTATTGAAATTATTTTAATATTAAACTAAACAAGTGAGCGCTGAGTCATACCGAATATACCGTTGCAATTTTATTGAAATTATTTTAATATTAAACTAAACAAGTGAGCGCTGAGTCACGTTGTTTATTAATACTATTATTAGACTTATAACTTATTGTTTGGCTTAAAAGAGCCGATTCAATAAATAAAAAATATAAAAAAAAAAATTTAAATAAAAAATAAAAAATATTAAAAAAAAAATAAAAAATATTAATAAAAAAATAAATTAAAATTAAAAAAAATTAAAAAATAAAATAGAAATAAAATAAAATTATTTATAATAATAATATTATAAACATGTATATTATGTATTTTAAAATTCAATTTATTAAAAAATATATGTTTAATACATTATACAAGTAGATTCAACGGAAACCCGAGATAGGAATAAAATAAGTATTTGATAAAGTAGGCAGTCCATTAATATAGTATATATATATATCGTAAAATATTTAAAAGCATAAAACATACAGTGCTTATACTTTAAATGCTATACACCTATTACATATACGAAATTAACTCCGAAATTTGGGAAATACACTTTCCGAGTATGTTCATTTGCGCTTTGAGATTCATTAAAAAAAAAATTTACGCCAACGAGTAATAAATTAAAACATTATTTGATTTTTTTGCTAAAAAATATTTCTATGAGGATATAGCGTTAGCTCCTAGTACAACATTATGGCGCCTTGATTCTTCTCCTCACTAGGTGGCTCAAGTCTTTGGCGATCGTGTCGTTCACGACGTTTGGCATGCAGCAATATAATTATATTCAATATAACAACAAGCGTAGATGCAATTACCAAGTAGAAACTGTAACCCAAATAGGCTAAACCATGACTATACCAATTACGATCTTGTACGGCAAGTACGTTATGTTGCAAATATTGATAGAACTGCACGAGCCAACAAACGAAGGCGATCACCTGAGCGGCAGCCGATGAAATGTTCGAAGCGATAAGTAGTACCATAGTTCCGGGACGTTTTGCGGCTGATGCTGCCTTCCAGACGGCAGCAATGGCGGAAATTGCACAACTAAGCAAGCCAAAGCCAGTACCCAAAGCAGTGATGAGCCAAAGCCAAAAGTTCATTGTCTCAGGACCATTTTGATCGAATGTATATACTAAAATTAAAAGTAAAGTGTAAAATAAACTATAGGAGAACAAATATATTAAAAATACTCACCAATAATAGGTGAGGTGCGCACACCAAAGCCATAATTGAGATCTTTATTGCCATAAAACAAACCAAAATTGATATCACCTTTGGAGTCCTTACAGAATGTTGTAATACAAATGTTTATAATATTAGTATTCAGTATAAATAAACAATTGATGTACTTACTGTTGAATTGAGGCGCTTCGGATAGGCACGCACCCAATGATTTGTAGTTAAACTGACCAGTAGGAGTCCGATTGCGATGCAACTCCCGAAGAAGGTTGAAAAGACTAGTGCCCTTGTGCGTATGCTCATGGCGTTCGTTGACTGGCAAGATGCGGCGAGTTCAAAACATCCGAATTAATACGCTTACTGTAAGCAGCTGCGTAAATGTGTTTGCAAGTGGTGTCTACAACCAGCTTCCTGGTGGCATTAACAATTTAGCCACTCGTTCACACTTTCTCCACCCCAAATGGAAGACGTTGTTGCTATGCTGGGTTGTGTGTGGTCGTTGCACTAATATTACACAGAAAATTCAGTCAGCCCAACACATGAAATAAAAATTAAATACAATATAGTTGCAATAATTACATATATTTATATATAAACTATCAATTATTTAAAAAGTTAATTCGCATTTGTTATCTATGCTGCTGATAGCATTAGAAACTAAAAACTTTGGCCACGAACTTGACAATTTCTTCTATCATTTTATTATCACTACCATATACATGCGTGCATACATTATGTAGTATGTATATAAGAGCTTCACTTGTACATACATATTAACTAGTTTGTGCAACCATAATCATTTCAGAACTACGCAATCGCATTTTTATAACTAAACCTGTATCCGTCCCGAAACCACAAACAAAGGCACTAAATGAAAACGGTTTCCAATAAAACCGCATGCATATATAGTACATATCTGTAAATTTAATGAATCACTATTCCTGTCAAGTACCTATTCTTTGTCACGAAATTCACACCACTTTTATTAAAATAAGTGAAAATATTGTATTCCGGTTTAAAATTATTGCTCAAACTATTTACTTATTAGACAATACACTTTGACTATTATCTACCTTGTTGTTAATTAAATAGTGAGAGATATTTATTTATTTTGTTTACGCACTGAAATCACTTCCGATCTTCAATAACTTTCTTTGTTTCTCTTTACTTTGCTTGTTTTCGATTTAATGATGCTTTCTTTGTTTTGCTTTATGCTTATATCTAGCCATGTTGCATTGCTTTTATTAGCGCGCAACTAGTGTCATGGATAAAAAAACAGTAAAAATAAAATTGAGTTTAATTTTATTTAAAACTTTTATAAATTTCTAAAAGTTAAAAATAATATAATTATTTATTCTAGTTTATTCAATTATTTTCTTAATGCCACAACTGAATTGAACCAAATGATTAAAAATTAATAAATTAATGATGACAATTGTTTTCATTATTTTATTAAAATGTATAAGTATATAAAAAATACATGAAGACTGGTAAGTTCAGCATAATATATAACATATATTCAATAGAATTTGCTTAGTTGACAATAAAAATTAATTCAAATTTCTTTAATTTCCAACAAAAGCATAATTGCAAACGCTTACTAATAAAATCGTTTGCTAACATCACTTTTTCGAACGCATTACAAAGCATTCACCATTATCGCAAACGCATTGGAACTGTCAAAATATTGACGTAATAAATTTGTGGTCCATTTTCATTTTCCCCAGTCGAATTTAACAATTTTTCTATTTGTTGCAATTCTGCAAAAATTCCAAAAAAATAGGAAACGCAAATCAATATCATGAAATAATAAAAATTCAAAGTTTATAAACAAATTGCGGCACGTCGATTTCAAGTACGGATGCGTGTTTAGCTGCAATTATTCGTACAAGCAAAGGGGCGGGAGGTGAATATGTTTTAATGCTTTCATGTAATTTTCCCACAATATTGGTGATGCAGTGAAAGTTGACGAGTTGTTGGCCATTAGTGTTCCGTCTTCCTTTGTTTGGCTGCAATTATATTCACAATTAGAAATTAACGACGCGTGTGAAAATCGTGTGTGTTGTGTGTGTGTTTTTGCAGTAATTTGTTTGCTAAATATTTTTTGTGCCAATTCCGACATTGGAATTCGGACCAGCGCCATTGTATTGTGCAAAAGCGCAATCATTTCTCAATTTAACATATAGTGCATTGCATTATCACTGCTATATATTTAGATATGCATGTAGATGCAATGAACATATTTATAGCTGCATATAAAATATTGTAGCTGAGTGTCAAGGACATATACAATTGACATTGCCTATGTTTAATTAATCTCATACGTATTTGTTTTTGTTTTTCTTTGACGCTGTTTGCATCCTTCGATGTGATCTACATATATATACAACTGCCCTTGGCCGAAAAAATACGTTTGCGCCTTTAGTGTCCTCCAGTATAACGTTTATCATCTGCCGTGTAAAAATACGATAATAGTGAGGCTTTATTGATAAGTACGATTAACCTACAACATACAGCCCGCTTAATTGTTTTCCAATTGGATCTAAAAGGTATTATGTGGACAAATAAATAAATTGCCAGTTAACTAACTTGTCAAACGCAAATCCAGGAAGTGTTCTGTGCCGTGTCGTGAATTGTGGTTTTGTCAAACGAGCGGTTACCAAAGGCAGTTAGCTTGAGTTTTGGGATAGCGCTCAAGGTACTGCTTTGCCGACCAAAGAAATGTGCGATTCAGATGACAGCAAAGTACAAAAGTGGACATGCGATTATTGCACCTATGAAAACTTTCCCTCGTCCCTTAAATGCACCATGTGTAAAGGTGCGAAACCACTGTTGAATGAGGATATCTTTCGGTAATTAAGAAAATGTGTACTTACATTATTAACATATAGCTAAATATGTGTACTTGTTAAATTTCTAGACTCAGTCCACCGCAAACTGCCTTTGGTGGCGAGGAAGAGCGTGGCGCTACTGCAGATGTCGTTGAAGCATCTAGCCTCAACGCCTGCTATGCACAGTCGCGGCAAGATGTGCCCGCAACAACAACACCTGCTACGGCCTCCCCATCCGCTTGCGCTAAATGGTCCTGCAAGATGTGCACCTACCTAAACTGGCCGCGAAGTTTGCGTTGCGTACAATGTTGCACCAAACGTGGCACAGCTGTTGATATTAACGTCGAACAAAATTTGTGCAATGCAGGTGAGGCGGCCGCTGTTCTATTGCCTGCTACTGGAAATTTGGAAGCAATTGATGGTCCACACAGTTATATAGTTGAAAAGAGAACAAAAACCATTGATGTCAACGAAACAACAGCCACAGCAGCTAATACCACAAACTCAAGTGCAAATTTGTCGAGTAACCTTAAAGAACAGTTAAAATCATTACGTATCACTAATGATATGGAATTGAATGCTAGTAATAACGCGGAATCGAATAGAAATGAAGCCAGCAGTCATATTGAACAAATTCATAAAAAAGCGAGTAATAGCTATATACAAGCCGTGGGTGCCGCTTCAAATAGGCTCAGTCCATTTGAGCAGTCCTCCAATGCCAATATGATTGTGGCGACAAACACAACAACCGTTAATACAACACACCTAAATAATCTTGCAAATACATCGCAGCAGCAGCAGCACCAACAACAACAACAGCACAATCAGTCGTCCACATCGTTGCAAAACTGTTATGTAGCCAAATGGGCCTGTAATGTAAGTTATAATTGCACAAATATAAATATTTTTATTTTGCTTAGTTGTTGTTGTTGTGCCTTAATTGCAGACATGTACTTATGAAAATTGGCCAAAAAGTCTTAAATGTTCTATGTGCGGTGAGCCGCGTGATGGCAATGCAACTTGCATAGCTTCCTTGGGCGACAACAATGCCATCACAACAACATCCGGCTCGGGCAGCAACAAATTCCTCAATATAAAGGATGAAAACCATGACATGACTGTGTCAACGAACAATTCATTCAACAAAAAACATATTTACCAACTAGGTAAGTCACTTGCTTGCCACTTTTATTTTCTGAAAGTTAAAATTTTGAAATCAATGCATTGCAGGTTCTTCTGAGACTATAAACAACTGTGATACGGTGCAAGAGCGTCAAGAACGGCGTCAACGACAAATAAGACGACAAGTTGATTGGCAATGGTTAAATGCTTGTCTCGGTAAGTCATAGAGCATAGCAAGCATTGTCAGCAACATATTAATGAAATGCATCTTCTCTTTAAAGGTGTTGTGGAGAACAACTATAGTGCTGTAGAGGCATATCTGTCTTGTGGCGGTAATCCTGCACGTGCTTTAACGGCGACCGAAATCGCCATATTGAATCGTAACTCGGCGTTTGACGTCGGTCATACGCTCATACATTTGGCGATACGTTTCCATCGCGAAGAGATGTTGCCCATGTTGCTTGCACAGATATCAGGCTCTGGGCCTGGCATTAAGCGTGTACCTTCCTATGTTGCACCGGATCTAGCCGCTGATATACGAAGGCATTTTGCTAATACGCTACGCATGCGTAAAACTTCTTTCAATTGCTTGTATGTGCAAGAGCATGCGACATTCGCTTTGCCAGCCGAGATCGAAGAGTTGCCCATACAAATACAAGAGCAGCTGTATGATGAGCTGTTAGATCGCGATGCGCAGAAGCAGCTTGAAAACCCGCCACCCGCACTCAATTGGTCACTGGAGATCACCGCACGTTTGGGCTCACGTTTGTTGGTGTTGTGGAATCGTAGCGCTGGCGATTGTCTATTAGACTCAGCCATGCAGGCCACTTGGGGTGTGTTCGATCGCGACAATACACTGCGTCGCGCCTTGGCAGACACCTTGCATCAATGTGGTCCCATGTAAGACATGACATACACACTGACTTAAGTGTTGTTGTTGTTAGCATTAATAATTAATTTTTCACATAACAGTTTTTATCCACGTTGGAAGGAATACGAAAAGTGGCAGGCATCTATGCTACACTTTACACTGGAAGATGCCCAATGGCAAGAGGACTGGAGCAATTTGCTTTCGTTGGCCAGTCAACCGGGCTCATCGTTGGAACAGCTACATATATTTGCTTTAGCACACATATTGCGTCGACCAATCATAGTTTACGGTGTAAAATATGTGAAGAGCTTTCGTGGCGAGGATATCGGCTATGCGAGATTTGAAGGTATAACGAATTTTTTTTTTCTGATATCTTTTAAATCTATAAATATTTATTTAAAACAAAAACAGGTCTCTACTTGCCGTTCTTTTGGGATCAAAATTTCTGCATAAAATCACCCATTGCACTCGGTTACACACGTGGTCATTTCAGCGCTCTAGTGCCAATGGAGCCCTTTGCTCGCATCGATCCACGCAGAGATGAACCGGAGGATGTGCGTTATCTGCCGTTGATGGATTGTGAATCAAAACTTTTTCCAATACACTTTCTAACTCAGGCTGAGGTAATAATATTGACAAAAAAATTATTGCCACACTTGATTGTGCAATAATATTGTATGGAATTTCACAGATGGGCCGCGAAGAGGCTATAATGCGACAATGGTTGGATGTGTGTGTTACAGATGGCGGTCTGCTAGTGGCCCAACAGAAAATACGTAAACGCCCGCTATTGGTAGCACAAATGCTGGAAGAATGGTTGAATCACTATCGAAGAATCGCGTAAATATTGCTGCTACTACAGCGCTTACTTACAAGTTAGTCTACATTAATCCTTAATTTCGACAACATTTCAGTCAAGTCATAACAGCACCTTTTGTACGAAGACCTCAACAAACCGGCTACTCCAGCGAGGGCGACTCCGATGAAGAATAGGCACGCGCACAAACCAGTTGCAGTTCTTCGTGGGCACAGCTTTCGCGGCGTTAACATTAGGCCAATTAAGCACGAAATAAAGTGGTAGTGTATACTTCATAAAAGAATCCCAAAACATAAACTGAATACATATATGCAATTATTGAAATTGAAATAACTAAAAGTATGAATACCTAGATAACTAACATGCCGTTATATTGATTAAAAAAATTGAAGCATATTTTACGTAGTTAATGGGTATTGCGACACTTACGTATTCGTAGGTTTGTACGATACATACAATATTTACATATTTTACGAGAAAAAATGCAAAGAGAAAAATGTAGAAATCATATCCGTTTCCAGTTCAACATAACGCGATGATTTTAGTACGCAAGCTAAAAAAATGTAATCCAAAGGAAACGTAAATATAAAGAGCAAATAATAAGAAACTTCTGTTTATAATGGTGATCACACTATGCTGACAGGTGTGTGTAATAAACAATTAACCGAGTTTAGTGTAAAATTCAAAAAATAACAACAACAAAAGGCAAAAGACAAAACGGATATGAGTTTACAAAAGCAAAGCAAAAAGCCGTTATACATGCGCTACTTAAAACTTTGTTGAAAGCAAATGTCAAACATTTACCAGACATTGAATTCACATGCTGCGTACGTTGAGTCTCAAGTAAAGTAAATTATAAATAAATGAAACTTTAAATTAAAATAGATTTAATAATAAGTATGTATTATTTACAAAATCAAATGAATGTAAAATATGTAATACTTGAACTAGAAAATATTTTATTGTCATAAATGAGTTTCCTTTTGCTGGCCGACTGCAGTTGTCGTGCCGTTTTTATCAGTAATTGTCCGCAATCAAAAATTAAAACAAAAAAAAAAACGAAAAAAATATATTTATATTGAAAAACAAAAAAACAATTTTAAAAGCATACATCTACAATAATAATATAATAATTTAAATAGTAAAGAAGTATGAATATGATTAATGATGTATGAGAAAATAATAATTATAGTTGTTTACGATTTTTTCTTGGAATTATAAATGGATTATATTATATTACATACATATTATTTTTGTTGGTAATGTTATTGAAAGAAACTTACGCCCATTTCACACAAAATATACTATATATAAGATGAATTAAAAAATGGAAAACAATTGTTTTTATACAATTTAACAAGAATTAGAGTATAACAATTGGCTTTCGCTTGAGGTTAGCATGTAGCAAGCAACTTTGTATTAAACTCAGAGCGCTGTATGAGTTGTAAATATTTTTGATGTCGTTCCGACGTGCTACCTGCATTAACTAGGTAATTTTTTGATATACCGTTATTAAAACCGTTTACTGTGCAGTTATTAAAAGCCATAACTTTGTGTTCAAATAACTTTATTAAAGATTTCGTAGCAATTTTACTATATTTATTCAATTGTAAGTACACAAACTTTCAATTACACTTCAGCGCCTTGTCACGTGAGTTATATTTTATATTTTTCATTTATTTTATTACATACACACATTTTATTTCAAGCGCACTAAATAATTTTACAATAAATCCGACATTTAGTATATTATATGTCATTTTAATCACCTTGCATTGCAGCGTGTGCACCCTGTTGTGGCCTTATATCGTCGCATTACAGTTTTTGATTTCGACGCAACCATTGACGCAATGCCTTTTTCGCTCGACAACAGCGAAAAAGTCGTGTAGTGCTCATTCGAAAATTGAAGCAGACTCTGCTCTGACAATAGTTAATAAAAGCGGGTGTGTGGTGGTTAATTTTTTGGTGCGCAAAATTAAGGAAAATCATATTTAGTGGTGTCGATTGCAAACGGTAGCACGCAACTCTGTAAAATTAGTATAAAATATCAAATAAACATGCTACAAAAGGCTAACTGTGTATATTAGAAATCAATAGCTTTGTAAATTCGTTTCGATCTCGATCTCCGTGTATTTGCATATGTAAACTTTTGTCCAGTGGTTCTTTAGTAAGAATTATATGTTGAAATATTGGAAGTGAAGTAAAGAGCGAAGTTAGTTGTAACTGTCTGGGCGGTAATAAATATATACGAAAAATAGAAAAAATCAACGAAGTGAAAAAGGGCGGAAAGGTGCATACGAATTAGCATTGCATTTAGCAAGTGTTGCAATTGGAAATAAGCTAAGGATAAAAATCTAGTTGGAATCGGTCAATTGGTCGATTGGTTAGTCGATAATCGTACGTACATGTTGGTACGCGCGTGTGTGTGCTATCGGTTACGGCGTAGTGTTAGTGCTAGTGGTTAAAGAAATTGTCCAATTTGTGCCGTGTTGAGTGCTGTTCCGTAAACGTGAGAAGAGTATATAGCTATAGATTGGTGTGGTGCTTTTCGAATAACACACAACAGCGGTGCGACAACAATAAAATAACAACAACGAGCGCTATCGAGTGAATTTGTAGCAGCAGACAGAGTACGTGTATTTGAGCGCCGGATAAGGGAGCACCGCGAAAGATGGGTAAGAAGAGTGCAAATTGTTGCACAAATGTGTGACAGTACATAAATATACTAATTAAATTCGTGAAATAACGGAATTCAGACTTGTCGTTCAACAACGTATATTTAAATTAGTAAAAGTGGAGAATTGAAGTAGTATAATGGTAGGAATTCATTAGTTTTTTTTAATTTTACTTTATTTTTGACAATGATCTCAAATGACGGAGAGTATTCTTTCGAATATTCACATACAATTCTCTCTCTGGCACATAAACACATACAGCCATACATGTCCACTCCCTGTTTTATTTTCTTTGCATCATTCATCACGGTTTGCCTTCGTTTTGCACGCAATCTGATTGTGCTCTACCGTGCCGTGTGTGTGTGTGTGGGTGTGAATGTGTTGAATCCAATTGTTTTTCGAATTTTCGAAATTCGAAGTATGATATCACCGCTACGGTCGCAGTTGTTGTAATTGCTAGTGTACGTCATTCATACTGTTATCGCTTTAGAATTTCTTATTGGATATTGCCACTATTATTGTAAACGCTTTTGAGCTCTGCTTTCAACTCAAACACACATTATACCGTTTGTTTTCTGCTTTCAGTACTCAATGACATAAGGAGTTTCATTCAAGAAAGTAGACAAGTGCATTTTAATGCTCAATGAATTACATGATTAACCATTGAGTGTTGTAAATTCATATGCTCATTTGGAGCCTTCTATGGGTGTATAAGAATTTGGAAGTTTTGTTGTAATACTCACATATAAATGAATACAGACATGTATATGAAGAATAAGTTGATATCTAATTGTATTAATTTAAAATAATTATAAAACCCGAAACTTATCAGAAAACAATTCATTATTGCCGAAGCTTGTGAAAAAGGTTAGTTTGGGCGATACCAAATTGACTTTCGTGTATAAGAAAGCATGGTCCCCCTTCCACAAAAAATTACTTTTTATTTGGGTCACGGCATTCCCTTATTATAACTAGTCAGAAAGTAGGTCAAATTTCTTATCGAAACAAAACATGACACACATGGTGACAGGCTTTTGAAGAAGGATCTAACTTTAATATTGATATTTTATTATTTTTAGTTTGATTGTGTAGTTTTTGCGGCAAAATTACTATATTTCTAAAAATAACTTTTACTTAATTATAATTTTTTTAAATCTGATTTTGACCAGTCCATCTATCGCTCCTTAATGGTTGTATATCTTGTAAGATTACTTAAACCGTATAATTATGTAGTAATTAAACGCTCTGCTGGTGATTTAAAATTACTTATTTTTAACTAAGAAAATAAAGGGAATATGTTCGATGTTAAACTAATTGACTTTCATTTTATAATATGTAGCAATATTTACAAGTGTTTCTTCATACATATGTATGTATGTATGTATGTACATGAATACTTCACGCAGCGCTAGTGTAGAAGTTTAATGATGAAAAATTAATTTATTTACTCGTAATTACTTACTATGTGGTAAAACTGTAACTAAGTTTCCATAAATTTAATTTGAACCTTCACATCTACTTCGTGCAGCTAGCTGTATGTATTAGTTGTCATAATATGCTTTCCATTTGATGACTGATGTAAAATATGATTATAGCAGCTAAAGTAAGTAAAGTAATTTCATTAGGTCTGCGGCTAACAAAATTTCCTTGTAATGTCCATTCCATTTTCATATTGTACATTTTTTAGTACCTTTGGGTTTGGTTTTTGTTTTTATGTTTGCTCTCTGGCGAAAAAATATAAAAAAAAATCACTGATGGTTTTGTTAGTTTAATAAAATTTAGTTTTTGTGCAGATAAAGAAGGCTTTTTTGTTCATTTAGGTTAGGTTAGGTTTGTAGGCAGATCTCTGCAAAAACAGAAGAACTCACTTAGACAGCCTGACGCTGTCCTTTATGGTACCAATAAAACTCCTTGTGGATCAAAGATCTTTAAGATTCAGCAAAACGCTTGGAATCCGTTACAAATTTCTTAAGACGGCTCATATCGAGTTTAGCCAATTCGCTAGGATCGCCGAAAAAAGGCATTCATTTAACATATAGTAGATTTTTTCATCAAATTTTTTTTAATGCTTAACTTAAATATTATAACTTGAAAACTAGAAAAAAAACTCTTCTATTTCCTTTCAAGTGTTTTTTAAAACACATATTTATTAAGGGGTTAGGTGGGTTTTTTAGACTAAAAACAAGGTCATTTACACATTTTTTTAATAAATACTATTGTATATTTCACTTATTCAATTTAATTTTCAAAAATACATATTCAAACAGTATTGTCTGAAATTTTTATTTACAAATTCCGAAAACTCACCGTTGGCACCACATCTCCCATGACGTGTCCAAAAAAAGGGCTTGCGTTGGACTTTATAGCTCATAATTGGTTCATCCACAATCTATAAACCAAAAATATTTCGATAGGTCATGGATAAATCTAGTTAATGAACGAAGCAATAAAGAAAATATTGAAATTTGAATTTTTGACATATTTTTAGACAAACAAACTCACTTGTTGGTCAAATTTTCGCCATAATAGTTGTTAAAATACAAAGAAAAACTTAATTCATTAACTATATAATGTGTATTCCAAAGATGTGTGCAAAATTTGAACAAAATCCCTTCATAACTTTTTGAGATATCGCGTCCACCGGCTTGATATATAGTTTTGAGATAAATGCGTTTAAAGTTTTACATTTGTACTGACGTGGCCTGATGAATGGAACTTCCAAAGAGGGAATCTTTTAGAATATTACTCGGATTGAATTGATATATTTGGATAATATTTTAAACATATCGCTATTTAATACGACAACATTTTTTGTTTTTAATTATGATATTTTGAAACCCAACCTCTTAAATATTTTAATTATTTGTCGGTCATTACAATCGAGTAACTGATTATTTTTAGATGAATCATGAACTCTAATTCAGATTTTTTTAAATGAATTTATTCAAGAATTCTATGAAACCTAAAATATTCTAATGTTATTAAATACAATTTAATGCATAAAATATGGTACGTGACTGCAGCTGAATTGATTTTATATTGGTTTTGAATATTAATAATGATTAGCTGTTGCATATATATTTTTAATATGTAAACTGTAAACAAAATATTTCAGGAATTTAATATAGAAACTCATTATGCTAAACTTATTGTAATTGCACTCCACCCCATATCGCTACAAACGCATTCTTGAGCACATATGTTCGCACATACATACATAGATACAATTTTATCTGCATTTATCAGTAGCTATGTGTTTTATCTTACATTGTGTGTCTTCGCATGGATTTGGCGAAATGAAGCGATTGACTAGAGTTCGCGAATGTGGGTCACCTGCAGCACTTGACTCTCTGCCAGTTAGTTCAATTGAATTTAATTTTAATTTCCTTGTTTCTCCTTCTGGCTGCGGCGAGCGAGCGACGACACACCTCGGCTCATTTTTACACGTTTAATTTACTTTTTATTTTATTTGCATTTGCATTTTCTTTATTTGTTTTTGTTTTTGTCATTTACTTCCACACATTTGCCGCATCGCTAGTCCCATCATCACATCATAGTACTTGTACTTTAGGTACTTGGATCGGATTCAGAGAGAGAGTGGCGTCCGTGCTGGGTGCTCGAATAAAGTGACTGTCTGTGTGACTGTTTGAAACTGTGGCAACAGCAACAACAATAGCAACAAAAACAGTAATGACGGCAACAACACAAAAAATGTCAAACATTACACAGAGTGTAGGGCAACCAAGGCGCGCGTATGTGAGTGTATGTGTGTGCGTGTGGCGGTGTCAGCGCAGTGAAGGAATTGTGTGGGAGCTGTATTAGGGCGTGCATGCACGCAATTGGCTTCCGTGTGTTGGATTGCAAGTTGCTGTTGAGTTATTTTCTTGTTTTTTAATTTCAAAAAGGTTCCATCGCATACCACAACAGTCGCAGTCTTTGGTCTTCTGAGTAGTCAGCCTTCGTTGATCATCGGGGAGTGACGTTGACCTTTTGACATCCAAGTAATATCAAAAAGTTTTCATTTTCTCAATTTGTACATACTCCAATTCTCTGTCGTCTGAGTAGTTTGTGAAAAGTTTAAATAATGCTTTATTCCAAATTCAAGATTAATGTATGTTGGTATACAATTGTATTGACCTTTATAATAGAAATTCTTTAAAGTGATTTAGAGGAAGGCAGGAGACATCCAATTCTCTTTAAAAAATTTTAACTAACTTTTATTCTTCGACCTTTGGATACTCATATTCTTTTTGAATACATTTTTTATTTTTTCTCTGTACTAATGTATTTTTTTTAATTAGAAACATTTCTTGAAACAATTTCTGTGATTTTTTTCTATTATTTTTTTAATATATCCATTACGATTTTCATATATATATATTTTTTTTCATAATATTTCTTTTCATATTGTGTATGTATATTCTTATTAAAAATTTGTGAAAAGTTCAAATCTTGCCAGCCAGGGGTATTAGGAGTTTGTGTTATCTTTATTTTTCATATATATTTTTTTTCCAAAATGTAAACAAGAAGAATATCTCAGAATTATGGCAGCAACGATTTTTGAATAGTTTCTCGACTCCGTAAATTCTATCAAATTTAAAATTAGTCTCGTAAGACGCGCATTTATAATATTCCTTCTTCATATCCGATCGAATCATGTCACATCAGCGCCAGAAAAGTTGTTATTCATAGACATAAAACTAATGGATTAATAAATGATGGAAACAACTTTTCTGATTAAATCTCATATTAATCTATATGTAAAAATATATTATAATTACAATTCTTCTCCTAAAGTTACATTATGTTTGACTTACTTTTTCGATTGTAATTTGTCTAAAAGAGTTTTAATTACCTTTCACATTAGGAGATATCCAATCAATCCGTCAAAAATACATAAAAACCTAACCAAATATTAATGAACCAACCAAATTATTACTAACCAAATGAATGAACTTAATACATCTCAAAGTATGTTTATATGTTTTACTTATAATATATATAAACATATGTATGATCGCCAACATTTACATACACGAAATAAATCGTTCGCATGTACATACATAACTGCTCAATTAGCGGCTCCGGATGACATCATCGACTCCACTTGAAGGCTTAACCATGTCATATGAGTGAGCCTACAAGCATACACACTAAATAGAACATTTGTATATAGTCATATACATACATATATATTGTAGTTTATTGGTATGTATGCACATTTGAGCGCTTAAATTAATATGCTGACGAATAAGCAGCAACTAGCATAAAATTTAGCTAAAATATTTTTATTTTTATTGTAAAATAAACAAAAACATGGTCGATTTCAGTATTTGAAAGAATTTTTATTCATTCATACATACATATAAACATACATTTATTCTTACATATAGACATTCATACATATATATATATTTATACAGTTGTCTGTGTATGCCAATAGCGTTGTCATTCGTTGACAACGCCGCTGTGAGAACTTCTGCTGTGAACAATGAAAAACTTGATTACATAATATTAACTACGCCCGACTTGTTTTAAGCAAAACAAAAAATAGCAACAACTAAGCAATAATAAAATGCATACTTTCTAACGAACGAACATTAATATTTTTTTACTTTTTTATAGTTTTTGTTTTTGCGTTTGCTTTTGTGCTATATCGTGGCGTTAAAGTGATGTTTGCTGTGCTGGGAAGCAGTGTGAAGAGAGTGCGCCTCCAGTACGTCATACCATGACTTAACCAACTGAACCTGCAAACATTCACAGCTTTTTGTTAGTTTTTGCTTATGTACATATGTACATACATACCCACATACAGTTGTGTAAAAAAAATTATGTTTGCTATGCTTGTGTTATTTACATTTGATCATTGCTGTTTTTTCTGCAATTTAGATGTTTATCGCGTTCGTGCTTTGTGCCCACAACCAAGAGAATTTAATGAAATTTATAAAAAAAAATTAATTTGCTTTTTTTTATTTTTTTTTGGTTAGATACCACTCCATGAACAATATGACGTCATCGCGAATTTGATTTTTATACATACCTATGTATTTTTTCTGGTGCGCTAATGTACACCCAAATGTTTGCAGTTGTTAAGAAGGCAATGGCAAATGGCAAATTTTTATAAAAAAATATTATTTTTTAATTTTTATTTAAAAAAATAAAATTTTTTAATTTATCTATTTTACTGATAAAGAGTTATGTTTAAACAAAATTTTAAAATTTATTTTATTATTAAAAAAATAAATGTTTTAAATTTTTTATAATTAAAAAAATAAATTTTTAATTAATAAATTAAAAAAAATAAATTTATTTTATTATTAAAAAAATAAATTTTCAATGCTATTATTTGTACACCACTGTAGCTGTGTGCATTTCTAGACAGCGCTTCATTTGACCCACCTAACACACAAACGCACAATCTAACATTATAAATATATACATACATGTACTCGTGTATGTATATATATATATATATGTATGTATGTTTGTTCGAAATTGAATTCATTTACTGCACAAGTACTTAAACGCTCTATAAAGTCATTATAAATGTACATTTGTGTATACAAATGCGCTCACCACTGTACATATGCATGTATGTATGTATGTATGCACAGCCGGCGTGCACATTCACTTAAGTCTCCACCTGTTTGCCATGTGCATGTGCGTATGTGTCGGTGAGTGAGAGAAAAGCAAAATCATTATTGCCTTATCATCTATGGATAATTGAATTTTCGTTTTTTTCTTACTATTTTACTCTATTGTCTTTTCCTTTTTGCTGAAAATGAATTGTAATTCATCTTAAAATACTTCTTATAAACGCTTGTCGGTGTGTTGGAAATAAAAAAAACTTAAATAAATAAAAACAGTCATAATAATTGATGTGGTTATGCTATATACGAACGTTTGTAAGTACATATGTATGTCTGTGTGTGTGGCGCTATGTTAAAGTAGCTTAAGTTGACTGGGGCTAAGTTAGAAATTTTTGATTTTTAGTAAATTATTATTTTTTTATTATTTTCATTTTATCTAGTAGATACTTTAGTTAAAAAAAATAAATTTCGAGTCTCGAATATACTAATGAAAATAACTCTATTTTTTCCCACCAACTTAAGACGTCTTGTGCTATTTTCGCATATTGACACAGATTTACTATGTTCTATTTAAGTACAGTATACTCTCGAAAAGTAAATTCTCAGAAAGTAAATAATCGCGGAAAAGTTAATCACCTTTAAGATTACACATGCACCTCGAAAAAGTAAATTTTTTAATTTACTTTTCAGAGAGTGTGATAAAAAATTCGAAACGAAGCAAGACGCGTTTTTTACGATGTTGCAAAAACACTTTCTCTCTTGTTTATCGCGTCTCTTTAGTAAATAAACATTCCTACTTGATCCACTGGTTTAAAAATGAAAACGATGCAAATCAGGTGTTAGACTTTTTGAATTGTCGTACAAAAATGGTCAGAAAATATATTGCAAAAGAAAAAAAACAAAAGAATATTCAAGATTTTTTCTCTTCATAGTAAATACATACATATGTATGTATGGAAATGTAAATATGTTTTTCATGTAAAACCATATGTTTTATTGAAGCAAATAAATGAATGAATTTTTTAAGTTTAAAAATGCATTTAATATTATAAAAACAGATAATTTATGTATATGTTTGGAAAAGTAAATTATTCGAAAAAGTAAATTACCCAAAATACCAATCGATTTACTTTTCGAGAGTATACTGTATGTATTTATGGATATCTAGAGGTGTGTTCAAAAAATAACGGGAATTTTCGTTTTTGAAAACAATATTTATTCAATCGTTTACATTAATGTTGTCATCTTTAAAATAGTCTCCTTTCGATATCTTACACTTATGCCAGCGCTTATTCCAATCGTTGAAACAATTCCCAAACTCGGTTTTTAAGATAGCCTCTGTCTTTTTCGGCGATTTTTGTATGCTTTTAAAACGATAGCTCTTTAGGGTTCTCTTTATTTTTGGAAATAGGAAAATGTCACACGGAGTCATTGACCCAGAATTTACGAACTAGCAACGAGCTTTTGAAAAACGAAAATCGCCAAACTCATAGAAATACGCCTAACCTTAGCGGCTGCTACCGACAAAGTAAGCAATGAATTCAACTGAAAATTTTAGACAATTAGACTCTCCCCACCCATTAAATTTTAAATATTATACAATTCCCGTTATTTTTTGAACACACCACTATATGTGTCAAAGTTTAGTGTTTTCCTTTTAATTTTATGAAATTAGGTTTCTATTGTTTTTTGGCTAGTTTAAGAAAACCACTAAGACTAGACAGCTTCCGTTTTTCACAATTTATTTTTATGTATTCATATTTTTTTATGAATATACATTACATACATATGTATGTGTGTATATATTTTTTTGTGTATAAATATAATTTTTATATATACTGTATGTATGTATATTGAACCAATTTTATTCATTTTAAACACAATTTAAAATTGTTTTCTAACACCATCAGAGCTTTTTGTTTATTTACTTATGTTCATGCCTGCCCACTAAATGTGTGTTTATACATATTTTTACTAAAATTTGCCAAACTAAATACTTTTGTTGTGATTCACTAGGACTGAAATCAAGAAAAATACAAAAAAAAAATTATCAAATAAATCTCTATAAAGTTATTTTTGGCAACTTATTCAAAGTAAAATGCCGTTGCGGGGCATAAATCGAATTAATTTCAAGCACATACATACATACAAGCAAAGGTGTAATCTAAATTTTTATATATTTTCAATTACATATCTGTTTGATATTGACATATGAAATGATATAAAAGTGTATATTTCCTTTAAAGTTTAAATATTTGCTCGTCTAACGTTTTTCGGCAAGCATTTGCTTAACCTTTATTTCTATAATTTCAAACCATTTTGGTCACTTTGGTATATCAATATCGAAATTTTCTCTTAACTCGTGACACGCTCTAGTGTGCAAACATTTAGTCATATTATGTATGTTCGTGAGTTCGTTAAAATGGCAATCACTTAAAGTAGTATGATCAGTCGAAATCTTATATAACACACACCTGCATTTATTGATTACTTCTTATCGCAGTTAGTATTTATTCTACTCGCTCTTCTAAGATATCTACATACATATGTACATACTCGTATTTGCACTGATTTCTATGTTGATGACGTCTGCACCCTCTACATAATTATATTGCTCCGAAGTATTTTTATTGCAGTCAGCGATAAAGTAGAAATAGAGCTATCGAAAAAAATTGGGTAAAATTTCGCAAATTTCTTGGAATTGAAGAAATTGAAAATGAATAAAATTTTAATTCGAAAAAGAAAAATGAAGGAGAATTCTTCATAGCTTTTTAACACTTCATATTAACGAAATATTATTTCTTATTAAATTTGTGATATTTGGCTGACAGCTAATTTCCATTTCTCTACATACAAATTTATAAAGATATGACATATGATGTACATTTTCTTTCTACTATATACAATACTATATAATATTAAATATATGTATGCTATCATTTAAGATTTTCATTCACACATACAACCATTCATATGCCAGTATAACGTTCGATATCAAATTTTCCAATTATGAGTCTCAAAGATTCATACAAATATAGTATAAATATTAGCACCTAGTGGAGGCAAAGAGCAAATCAACGAAGATAACAGTGAAAAGCAATGCGAAAACACTCCTACAATTAGTCACAGAATTGTGTATACAGATGGACATCCAAAGGAATTGTACAAATAAAAACAACAAAAGTTTATTTTTTTTTATATTTTTACTCATCCCCTTGGTATTCAACTTGTCGTTGTACTCAATTCGAATGAAATTCATAACAATTTGAATTTTCAGAGATTAAATTGTTTTAATTGTGTTGTGAAAGTAATACCAAATATTAGCTCATAATTAACATTAATTATTAAAGCAATTAAAAAAAAAATTATAAATAATTTAATATTTCTTGCAAGTAAGAATAATTTGTGGAACCACCTGTCGCTGTTATGATTTTTTAATGTTGTAATTCATTCTTTGATTTTGCCTCACAAACTTCTTTTATGACGTTTGACAGTTAGAAATTTTTGATTTTTAGTAAATTATTTTTTTTATTATTTTCATTTTATTTAGTAGATACTTTAGTTAAAAAAATAAATTTCGAGTCTCGAGTATATTAATGAAAATAACTATATTTTTTCCCAGCAACTTAAGACGTCTTGTGCTATTTTCGCATATTGACACAGATTTACTATGTTCTATTTAAGTATTTATGGATATCTAGAGGCGTGTTCAAAAAATAACGGGAATTTTCGTTTTTGAAAACAATATTTATTCAATCGTCTACATTAATGTTGTCGTCTTTAAAATAGTCCCTATTCGATAGCCTTGTCTTTTTCGGTGATTTCTTGTATGCTTTTAAAACGACAGCTCTTTAGGGTTCTCTTTCATTTAACTTCCACAGTTCAATTTTTAGCTTCTTTTTAGGCTATAGCCACACTGTCCGGGAACGCACCTAGAGGCATAATTTAATCCCATCTGCGAATATTCTGCTCGAATAAAAGCTTGGAGAGCTACTCAGTTTTCCCAAAATCGAGATCACTTTCTATTTATATCGAAGAATTTGTTCCGTAATAATCCATGTAAATAATCTTAATATGTACTTTTTTTATTGTTTTGGAAGCCTCTTCAGCAAATTTAAAAATACTAATATTAAGAATTACCTGTACCTAAGACACTATTTTGTGTTCCTCCCCTTCAAAATGTAAATAAAGGTTGTTTTTTAGACTTGTGGTTTTCAAGAAGAAATAAAACGAATATAATTCAATGTTATTGCACCTAGCTTAAGGGGTTATATACAGTTAGACGGCCGAAAAAAAGTGAATTTTAGAGAATTTTTTCTGAGAAAACTTTTTAATTTATTGATCCAAAAATTTATACACATATTATGGTATCTTTTAACTGTATTTTAAGACTTAGTTTTAGTAAAAATATTTATTTGAAAAAGAGCTACAGCTGATCTCCAGGAGCTCCTCTCAAAAAAGACGTTTTGCGGTGACCACTATATCTCGGAACTGGATCATCCGAAATTAAAAAACCAAACAGATTTCGTTAAAATAATGTTAAATCTAGTAATTAATCGAAGGAATAAGCAAAATAAAATTTTTTGACAAAATGGCGGTTTCTCAAAAAAAAAATCGATTTTTCACCGAAATTTCGGCCTTAAATTGTTTATAAAAAAAAAAATATTTACCGGAGAGAAAAAATCTACGATTAATTACTAAAAAATATATTTAAGAAGGTCGTGTTAAAATTTGAGACTAATCGGTCTAGCCGTTTTCGAGTAATGTTGGTCACCGACTTTGAAAACACCATTTTGAGAAAAACGCGTTTAAAGTTTGGACCTTGTACTTAAAAGCACTCAGAAACGGCTTTTCAAATTTTTCATTTGCTTGAAACTTTGAAAATATTCACCGGAACGATATGATATTTTCTGTGTGTATTCTTAAATATATGTACATTAAGAAAATGAAATAAAATAAAAATCGATTTTTTGAAAATTCTAACTGTATATAACCCCTTAAAGCATTATTTTAAGGATTAGGCCTGTCATTATGTTTTCAAAATGATTTCGAACAAGTGACCGTCGCGGCTGGCTCGAATAAATTCCAGCCAATTCTAATTTTCGATCATCAATTCTAATTTGGGATCATATCTCAACAATAAATGTTGTTCCGGAATAAGTCTGTTCCTTATGAAATGGCCAACCAAATTGACTAAAAACATCGAAAAGTAGTATTGTCTCATTGAAAAACACACATCTAAAAACCAGCCGTTATTTCCTGTCTGATCGAAAGGAATTTTTAATTTTTCTACTTTTTATTCCCATTTCACGGCAGAAAAAAATAATGAAAGAACAAAATTACATTTAAAATGCTATAAAAGCTATAAATAGTTCTAACATCGATATTACGTCAGCAAAGCTTCTCAACTCGCCAATGCGATAACATATCAGCTGATAACTTATTCAATATGATCAACGCTACAATTATGTGTTTTCATTAAAAAGCTGATCTGAAGTGATTTTGATTTTGATTGTTTATAGTAATAAAATAATACTATTTATTAAAATCTTATATACTTATACTTATAATTTACTTACAAATGTTGAATACAATTTAACAAAATTATTGCTAAATTACAAAATTGTCAAAGTGCGAAATTTGATGAAAAATAATTTTATTTTTATTTTTTTTGTTTTTTTTTTTAAGAAGCTACTGCTTTTCAGTATAAGTATAAAGTGTACAAACATGCGCTAATCAAATAAATGAGTAATCGGAGCTCGTAAATGCAGCAGAAGTAGCTCAAGAATATGAATCCATAGTCGATTGTTAATAATGCGTCAATATTGATTTTTTCAACTAATTATAATTGCAAATTAGATTAGCGAGATTAAGTAATTGATATACTTATACGCACAGCAAATATTTACAGAGACACTTATAGGAATTTTGAGGTATTGAAAATTATAATATTTAGTAGTAGGGTAAAACGACATAAATTTTGAACAAGAAATATTTTTTATTTTTAATTTTGATTTTTAATAAAAAAAAAATATTTTTAATTTTGATTTTTAATAAAAAAAATATTTTTAATTTTGATTTTTAATAAAAAAAAAATATTTTTAATTTTGATTTTTAATAAAAAAAATATTTTTAATAAAAAATTTAGAAATAAAAAATATCTCGTTATTATTTTTTATTAAAATAAAAATTTCATTTTATTCACTACACCCGAGTTTCTTTAAATTTAAATTGAACAAAATATGAATACCAGCTCTTACTTTTCTTTTCTGTTGAATTTTTGCACTTCGTCTTGTATTTTTAACTCAGCTTTTGGCGCCATCTTCTCTCTCCATTTGGCTGTCTGTGTATACGAGTAGCAACGGCGGCGAGTTTATATAAGCTAATCCAGCGAATGACAATATTTTTACTGCAAAATTACACTGAATGCATTCACGATTTTATTGCCCTACTAATCCCTATACAAATGGTGAGTTCGTGGCGTGGCGTTGTACTTATAAATGAGTTGCTCCATTTATTTGTTTTTTTTTTTTCCTTTTCGCTGCCATTGCATTCACACATGTGTGCCTGTGCCTCTGGCTGGGCATGCATGGCACAAGTGGTTGTATTTGTAATTTCTCTCTTTTCATTGCGCAACTCTACGGCTGGGCATCTATTTTTGTGCATATTTTGTTATTCCAGTGTGCAGGAATTTTACTTCATTCTACACGAATTCAAAAAAGTTTAAATATACATACATATGTACATATGTATATCCACGCTTTCATCTAGACACTTATAGAATCATACATACATTTGTACATACATATGTAAAGTTTCATAACTTAAAGCGCGCGTAACATAAATTATGATGTTCTCCACTTAAGTGCTCATTCTTCAAGCAATATACACTCGGTATTCATATATACATAAATTTGAGTTTTTGTTTAATTATAGTAACTCCTAATTAATCTGGTGTCAATGAACAGTGAAAGAATTTGAATTTTCTTTTTATGTTCAAATAATGAGCTTTGAATGGAGTGTATTATTTAGTAATATATTTTACAGATACACCCACTTCATTGCTTGAACCAATATTTGTATGCTTTAGCGTATTTTAAGGTGTGGTCAGACATGACAAGAAAAGTACTTTTTTTTACTTTTAATAGAATTGAATTCCCTTTACAAAATTGTAGTAGAAAAAATACTTTATTTGAAAAATATTATTTGGGAAGAGTAAATTTACTTAGTATGAATGCAACGATCTACGTGGTGTGTTCAAAAAATAACGGGAATTTTAACATTTAAAATTTCATGAATTTGGGGAATCTAATTGTAAAATTTTGTTTATTCATTATTTACTTTGTCTGCAACTGATACTAAGGTTAGACCTGTGTTTAAGAGCCTGGCGATTTTCATTTGTTAAAATCTCACACTTCGTTGTTTGTTCGTGTATTCTTGGACAAAAACTACACCATAACGATGTCTCAGCCTCCATATTCGCTAGTCATATTGCTACCTGTGACTTTGTCCTATTTCCAAAAATCAAGAGAACCGTAAATGACCGTCCTTTTACATGCATAGGAGAAATCGTTGAAAAATCCTATCTCAAAAATCGGGTTTGACAAGTGTTTCGACGATTGGAAGAAATACCGGCATAATATCGAATGGGGACTATTTTGAAGGTGACAACTTTAATGTAGATGAAATAATAAATATTATATAATATTATTAATATTTTTTTTTCAAAATTTCCGTTATTTTTTGAACACACTTCGTAATTGAAGAAAAATATGAATTTCTCAGAAAAAAGTGATTGTAGTCTATGAATAGAGCTGTGTTATAACTATATAACTACACACGTGATTCGATAGTCATTTCACACTTGGATTTTACTGTTCTCGATTTTATACGTCAATATGTTACTCTATAAATTATGATTTAAGATGTTGAATCTTTTTCACATCAAAATTACAATCACAAGCTCTCCATTGTCTATCGCAAAACAATGGCCAACCTTTGAACTCCAAATTAATAGAAAACGTGACCTTGAAAATATATTCCATTTATTAGTTTCATGAAAGTGAAATTTGTGCATTATATAAATTGGTGAGAGATCACGATCAAAATCACATGGTGACTTAGCGCTGAATTTAGTTTGATTAACTTCATTTTATTTATTTTTTTTTTTTAAGAAAAATTTGTTTGCAAATAATTTTTTTTATTGTACAGTATACTCTCGAAAAGTAAATTCTCAGAAAGTAAATAATCGCGGAAAAGTTAATCACCTTTAAGATTACACATGCACCTCGAAAAAGTAAATTTTTTAATTTACTTTTCAGAGTGTGTGATAAAAAATTCGAAACGAAGCAAGCAGCGTTTTTTACGATGTTGCAAAAACACTTACTCTCTGGTTTATCGCGTCTTTTTAGTAAATAAACTCTCCTACTTGATCCACTGGTTTAAAAATGAAAACGATGCAAATCAGGTGTCAGACTTTTTGAATTGTCGTACAAAAATGATCAGAAAATATATTGCAAAAGAAAAAAATAACAAAAGAATATTCAAGATTTTTTCTCTTCATAGTAAATACATATGTATGTTTTATTGAAGCAAATAAATGAATGAATTTTTTAAGTTTAATAATGCATTTAATATTTTAAAAACAGATAATTTATGTACATATATATTTGGAAAAGTAAATTATTCGAAAAAGTAAATTACCCAAAATACCAATCGATTTACTTTTCGAGAGTATACTGTATGTATTTCTTTCCACCATAATTCATATATATTTATTAATACATACCTACATACACCACAAATTATTAATAACACTTAACGAGTCCAAAATTTCTATTAAAACAGTAAGCAAAGAGGTCAGACAGGAAGTCACGCCATATTTGTTATTACAACAATACGCTTACTATAAAGCCTTCGTTTTCAAATATGTTTCTTCATTCATACTTTGAACTTGAATTTAATTAAATATTGACCGACAATTTGTTTTCGTGTATTCATTACATTTATTATTCGTTGTATGTACATATGTATATAGCTGTACATATGGAAAGAAGAAATTTTTTTTATTTTGTGTTTTTTGTTGACTTAATTATAACCAGTTCGTTATATTTTTCGCTTTGTCTTTTATGAATTTCTATTTTTCACACATTTTGCATGGACATGACAGCGGAAAACATTGTAGTTACATACACAGATTCATGTAAATATGGCCTTTGCCATGCATTTTCTAATATTTTTTTTTTGCTCGTAGGAAGTTCAAAAAATTCACGGTCTAAGAAATTACTATATTTTATGTCTTCAACTAGGAAGTTTTTTTGTTTAATTTATAGAAATATTTTGTATTTACATACAATAAATAGTATTTCCACCCAAAGAGTGGACTATATGAACTCCGTACGCAATTAAAAAATAATTTTTTTTTGTAGGTTAGTTGTTCAATTGCACAATTTTTGGTAATCATTTGATTTTGAAGTACTGTTACACACACACATGGAGTTAAAATTATTAAGTTATGTAACGGTGTATACATATCTACGATGAATCATTTATGAAAGTGTACTTTAATTTTATGTCGAAAATTAGTTTGAAAGTGTGTAATTTTACTTAACAATTTTAACGATGATGTATGTACTTCCTGAGTGAAAGTGCCATAAACTGACCGAAAACCAAATGTTAGGCATAACACTTGTAACACTCTCTTGTTTTGTTATGTTAACTGTTACTCGTTGTAATTAAATTGACGAAATTTCCGTTGGTAATAAAAAGGTAGGCTAAGATGAACGCTACATGCATAAATGCTTCTTTAATTTGGTAAATTGTGGTAAAGTTATGTTGAGGAAATATTTAAAAGCAATTATGTAAAGCAATTCACTCGTGAGCCTAAATAAGCTCAGGGTCCGTTACGTATTAGCTTAACAGAAAACGAAATGAAAATTTTGGGAAGAGTGCGATTTAGTTTCAACACAATTCCACTTGACCCAACAATTTTCCAACGTCTGATTTTTGGAGGTCTGCTTTTCTGAATGTCGACGAAGTATTGCAAATGGTTGTGTGTTCCATCAATTTATCTCAATAATTCTGCATAGTAGATCCCTGTGACAGTTTTGCTTGCCTCTCGTGCGAGATCTTGAAATTTTGTCTTGTTATCCTCCGTGGTAGCCATTCCCTGGGACATTTGAGGTTGGTTGACGTGGCTAATTACTTTGCTCTAAGATAATATAGACTATAAGTTTATTTGTTGTTTTAGTTCAGCTCTCAAAAATGTCAGAAAGTTTGGTTAGAACGCATTAACCTAACCGTTTAATCGCAAAGAGTAATTATTGTCGCTGATGTTTTGAAGAACATGCATTTCAGCATGATTCTAGAGTGTAAATTCTTGATTTAAGCAATTTCTTAAAAATACATTTCAATCATTAGGCGAAAACTCTCATGTCAACCTGCTCATTGCTTAAGTATGGTCTAATGCCACTTTTGGATATTACAAACGGAAGTTGTTCATTAAAAAACAACATTTCGACAGTTAGAAAAAATAAAACCCACATATTTAACTTTTGCAAAAAAGTCATTTTTAGTGTCTGTATGTATTTATGTATGTAACCCACAAGTATACAAATTAATTTAAAACGAAACCAGTTTTTTTTATCCTATTCCCAACATATTCAAATTGCTGCCGTTTTATTACATTTAACCAAGCAAAGCAAACCAGTCGTTACCTTTATTATTTATTAAATACAGTCATTTGTTATGTCTTACCTTCACATTCTAGGAAAGCAAAAAATTTATTGTGCGAAATGCGATAAAAAGTGTTCAGGCGAGGTGCTACGTGTGGCCGATAAGCATTTTCACAAAGCTTGCTTTCAGTGTTGTCAATGCAAAAAGTCGCTCGCCACCGGCGGATTCTTCACCAAAGACGGCGCATATTACTGCATTCCCGACTATCAGCGTCTGTATGGCACAAAGTGTGCCGCTTGCCAGCAGTATGTCGAGGGCGAAGTGGTCTCGACCATGGGAAAGACGTATCACCAAAAGTGTTTCACGTGCTCCAAATGTAGCAACCCTTTCAAGTCTGGAAGCAAGGTGAGTTTGTGATTACTTAATATTTAAACGTTTTTTTGAATATATTTATTAATATCATTATTGTTTGTAGGTAACAAATACCGGTAAAGAGGTGTTATGTGAGAATTGTATACCAGCGGCTACTTCATCGCCCGTACGACAACCGAACGCTGTCGATGTGTCGCGCAAAGAAGGCACGGTTTCACCAGTTCCAAAGGCGGAGAGTCCAACACGTGCCACGGCACACCAGCAAATGACGAGTGGTGTCGTCTCCGATAAGGCACGTTTGAAGGAGGATTATGACCCGAACGATTGTGCTGGTTGTGGTGAATTGCTGAAGGAAGGTCAAGCATTAGTTGCACTCGATCGGCAATGGCATGTTTGGTGTTTCCGCTGTAAAGCGTGTAATTCCGTGCTGAATGGCGAGTACATGGGCAAGGATGGTGTGCCGTATTGTGAAAAGTGCTATCAGAAGTCATTCGGTGTGAAATGCGCTTACTGCAATCGCTTTATTAGCGGCAAAGTATTGCAGGCTGGTGATAATCATCACTTCCATCCGACCTGTGCACGCTGCACCAAGTGCGGTGATCCATTCGGTGATGGCGAAGAGATGTACCTACAAGGCAGCGCTATTTGGCATCCGCGTTGCGGTCCCGGTCCCTCGGAGTCTGGCATTATTTTGAATGGTGGCGGACCGGCGGTGGGTAATGGTGCCTTTACGGACACAGAATGCGATCGCATGAGCTCGAGTGCGCTCAGTGATATGGTAAGTATGAATGGTTCGGTGTTGTGTGGAAACAAACATATGTGCTGTGGGCTAACATTATTACATATTGTAAATACATATATAATGAATATTTGTAAGCTTTATATTGGTAAATTTGTGAGTTTAAAGCATGATGAGCAGCACAAAATAATATTGCACTGTGCACTTGTACACGATTGTATAGCTGCACGTTACACCTATTACATTCCCAACCACCCTAATGCAAAGGATTATAACAGGAATTAAAAACCATCGAAAAATTGGACGAAACATATTAGCTGTCCTTGTGTGTGTGCATGCTGCTGGCTAGCACCTTGCGTTGGATACCATGCTGTCAAACCAAACGTCTCTCCGCCCTCAAATGTCCCTAGAAGTCCTTATCCAGCCGTTTACCCATTTTCCTACTATTATTTATAATTTACTCCCGTTCTTATTGTTTATTATTTTAATTTTTTCACATTTTGAGCTTGCAATGGTTTTCTGTTGTTTTCAGTACACGCGCTCCAGAACGCCGAGTTTTAATGGTTCACTTTATTCTTCTAGCCGCAAGGTTTGTTTTTCTTTAAGTTTATTTGGTTTTTTTGATTTGGTTTGTACATAAGTAATTTGCATAATAATTTATTTTTTAATTTTTTATCTTTAAGTTTGGCTTTCATGCGTTTGCGCTTTCGATATACACACTTAACAAGCAAAATCACAATAATCAATAATTAAAATAGCATTTATATACACAGAATTAAAAAAAAGATCTTCTTATAAAGTAATAATTGCTTAAATAATTAACAAAAAAAAATTCTGTAGATCTGTAGATAAACGATTATTTGTTTTTATTATTTCCCAACTCCTCTAACAACATTGTGTGTTTCATGACATTTTACAGCACTATCGTACTGTTAGCCCTGGTCTAATTTTACGTGAATATGGCCGACCCGGTGGTGAAGATATTTCACGTATTTATACATATAGCTACTTGACAGATGCTCCACACTACTTACGCAAACCGATCGATCCGTATGACAAGATGCCCTTGTCGCCACACTTTCATCGGCCGCCATCGTATGCCACCAGCACCGGTGGTTCGATGGCTGGCAGTCGGCCACCTTCACGACCACATTCCCGTAGTCGCAGCGCTATGAAAGTACTTGTGGATGCCATCAGATCGGAGACGCCACGTCCCAAAAGTCCTGCCATGAACAACGAAGAGCCCATAGAGCTGTCGCACTATCCCGCTGCGAAGAAACCACCACCAGGCGAGAAACCGAAAATCGAAAGAGATGATTTCCCAGCACCGCCTTATCCCTACACAGATCCGGAACGTAGGCGCCGTTACAGTGAGACTTATAAGGGTGTAGCTACTTCCGATGATGACGATGAAATCGACACTACACAAAATGGTGATGTTGAGACGTAAGTAACGGCGAATGTGTATAAAAATGGACGAGATTAATTTTTTTGTTTGTTACAGACGTTTACAACGTGAGGCTGAGGAGCTTGAAAAATTGAATTCAGGCATTGGTTCAGCCATTGCAAAAGATCTAAAAGAGCACGCAAAATATAAAAAGTGGAAACAACAAAATTTAGATCCGAGAAATTCATCACGTACACCCTCGGCAGCCAAAGAACCCATACTCAAGTTAAGGTCTGTTGCATGAATTGTAAAATTGTATTAATTTTTTAAATAATTGGTATTTATTCACTACTCTGAATAGATACGAGTCGCCTATTGGTGCTTCACCATCACGTAATTTGGATCATCAGAAGCCTTTCTATGATGAAGAAATGTTTGATCGGTCGACTAGTTATAGGGGATCGTTAGGCAAATCGCTTGGTAATGCGCCCAGCTACAACGGTAAGTAACGAAGACACACGATGTGCATATATATATATATATATAGATATAAGATTAATTAAAGGAAATATAAACGAACTTTCGGAAAGTGGGCCTTGTTTTAGGAACACAACTACCGTAAAATATAAAATAACGTTTAAGGTTAAGTAAAAATAGTTTTGAAATTTATTTGAGCAGTTTCAAAACAAAAAAAAACCATAGTATTTATTAATCTGTTCTTCCAATTTACAAATGCCGTGTTGTAAATATGTTTTAAAATACTACATTGCCCAAAACAACGACAACTAACTATAATTAGCTTGGAGAATCAGTGAAAATCAAATTTTGCTGTCTTTATAGTTGACTGATGCCAATGTTGGTCGAGATTTTATATATAATAGTGTTAATATCCGTCGTTATAAATCATTTAGAACAAGATTTTTGTTCCTTAAAAAAATTGTATTTAATAAGTGCGCCTAAATGTATGCAACATGACAGTTTTATTCACATATCTACAGATAATTAGCATTTCATTAAGTTACTTCAGAGCACTATATAAGTTATTTTACAAATAATTCATTTATTCTTTTGAATTTCATAGAATCACGGTATTCATTTTAAAAAGTCGAAATCACTTTAAAATTTTGAACTGTAGATATATTGAAATTATCGAATTTAAATTAAGGTAAAATACGGTTTTGTTTATTATTAATTCAATTACCAAAATTCTTTTCAAAAACATTAAAACGGTTATATTTTGTTGTGGGCCCATTATAAATGCATAATTCTAAATTACATATTTAAAAAATATAGCGATACATTCCTACCGATCTGCACCAAGACCAGGATATGGATTGAAAACGTCGACATTGCCGCCATCTATACGCAATGGCTATAGCTCCGTAAGTTTAATAAAAAAATACAAAAAACAAAATGCAGTCTCATTTGGTGCAAAAGTCATATGCTATACTCGGCTCGTTCAATTTGTTGGTGATTGGTATTGCTACGTTTCATATTGAAAACAACTCATTTGTGATTAACATTTTGTATAGTTGTTATTAACAACGTCTAGCTGGACATAACCTATAAATTACAATATATACCTTTACATATAGCAAAAAGTATGTTTTATACACAAGCGTTTAAAAACTCTCTCAAAACTGTAACGGTACTGAAACAGTTACTGCACTACCGCCGGCGTTGTTTACTTTTTAAACCACGCAAGGCCTTACTATAACCTTTATTTTTTTCCTCGCGTATTCCCATGTTAACCCATGTTGTTACTAGTGTTGTAATAAATAATAGAAAAGGAACTATTTATGCTTATAATTATTTGTTTAACAGGGTTATAGACTTACTTAAATTGTATATAAATATTTAAGATGTATAAATTAATGGAAAATCCTGTTCCGAATTGAATATCGTTCACAATTGCTCAATTGTTTTAAACCTTTACTATATTGTATTTTACTCATATTATTTAGCGCCCTGAGTCCTTAAGTAACTTATTTGAGTATGTGATATAAAGTTGCGGCATTCGCCGCCAAATACTATATATATTTATAAAACATTTAATAATTAAATTACCCTTACTTTTGGCCTATTGTTACTCACTTCCAACTCTTCCTCTGAATTGTCACTATATTTTTTCTTTCAATGCTGCTTTTTGGCTTGTGTTCGTGTATACATATCTCATACCCGTGTGCACAAAATTCACATTCGCTACGGGACAACAACAACTGCGCAAATATAACAATAATAAATGAATAAAATAAAAAAAACAACGTGAATATTTGTATGCTGTTCGACTGCCGTTTACTACTACTAAATTATCTAATGACATAATGATAACAACGTGCAATCGCGTCTCGTTCATCCTCATCAAATGGTAAACTCTTCATACTCGTCGATCATTTTTGATTTGAATTGAATTGAATTGAATTTCGCAATCTATCACCATATCATAACATATGCTTCACCTGTAATTCATTGAATATTTGAATATTTGCTTGGACGCTTCATTCTAACATCAACAACGTCATCAAATGTCTTGTGATCAACAACATTTTCTCACGCCTGCATGACCACATCATATACATTTCATATCACATGTTACCAATACAACTACAACTACTACTACATACGTACACACGTTTTTACGTATATGCACACACACACACACTCGCCTATGTTTATGTGTTCGATTTGAAAACCAAAAAATTGCAATATTTGCTTACATACATACAACTGCAACTGTTAATTGTTAATGATAGTGGTGAGCGCCTTGCGGCATGTCCCTAAACCAGGATACGGCTTGGCTCCACGCTCACATACATTCAGTGCATCCACTGCGGCTGGTGGTACAACTGCTGCTGCTGTGCACCCTGTTGCTACTGTAAGCGCTTTCAGTGTGTTGCTTTATTTCAAACTGTCTAATGATATCTTTTTTTTTTTAATTTCTTTATTTTTTATACTCCAAGTAAATAGTTGCTTGTGTTTTCCATTTTCATTTACATACTATTTGTTTGTGCTTTAATTTCCTTGTTTGAATTTTTAATTATTTTCCAGTTTTTTGTTTCTAACTGTAGGCAAGGAAACAGTAAAAAATGTGTAGAGTTTATTTCACAGTTTTTTAGAAATTTAATTTTTGATTCTAATAGTTTGAGAAACCTTTTTTTAAATATTGAATTTATTTGAAATATTAAAAGATTTGTATCAGACCAAATTGATCTAATTATATTGTTTAGAGCCTCTCACACTCTCTCTCATTCTCTGATATTTAATGAGAACAATTTTACTATAATATTTGACCTAATGATACAATGTCTTCTAATTAAATGTTTATATTTTAAAAACTATTTTTATTATTCATATATTTTAATAAAATAAATATATTTTTTAATAAAAAGGGAAAGCAAAAATAAATATACAGACATATGTTCCTATATCTTTGCAGTATGATCTCCGAAAAAAATTTTTAATTTTTTGATCTCTTTTACTAGTGTATAGGTTTTTAGTTTAGAATTTTAGTTTAGAGTATGGTGTAATATCTCTTACTACAAGTTATCAAATACCAATTTCTTCGAATTTTAAGGATCTTTATTTTGGCTTGTTTTATCTTCCGTCCGTTCTTTCTATAAACCATTTGTTCGACGAAAAACACAACATTCATCATAATAAAATATGTTTATAAAATTAAATTTATTAAATTAAGACTGATTTTTATTTAAAAAAATAGCTCATTCAACACATGGTTATAAATACATCTGATCTTTTTTTTGTTTACTATTGTTCATTATTGTTTTTTTCATACTATATTACAATTAGGGGTTGGTTATTGTTTTATTATTTAGTTGTTAAGTCAATTTTATTTGTTAATTTACTTTTGGCACGGCATGAAGTTGCATTATTCGTTTGGTTGGTTCTTTATTTGCACCTACTTTGTAGACTAGTCTAATTTTTTTGCTTCACACCAGTTTACTAGACATGCGCACATTCCAATATCAATTCACAAAAAAAAACGCCAATAGTTGTTGTAATATTTATACATTTTGAATTCTCACTCTTACCCCCGCCAATAGGATTTTTCATATGGAGGTCTTGTGGATAAAACTCATAGTACAGATTTAAGTTGCGGAAAATCAGAAGGTAAGCAAGCAATTATTATATTACACACATATAATAAATGTTTAAATTTTTTATTTTTTTTTAACAATTTTTATATTCGCTTTCATGTGCAGCTTCAGTTGATTCCATAACGGATGGCGATAGACGCGCACTGGTAAGTTTAAATATAACTGTAAATATTAAATTTTAAATACTCAATTGCATTTTATTAACGCAACAGATGGGTGGCGAGCTTCCCGCTTCTAGCACATATTCGGGTGTACTGTCCTATCATTATCCGCAAGCTGGTTTGATACGTCGGAGTTTACCCAACATGGCGCACTCTTTGCTCGTACACGAGCCGGCTAAGATTTATCCTTATCATCTATTAGTCATCACAAATTATCGTCTACCAACAGACGTTGATCGCTGCAACTTAGAGGTAACACTTCGAGTTCTACAATTTTTAAAAACACTAGAAACTAATTTTGAAAATTTTCGTATTTCATTCTTTGTAGCGTCATTTGTCGGATGTAGAATTCGAACATGTTTTACAATGTGCACGTTCGGAGTTCTACCGACTGCCACAATGGAGACGAAATGAGCTGAAGCGACGGGCTAAGCTGTTCTAAAAACAAAAACAAAAACAAAATTACAACATTAATAGTAATAATATTGAATCAGCATTTCTTCGACGGATAACTGGCCGGATAAATAGGACTGTCTCAACACACATACACACACATACATGCACCTGCGATTGTTCGTAGCATAAAAGGCAACTAAAAGCATAAACACACAAAAAAGCAAAAAATAAAAAAGAAATTTAAACTACAAACGATAATTAAAAGTATAAAAGTTCAACGTACACACTTGCTTTTTTCATAGTAAAACGTTATACAAGAGTCAATGTCAATAGCTTCGCTATTCACCACTGCTATACTCAATAGAGACACAACTATTGCAACTAATACGTGCTAGCTGCAAACTAGAAGAAACGCCAGAGACCACCCAACCCCCCTATAGTTACCAAATCGACTACCAACTATCTTCTTATAGTGTATAAGATTAAGTGGAATTGCCTGAATGCAAATATTGACCGATTAAAAAACAGAAAGAAAAAAACAAGAATCAATCTGACAAGCTTTACAGCTTTACATTACGAGTATACAAAAAATAGTAAAACCTAAACTAAATCTGAGCTTTTTTCTATATTATGTAGCATACATACATACATATATTACTTCTGTTCGCAATTCTATTGTATTTATATATATAACTGTATTTTTTAAATTATATTAAAAGAGAATGATGTTGCGAGAGCTTATACTACGTATGTGTTGCATATGATGTACGCGACGTACACACATACACATATATATATATATTTGCATGTATGCTAAATTCTATTGATTTATATATATTTTCATTTCCTTTATGCATTTGTATTTATTCGCGTATAATTAAGGCGAAATAGGTCGAAAAGCAGAAATGATGCTAAATTACTAATTTGCTTTCTAAAAACAACACACAAACAAAAATATGCAATTAAGATAAAACAACACGCTGAAAATCTGATAATTGCATTAAAAAATATGTATTTACAAAATATATGCTTAACATTTATTTAATGTGAAATATGCGCACTTTTTTATTTGCTTAATTGAATGGAGTAAGTATCAGTGAGCGCTGTTAATATTTTTAAATTATTTAAATTTTTTTTGCAGATCAACAAAAAATATTAAATTTATATATAGTGAAGAAGATTTTGTTTAATAAACGAACCAAAGTGAACCTCTCCAACAATATTTCAAAAAAATATTAGGTTAAAATATTTTATAACTAACTCAATCCAGTTTTAACCTCAAAATTAATTAAAATCACAAATTTCGATTTTCTTTATAAAAGGAGTGCAGTTTATTGTATAAAAATACTTCGAGTGGTAATGTGCGTTTTTGCAGTGAGTATTTTGGATAAGGAATGTTACGGAAGGCTTCTGTGTTTTGTTCAGTAGAGTATATACTTTATCGGCATTAATGCTATTTTATTGTTTCTAATTTGGAATGTTCACTTCTATCATTCGCATACAAGTTGTAGGTTAGAAGAGTTTTCATAACCGTCACACTATTTCCTATAATTTGTTTATGGTAAATTTGACGAGTAACAAATCTGAAAAAAGCACACAAAAACCAATTAATATTAGAAGCAAATGTGGTATAGTTAAAAATGTACCCCATATTGTCAAAAAAGTCACGTTCTTCTTCTTGCCATTCGGAAATTGTACATTCCAAAGAGCTAAAACCGTTTGCAATACATCTTTTTGACACTAAATTCAGCATTGGTTCGGCGATCCGCTGGAATGGATATTCGGGCGCCATAGCAAAACGATATAGCCAAGCTGCATTATAAAGTGAATTGTGTTTTTTGACACTTACTGTAGCAATTATCTAAAAACAAATTCATATATTAATAGAAAAAACATTTACTGAAGAACCTACCTTTTTTCTAAATTTATTTAGATATGATTGTTCGTAAGGAGATTCTTCGAGGAAGATTTGGTATGTGGCTTCTCGTGGTTTTAGACGAAATATAAATGGCTCGTAGCATTCAGCAACCAGAGATTGTGATGGTTTTGTCTGTCATTGCAACAAATTTAAAATATTTTATTTTCGAAATGCATCTGTTATAAATATACTTATATGTACCTGCATCAATTCAATTGCTTTAGCGTAAAATGAAAAGTATGTGCCAGAGAATAGGAAAAAGATGCAGCCGGGTATGGTCATTGCGCAAAAATGCAATGGCACACCGATGAATATGAATAGTATGGCCCATGTTATTACAATAAATTGTAGGGTTATCTGTAACAATAGAACTGTTAATACTTAATTTGAATACTCATACGTTCAAGGATAAGAGCTTTGCACTTACCTCTCTGAAACAAAAGCAATAGAAGGATGTTTTAACGAAGGACATAATGTAGTCTCGCACCAATTCCTGACATTTAAGTTCATCATCATCACGGTAGTTGCGTATTACAATAAATGGTTGCATTTGTATGAAACTACGGGTATACCCACCCGATTTTAATATATTTAAAACGTTTAAATTCAGTTTAATTTATAGTTGAACCATAGAAAAACACTTTGCAAACAAAACAAATGGAAATTGAGATGACATTCCCGAATGTTTCTACACAACGATTGTAATCCAATTGATTGGAGAAAGGAAATTGTTGATTTACACTGTCATCTCTATTATACCCAGAAGCTTATTTATTTATCAATTGTGGTTGGCATGTGGTTTTTTATAAAATATATAAAATTAAGTTTGCAAATCGTAATTTTTATTGTTATTTTTTGCATTATTTTGGGATAGGCTTTTAAAGCTTTTTTATTGGTTTTTAGAGTATGCAATGAACACTTTGATAAAATAATTCGTACAATTCTTGACTTTTATCTTTAATTTAAACATCAAGTTCTACAAACACTTATTTAGTAGATTTATATTTTATATTCACTTTTCCCCCTAATGTATTTGTTTAGAATTCATTTAAAAAAATGTACCAACACTTTCTAGTCGTTGTTATTTATCGATTTCAATTGCAAATTTCGATAGCAGTGTTCACATTTCATTGAACTAATCTCCAGCGGCTTTTATTGCAATAGTTTATATTTTCGCAATTATTTTATTAAAATATTTGCAAATTCAATTTAAAGTTTGTAGAGCTAAGTGAGTACTATAGAAGAATTTAAGAGTACGATTAGTTTTCTATTATTTACATTATTGGTTTCTCAAAACAATTGAACGAGCTTTAACTTGTTAAAAGTTGCTTCACAGAAAAAAAGTAAAACAAACAAATCTTCAGAACTTCATATATTACATTTGAAAAATAATAAAATTGGATATTTGAGATAGCTGAAGTGTACCAATTAGCCTCTTGTTATGGAGGATACACTTAATTTAGAAGTTGAGGAACCAATGGTAGATGAAAAACAGGCCGGTGAAAGAACTGCAAACGCCACAAAAGGAATGCGGGATCGCAAGGAGGGTCGAAATTTTATATGTGGTGTAATTGAGGGTAATGAATGTAACAGTTGTCTTAAATAAATTACTGGAGTACATATTTGTGCATATAGGTTTCTATGGACGACCGTGGACAACTGAGCAACGGAAGGATTTATTTAGAAAGTGTGTAAAAATATAAAGATTTATAGATATGATATTTTAATAATAAACATCTATTAGGATGAAGAAATGGGGCATGGATTCATATGTGTATGCGCCAAAGGACGACTACAAGCATCGCGCTTATTGGCGTGAATTATACACGGTTGAAGAAGCTGATCATCTGACAAGTATTATAATTTCCAAAATGAGTTATGCTATTTATGCAAAAGTGAATAAATAATATTTTCAGGCTTAATAACCGCTGCTAGGGAGCACGATGTAATGTTTTACTATGCACTTTCACCTGGCTTGGATATGTCGTACAGCAGCCCTAAAGAGATTCAAACCCTTAAGCGAAAACTGGACCAAGTTTCACAATTTGGTTGTGAAGCTTTTGCATTACTTTTTGACGATATCGACTCGGAACTGTCTAAAGTTGATAAAGAAGCTTTTCAAACATTTGCCAATGCTCAAGTAACTCTTTCATACATATTTACAAGTATTTTATATAAACTTTTCTTCATAATCTAGGTATCTGTTACAAATGAAATATTCACCCATTTAGGCAATCCGCGATTCCTATTTTGCCCCACCCAGTATTGTAGTACACGTGCGATACCAACCGTACACGATTCCGAATATTTAAATACATTAGGTTCCAAACTAAATCATGATATTGATATTATGTGGACGGGAAACAAAGTAATCTCAAAAATTATTAGTCTCGAATCAATACAAGAAATAACCGAAATACTGCGACGCCCACCCGTTATTTGGGATAATTTGCATGCGAACGATTACGATCAAAAACGCGTGTTCTTAGGTCCTTATTCCGGTCGTTCGCCAGAATTAATACCGCATTTACGTGGAGTCATGACTAATCCAAACTGCGAGTTCCATGCAAACACCATTGCCATACACACCTTAGCTAGTTGGTCGCAATGCAGTCTTGATTCTAAAGTAAACAGTGAGTAATGCAAGAAAGAGTGAAAAGAAATTGATTTATATATATATATATATGCAATCATTTAAAATAAGGTTCTATCTCTGCTGACATTAAACTCGAAACGGAAAACGAGGACGGAACAAATGAAGAGGAATTGCCGGTGGATTGTTTATCTAAAAATATGTATCATCCGCGAATTGCATTAAAGTAAGATATTCTTCTATATATAAATTGCAAATTCACAGAACATTTAAAAATTTCCTTTAGAAACGCTATTGAGGAATGGTTGCCCGAGTTTTTTGTGGCAAAAGAAGCCTGGGGTCCCATTACGAAACCGCAACCACAAGTAACAAGTAAGTTGCTGCATAACGGTTATATGTTTACATAAATATATTTAACTTTTTTTCTCCTACGAATAGTGGTTATGCCGATTATACCAATTATACCTTCTATCAACACCTGTATGAGTTTGACGACAACAACAACGACATCGACTAGTACGAAAACGGTTACTGTTCCCGAAGTGAACACCACACAACTTCAAGCTTTGGCTGACGTTTGCAGTACCGTTAACTCCTCCGTTATTAATCCGATTTCGAATCCTGTAATGAATTCCTTGGTTTCGCCAACAAAAGTTGTAACAAATGACGACATTGTAAATCCCATACCGACATGTGTGGCGTCCAACATCGAGCTGCCGAAAAAAATTCCAATATCTATTGTTGCTGTGCCAATAATGCACTCCAAAGCTGTAGAGGATATATTGCCTAGAAATTTGGACACGGAAGTAGAGATACTCAAATCGCCAGTTTCTCCACTAAAACTAACAACGGCAATTACAAAACCAATACCGGTCGCAATTGAGAATAGCTCTGCGCTGACTAAGGCAAATTTAATTGAGGCAAATAGTGCCATCACAACGGTAAGTGCGGATAATGTAAACAAGGAAGACGAAATGAGTATTGAGAAAGCACTTTCGCTAACTGCTGAATCGCCAATTGTGGACATGAATCACGAGAAGAAGATGTCGGATGTTTTGGAAGGTGTTGACGCAACTATTGAAAAAGCGCCGGAATTATCAATAGACACGAGCGCTACAACGCGGGATATTGTAAATAGTATGGGTGCGCTACCAATGGTGGATGAGCATACTCTGAGCCCGCTCAGTGCAATCAGCGCAAGTGGCAATGAACCGATGGAATGCAGCAGCAGTTTGGCGTCGCAGGCTTCAGGAAAGGAAGATCGCAAGATGATTTCCGAGGATGTTGTAATGGCCGAAGGTGTGGAAGATGATGATATTTGCAATGGCTCGATGAACGAACTGAATGTAAAGAATTGCAAATTTAAAATTTCGTGAGTGCAAATATTAATAATTTTACTTTTCTAACTCTGCTTCTTATACAGAATAGCATGCAGGTGGAGAGCTCGGAGGGTTCGCCACTCTCCAATGCCGACATGAAGGATTACGACGACAAGTAATTTATTTTTCTTTTTCAACTTCTAGTATATAACGACTACTATTTTACTTTAACTCTGCAAACATTTTCAATTTTCACAGAAATCTGCCCGAGCGCGGTAGTAGCAGTAGCATTACTGTGGAGGATCTTTACTTGCTATGTGATCTCTTTTATCTGCCATTTGAGCATGGAAATCGTGGTTTTAAGCTGTTGAATGAATTCAACTGGTTGAAAGCGAACTCCAGCGTGTTGCTTGGTAATGACAAAGCTGTCAGAAAGTGTTCCAATGCAGATGGCGCAGTATCACCCAAGCCAGAGGTGGCCGAGTGGATGCAACGCGCCGAGTCATTCTCCAACCATTGCAATTCTGTGCACGAGCTGCTGCGGAAAATCGCTAATTGTGCTAACAAGGAGATCTGTCATGACTTGTTTTCTTATGTGTGGGACATAGCTGGCACTTTGACACTGCTAAATGCCTTCGTGAAATGGCTAAGTCTGGGTCATTTTCCGCCTAATGTGCAAACCTACACGCAGGGTACATACACATGTAAGCATATGAATACACGGAAGGAAAGCGACGTCAATTTATTTGTATGTGGTGTATTTTACGTTAATTAATTGCAGGGTTTAGCAAGGGCTGGAAGGAGGCTTTCATGTCGGGCGATCAAGAGCCTTGGGTATTCCGTGGTGGGCTGATCGCTGATTTGCAAGTGAGCAACATTATATATCATTAAATTTCGTTTTATATGAAATATTTTTCCTTCCCTTTAAGCGTCTCATGCCTGTGGATTCCGGCAATGATTTGTTTTTGTATAAACTACCTGAACTGCCGACAAGTGATTATCATTTAATACGCCCCTACACACCAATTGACGAAGCAGAGCTGGGACAAGTTTGTACACAGGCCTTTTTGCAGCTAAGCGTAAATTGTGCGGACGACAGGCCAGCAGACATTTGTTTCGAATCATTGTTTCCAGATCATTTGAGTGAACTTATTGCGGACAATATTGTTGGACATTTTGTCACGCTGTATCCTCAGTTGTGTATTGTCGCTCATGACGCTTCCAATGCTATTGTTGGTTATGCAGCTGCCGCCTTAAACATACACACATTCATGCGTAATGTGGAGATATGTTGGATACCAACAATGAGGGAAAAGTACGCAGAGTCTCTATTAGAAAAAGACAAGTTTTTCGATGTGGCAAATGGTTCAACAGAAAGTGTGCAGCGTCATTCAACGGTGGACTCCTCAAAGCTTAAAGCTATCTTTAGCGAAATGATACGTGACTTTCATAATTACGAATACCAGTGTCCGACTGAAGTGAGTAACGCATATCCGGCTTTATTAACAGCCGCCGTCTTAAAAGATGCATTATTACGTGATTATGGACTTTTGAAGCGTTTAATAACGGTGACTTTAGCCACTCTACGTTCGAATGGCTGCTTTGGTGTACATGTGCGCTTGTCCCTTAAGGATTCTGAGGTCTTTCAGCAACACTACGCGAAAATCGGTTTTGCGGAAGTGTATCGTGATCCTGATAATAAATTTATTTATCTTGGGCGACGTTTTTAGCAACTGCCAGCTCAGCCACCGACAACTTTTCTGCTAAAATTGCGTCGAAGATTACGTATATCGAAACGGTGTAGAAGCGAAATCAAAACGTATGATAACAAAACAAAAATGTTGAAATCTTATTTATGTATGTAATTACGTATCATTTTACAAAAAAAAAAAGAAAACACGGCACATTGCGAACACTGCAATTTTGATTAAACAGCTAACACGCCAGCGTCCTTAAAATTCATAGTCCGCGAAATTCATACTCATCTCACGGTAATTAAGCATCGGTATTGCTCTCTGACTGATATATCAAACCATTTTAAACTTAAAATATGTATAGTAAATGTGTCTGCACTTTTTATGTATGTATGTATGTAAGTACTTTGAACTATTTGCTATGTCCAGTTCATTTGCGTTTTTAAAGCTTGATTAAGAACTAGCGCAACACCATAAACGGCAAATAAAAATTCCAAGAAAAATTAACGTGTTTTAATTTAAACTATATTTTTTCGTTGGCTGACTTGGCTTTATCCAAATCATAAAACCAAACAGTATTAACACCTTCATCAATAATACGTTGTGGTTGCAAGTTCGGCAGTGGAAATCTGCATGCGATAATTTTGGCATTTATTGGTGACTCCGCAATTAGCTTCGTTTCCAAATCCTGCATCTTTAGTATAATGAAGAAAATATTTTAAATTTTAAAAATTGTCTAAATATTTTTATATTTTTTTTAAATTAACATACCATCTGTTCCACACCAAATATGACAACATATTCATATGGTGCAACGCTATATTTCCACAAATCACGTCTATAAAAATGTGTTTTATTATGGACACCTTGTCGTAGCGCTGATAAACGCGAATACCATACCAACCAAGGATTGAGTTCAACACCATCTGCATTTATGCCATTTTTAGCCGCCGCTATTAATAAACAGTTTTATTTTTTAATTTTTTGAATAAAGTATTTTTAATATTAAATTTACTATGTACCCACAACTATGCGCCCATCACCAGATCCTATGTCTAATAACTTGCTTTGTGAGTTCTTAGGTAAGAAGTTGAGCACATTCCTAACCTGCTCATTGGTGGCGGGAACATATGGAAGACATATTCTGCGAAAAGCAGGCGCCACAAAAGACGCGCAGACGACAGTTAAACCAATGCCAACGCCACCGGTAGCAGCTATTAGAAATTTGGCCGAATTGGAAATACTTTTCCTTTTCGCAGTACTGTGGTCATCCAAGTAATCCATGGCATTTATGTGTTATGTATTTAATCTTTTCTAACTTCATGATTTCTTTACATCTATTTACGAAGTGAGTTGAAACAAAGTGGATGATAAATGGAACAACATAAAGACAGAAAGAATGAAGTGACGTGGATAGAAGAAAGTGCCAACAGAGTTGCTTATGTTGTATGGAGAGTGCTCTAATAAAAATTTGAACTTCGACTACATTATCATAAGTTATATATATAAAAAATATTACATTTTTAATTACACATTTTGTATACCAACTATTATGAATCGTAATATTATTTTTTTATCAAATTAATTTTGCATATTCAGCAAGAAGAACACTTAAGGCAAAGACCACACACTGTGAACAATTATTTGTTTTACAGCAAAGCAACCCTCTGCCATTTACTGTCACGCATTAATGCAACCGTGTTCGACGCCGCCATTTATATTTTCGTTTCGGGATTTCGTGTCAAATTTTTGATTGGAAAAAATAAACGCGATCTAATATAAAGAAATTGTTGCAGAGGAGGTTTGCAAAGCAATCTCATATTGTGAAGTGCAACAAATACGTGTAGTGTGGTTTTGTTAAAGTGAAAATATCGAAATAAGTGAAAATATGGCAAATGTGCGGGACAGCGACACTTCATTGTGGCTGCATAACAAACTCGGCACTTCGAACGATTCGTGGATAAGTGGGTCGATATGCTCACAACTTAACAAGGAAGTGCTGCGCAACATAAAGGAGTGTTTTCCGGATTTGCAGACTCAAGTGAAACTGAAATTATTGCTAAGTTTTTTCCATATACCACGACGATTGGTAGAAGAGGTGCGTAAATACTGCTAATCAGGTTGCCTTACTGCCATTGCTAGAAAATAAACGCGTTGGTTTGTTGGAAGGGCCCGCGGACGGTGTGAATTATGAAAACCTAAGATAGATCATACAACTATAGCATACACATATAAAAGAACGTATGCGCGGACAAGAGCTTACGAATACTGAATGTTTAGCATTTTTATGATGGTATTTGTGCGTGCGTTGATGACATCGCTCCATGTCCGCTGAACGCCAGTGCCTCGTCATTGTTTTCTTGCATAGTTTTATTTGATGATTTTGTTGACTTTATACAGTAAAGTATCTATATTTGAAAAAACGAACTATGCATATTGATGTTAAAAGTATTTATTCACTTATAATTATAGTTACTGATGATACTTTTGCGATTAAAAATTTTCCCGCCACTTGCGCACGGTAGTGAACTTAGCAAGTGTTGCGGCAAGTGTATCTGCAATATGAAAGTACCACTACATTTGTACATGTGAATGTGTACGTGTTAATAATCGTGTGTGGGTTGGGTGATTGCTATGATATGAATTTCTGCTTATCAAAATTTACAATATTGTCTAAGTTAAAACTATGTTTAAAAGGTTAAAAAAATATTTACGCTTTTTCATTACAAATTATAGTGGAAAGTTGAATTGGAGGAAGTAATTGAAGCGGCAGGCTTGGACTCGGAGCTGTGGGTCTCAATGTTGGCGGAAACTATGAAAACTTTTCCATCATCTAGCTCGCTAAATACAGAAATCACAGAATATGAAGATACAAGACCTATATTCACCGATATGGTTAATGACTTACGCAAATTAGTCAGTAAGCACTGTGATCTAGGCATGCTTCCATTAGAATGTTTATATTTAAACAAAAATGCCTTGGTGTCAGTGGTAAGTGGATGAAGTTTATAATTTATTTATCATTGATTCATAATTTTCATATATTCTTAATTATTCGATTAGGTCGGACAGCAACCGAATCCTGTGAAGCATTTCACCATTAAACGCAAACCCAAGAGTGCCAATTTACGTACTGAACTTCTACATAAATCAGCCGACGCACAATCTTCCTTAAAGAAATCTTCTGCACCAACAATACCATTGCGTTCACGTGGTATGCCACGTAAAATGACGGACACCACACCGCTAAAAGGTATACCGTCGCGAGTGCCTTCTTTAGGTTTTCGTACACCTAATGTAGCTGGTACACCACAACGTCCAAACCTAAGTCGCACGCCAGCGGGACGCAAGGACGGTGGCATAAAATTGATCGAACTTTCGGAGCAGCCCTTGGGTTATGCCGCTGCGAAGAAACGTAAACGCGAACAACAATTGGAAGAACAACAAAAGAAACAAGAACAAAAACAAATTGCGACGGCAGCTGCAGCAGAGAACGCATCACCATTACCAACATCACCAACACAGACAAGTGGTTCTAGCAATGCTGTAGGTGTCCCCAGCACACCTACGACTACAACAGCGGTCGAAATCAAAACAGAGGCAGGTGCCAGCATAAATCAAAACAGTACTAATGATGATATGTTAACCGATAGTAAAGATAATGTATTGACCACTAAAATTGAGCCATCGACACCAGAATATGCGCAATCTTTGAGCTACACGCAGCCAACATCGCCCAAAGTGTTGGAGACTAAACCTCAAATAAAATCAATGGACATACCAACAACATGCGTAGCCAATTCGATTTTGACAAACACAGCCACTGCCACAATTGCAACGCCAACGAAAGTGAGCAGCATGTCTACGCAGACGCAAACACAAATCCGTACAGCGACACAGACACAAGTCAACAATAATACCAATAATTTGAATCACGCCCATAAACGTATTAAGCAAGAGATTGAAATAAAGAGTGAAGAGATTTTAATGCCACCCAATATAAAGGTGGAGAAGATAGAACCACCAACACAGCCTACGCTGTTGACACAACAACTACCACAGACGCCGTCACGTTTGCAGCAGCGTATAATTATACAACAGCAAAAAACACCACAACAACAGCAGCCGCAACAAGCACAACAACAGACAATGCAACAGCAGACCACACAGCATGTGCTCATACGTGCCGCACCACAACAACAAAAACAAACGATTAGCGGTTTAACATTGAGCGGCAGCGGTACAACAGTGACTAGACAAAAAATCAACACAACCACCACTACATCGCCAACCAATGCCAATACAATGATAAAAATGGAGAAATTAGATATAAAACCAATAACAACAAAGAGTCCTGTATCGGCGAACACCACAATGTCGACGAATATTTATACGCAACAGCAGTTGCGTCAGACGAACAATCCATTAGCGAATTTGCCCAATAATATTTCGGTGAAAATAACATCGACCAAATCACCGAAAGCACAGACATTACCTCAGCAAAACGCTCAGCAGCAGCAGCAGCAACAACAACAACAACCTATACTAATTAACAGTTCCACACCCGTGATAATTTCCTCAACAGCAGCACCAGTTTCGAGATCGGTAAGTATTGTTGTTGTTGTTTTTTTTATATTTTTCATTCATTGACAGTTGCGCGGTGTGTCTGACTAATAAACACCTTTGTAAATAAATATTTGCAGAAACAACTTGTTTCGTCTGGCACGTCGACAACAACAACGGCACAATCCATCAAGTCTATGCCATTGAGTCAGTTGAAGACTGCCACTAACAGTGGACCTGTTATCATATCGCAGACAATCATACAGCCAGCTAAGCGTACGGCTAATTCGCAAGCGCAGCAGCAACAACAACAACAACATACTCATATACAACAACAGCAACAAACGGTTAGTACATCCACCACACCGACTCAATACATTTTGACAACGTCAGCCACACAAGCACAACAACAACAACAGCAACAACTACAAACCGCTACAATGCCGACACTCACCTCATTCGCTCGGCCAACTCAACAGAACACCACTACTACTCTTTATCAAACCGCTGCATCGACTAACACACAAACACCAACGAAGATTCTCTTGAAGACATCACCGTCTGGTGTAATGATGACACCAGTACGTCAGCAGCAGCAGCAGCAGCAGACATCAAATGCAAATAGTGCAAATCCACCGCCACTAATAGCGACTTCAACAACCCAACAGCAGCAGCAACAACAACAACAGCCTACTTTATTGAATATACAAAATGTACAGTTGCCCAATCGCCCAGTCACCATACAGCCGGCATCTCAAGCAGCCCAACAACAGCATATGCAAGCGCAATTGCAGCAACAACAGCCACAACATACAATCGTATCGAATACGAGCGCCACACAACAACCCAAACTCACGCAAGTACTCGTGCAATCGACGAATCCAGCTGGTGTTGGTGGCGCCGTGGGCACCGTTGGTGGCGTTAATGTGGCCAATACCAATGCGAATATGAAGAACAAGACGATCATATTGACACAGAAGGGTGTCATCCTGCGCAATATTGGTGGCGACATGTACCAGCAGATACCGATAAGCAACATGAGCGGCTTGCAGGGACTGAATGCAAGCGCCGGCACTACGCTGATGACAACAACCGGTGGGCCACCAAGTCTCGTGAAGACTTCACCAACAGCACAAACCATACAGCTACAGCAACAGGGTGGTAATCAAGCGAAACAACAACAACACATACCCACACTAATACCCACAAATACGCTGTCAACGCAACACATGATTGTGCAGCAGCCGCAACAAACGAACCTCATAAATGCGGTAAGTGCCACACTCGAGCTTATCTATATAGATTTATGCTATAAATATGCATTATATAAATTCTCCACAGCCCACACAACAAACCATAATACGCCCGGTTATATCGAATGTGCAAGGCAATAGTTTGACCACATTGCCACAAGGACTCACGCTAATACAGCGCCCGGGTCAACAACCGCAATTTGTGCAGGTGCAGACCGCCAACAACTCAGCGGCTGGTCAGCAGCAGCAGACGCAAATACAGCGCACCATAATAACGCAACCGGCACAGCAACAACAACAAATGCGACCACAACAGATCGTGCTGCAGCACAAGACACAGCCGCAACAACGCATCATTACGACCGCACAGACGGCGAGCGGTCAACCGCAGCAAATACAAATACAACAAGGTGCCTCAACGGCCAATATGCCGCGCGCCACACACATCGTACAGGTGACACAGCAAGCGCAACAACAGCAACAACAACAGCCACAGGCGCAACAGGCACCGCAGCGCAAGGGATTGTCGTTATCGGTGAGTATTGTATACTTTTGTCTTCTTTGAAGTTTTGTGTGAAATGTGTGTTAATTAACCGTTATACATATAACTGATTTGCAGAACGAGCATGTGCACAAAGCGCACGAAATGTTCCGCAAAGCGAATCGCGTTTCACGCCCGGACAAGGCGCTCATATTGGGCTTCATGGCGGGCATGCGTGAGAATCCACGTCCCAACTCGGAGAATGTCATTGTTATAAAATTGGGCGAAACTGAGGTAAGACGATTACTATCAACAATTTTTTTTGCTACATATAACAACTAATGTGTTGGTATTTCAGGAAAAAGTGCAACAAGAAGATGGCAGCACAGCGCTTTGTTTGGTCGAGTCGCATATACGTCTGGATTACAATACCGGCGAGTGGAAGACATTCCAAAATTATCGACGTCTCGATCAAAGTGTACAGGGACAAGGTGTAGATGGCAACGCTAACGGTGGCACCGGTGGACCGGGTGGCGTTATGCAAGCACAGAATTCCGTTGTTATCTAAAGGGAATCAAGTGCGTGCTAAAGCCACTGGATGTTGTCGTGTTGTTGCAACAGCATTTAGCTCAAACAACTCAATCAACGGGAGGAACTGTGCGCATGCGCTGAGTAACGTAGTGAAAAATCGCAGCTTGTTCAAAGTTGTTGTTGCGCACGCGTGTGAAAATGGCATTGAAGTAGACAGACAGACGATTGACACAATAGACAGCAACAAAATCAAACGAAACTGTGTGAAGCGTGTGAAAGCAAAACTAATAACTCTTAATCGTGTGCATTTCGTGTGTCGCGCCACAGCTGAGTTGAAGTTGCAAGCGTTGCGTACATAACACTTACTCAGCGCAGCATTTATACACGCTTAAATCGAACCCAAATCGCTTGCTGGATGCAAATTACTGAATATTTTGTGAGTGTGAGTTTTTGTGTTGTGCCTGATGATTTGTTGTCGAAATTTCGGCAAAAATTTAAAACTGTTTTTTTTATTTATTTATACCAGTCTGCATACATACATATACATATACTTAAAAGTAATGGTATGTGTATAAACCACTACATGAAAATGCAATGCATCTTAAGTAAGCGCTCTCAAGCGTTCGCTGTCCAATTTGAAAAACAAAACGGCGAAGTCGGCGTAATTTAAAATATCTGTTTTTTTGCATATTCTTAGTGCTAGTTATTAATAAAATAAAATTTCGTAAAATATAAAAAAAAATCAGCAAACGGCAAATAAGTTTATATAATAAGAATGTAATGGCACCGAGTGTAATTTTAGCCAATAAATTCGATAATTTTAGTGGGCTCTTTGCAATGGTTTTCCGTTTTTCCGTTTCGTAAGCAGCTATCCAGCCAGCCGTTTACTTTCAGACCAAACTGTATTCTCAAACAACAAACAAACAAAACAAAAAAAGTAAACAAGTTGGTTTTTGGCAAACAAATATTTCAAATAAATTAACTTCTAACTAATTTAATACGCGCGTCTAAATAAATAATAAATAACAGTACATATATGTATGTATATATATAATATATATATACTTAGTTGTACAAAAGGAAATGTAGTTTAATGGTTTAATAACGCGTAACACACATACTATCATTAAGTTATATTATCTATCAACTGCAAGCACTCACTAAACGCCGATGTATGTACATACACACACACGCAAACGCCTACCGCTAATTTCCAACATTCAAGCGCATATGCGGCCAATACATACATATGTATACGTATGCAAGTATGTATGTATTTAAGTGAAAACGCGCGTTAAAATGTTGCTGCATAGAGCTGAATAACTTGTATTTAAAATAAATCAATAATTAATTAATTAAATAATAATAATTTTTTAGCATACAATACTATTATTATATATATATAAATTTGAGAAAGTAAACAAAAAAAAAACTAATATAAATGCTTAAGCCGTGGGTATAAATACCGTTAACACTATATAATAATAAATGATTATGATATAAATCTGTATTAGTTGAGAATTTGAATTGTATACATATATGTAGTTATAGAGATATATATATGAATTTGGAAATGAAATTAAGCTATACAAATAATAAACTACACACATACATTACTATAATGGCTTAATGTTAAAATATAAAAAAAAACATGCTCCTCATAATTGTTTGATTGTTCGTTTTTTTTTTAATTTTGTTGGAATAGCAACCCTTGTTTTTGTTATAGCAGCTAAAAATACATCGTTATTTTCACAAACATATCGCGCAATGGCTTTCTGTAATCAAATTCTAGTTTATGAATCATGTGGTGACATCACATGATGTCTTCATCAACTCACATCACATCACCTGATCACACCATGATCTTCACATCACATCACCTGATCACTGTTTGATCATTTTGCGAATCAATCACATCGCTTATGAGATGAATTAAGCTCACAACACCACAACTGTTGTTGACGTCGCTAGGACGGATCGCACTTCTTTCCATTAGAACCTTACAAGTGTTCATGCCTGTGATGTTGCATCGTTAAATTTAATTGGACTCGACACGTCGTTAGCAGATTGTTTACATGAGTAAAGAGAACAGAATACTGTAGTTTAGTTGGTAAAAATATCTAAATGAATTGAAAAGTATTTAGCCTCATTTAGAGATAGTGCCACAAACATAGAATCTGTAACTTCAATCCAAAACACTAACGTGTTCGACTTTAGATTGCAAAATTGAAGGAATTACGTTCTGAACTTGTCTCTGGCTCACTGTATACGCACTGTATATGCTTAAAAAAAGCTTTCACTCAAATGGGGATGAGGTTAGGTTAGTTTTAGAGATAGATCTCTGCGCATGCGGCAGATCTCATTTGGACTGCGGTGAACGCCGTCTCTTTTGGTACCAAAAAGCTTCTACTGGATCAGAAGGGAAGGACCCTCACTCAGTTTCGTCGGTAAGCAAACCCCAGACAACGGTTAGATTAACCTTGCTAAGAGAAAACAGTTCGATTCACTGCGGGCCAAAAAGGATCTCGCAACCGCACAGGTTGAGATTTAGGATGATATATTGGGTCTAATCATTGAATTCGCAGCGAATTCGATTTCGATACGATAAAGATTTTCGATCGAAAATGTTCATGCAATCATTGATTCCGTCGATAAACTGCTTTACCACAAAGAGAGAACGTAAAACTGTTTTATAGGCCTTTATCGACAAATGCGAAACATTTGAAAAAGTGTCTGTGCTTAAAATAAATATTTTTGCTTTGTTAAAAAAAAAAAATTAAATCTGACCTTTAACTATTAAATTAATTAAAATTTCTTCCAAAAAATATTTAATTCGCCTGAGGCTCTTTGAGAAAATTCTATCGCTATTTTGAGGGGGTAACTTTATATCGCTTTTAAATAATTTTCATTTTATTTATGTTAGTCTGTTTTTGTCTCTTGGCTCTAAAATGCCCATTTAAAACATAATTTAGTCCGTCATCAGTAATTATTTACATAAAAACTTCCAAATGGTTTAATCTTTTACATTCACCAACGGATAGATTCCGACCAAAATTTTCGAATTTGCGGATTAAATGATTTCGTAATTAGCGACATTTATTAGCCGCGGAATGTATTTTTTCGAGTCGGTAAGTGAGTCCAATGTGATCGTAAATTTTATTTTCAATACGGTTTCAATGATTCCAACCTAAAATTTTTCGATCGAATCGAACCATTTCTCCGTTGACGATCGACATTTTCATGTCTAACGAGAGTGACGAGATCGTTTATCGTTTTCAACTAACATAGCGTGGATAAACGTCCGGAAACTGTGATATTAGCTGTTGTTAATGCTGTAAATCAATTGCGGATCTCTTATAATTAAGTAGGACCAACCTTCGATGGTAACGGTGAATATCTATATACTTTTTCCGAACAAGAACTTCAAATATATAAGACTATTTCTATCAGAAGTATAAATCAAATGAAAATGCTCAATGTTCTTACGATTTTCTTTATTAAACTTTTGTTTTAAATTAATGTCATTAAACTTAAATATATAAATATGTATCTCGCGATGATTTTTTTTATTATTCAACAGGTACATGCAAAATGAAAACTCTATTGCTTGAGAGTTGTCAACTATAACAATGGTATGTATGTATGTATAAAATAAAATATATAACACATAGAATAATACTATATAAAAATTATGAAAACGCGCGCTAATATGCACTTTCTTAATGATAAACTCGAATTCGATATCAACGAAAGAGATGAGAATAAAAGGCGACTTCTGGCGTGTATTGCCGAGCTAATAAAACAAAAGATCACTTTTAACGAACGTCGTACGTACTCGTGTGGTAGAAGGTCGCAGCGTAAATACTGATGATGCAAATCAGGAAATTATGAAGAATTTACGAAATCACTAACAAAATGTTTTAAAATGGTTGCTGGTCAACACCTCAGTCGGTCACTTCGCGCCAATGGACAATAGCACGTTGTGAATCGGGTGCTTTACCAAAGGGTAGTGTGCCGTCGTTGTATACATACTGGTTGACCTGGTAGTCCAGCAATGTTTTGTATTGGTAGACATCGTTGCCCAATTGCTGAAAATACAAGGGGAAAATAATATATAATATAGAGATCAGTGGAGTCTTTTATGTTAGTTAGCTCACCTGCGTTAGCGGACTCGTGTTGGTTGTTAGAATTCCGGCGTATTGCTTCTCTCTGGCAACGCGTAGCACTTCGTTTTCCATGAAATGCATGCAGGCGATATTCTCTTGCGGATTCATATCGGAGCTGGTGCCCATCATGAATGAGTGTAGTATTTGATTGAGTCCCTTAGGCAGTTGATTGTCCCTTTTGTTTAGAATAATAATAATAATAAATTATTTATTGTAACTTTATCGCTTCATGCGCTTGCTATTTACCGTATGGGACCTTCAACGAACTCCAAGAACTCGAAAACAATTATCAATTTCGACTTAACCTCAACTTCTGGTTCGGCGCGTGCGTCAAAATTTAACGCCGTACCAATGATGCGATTCGTGCGTTTATCACGCACCACCAAACTAAGATTCTTTTCGACCAAAGCGTGCCATATATCCTATATATAGAATAGAAAAATTGATAAATGTAATCCAAGTAACTATTTAGGTTTGTAGAGGCCTCCACAAAGAATGCAATAAAAGTCTTACATTAATTAGATCACTGTAGTCACTAGGGAAAATATCGGGTTTCAGCCATTGCTCCAGATCCGCCTTGCCATAGAAGCTGTCCACTATGATACTGTGTAAAAGTGAAGACGACAACAATTAAATATATATGTGGAACCTAAAAAATTCGAAATACTTACTCAACAACATCCTGTCGGTGTGCATCGCTCAGCGGTTCGGCGATCATGTCTAGATGTGGTGCAGCATTCGACCAGTCCTCGATCATTGCATTCGAATTGCGATTATTTACCATTTTCTCCAGTATTTCACCCAAATCTTTGGCCGCAATAAATTCAGATATGCCCACATTGTAACCCTTCTCGCGCAGCAAAGTAACTGTATAGATCGAATTCAATGAATTGCCACCCAACTCATAAAAGTTGCTGCGTGGCGAAAGCGTAGTGCGTGTTGAGCGCCCGATTACGCCACCGACGGTCTCGAAGAGATCCCTCGCGATGTGTTTGAGCTCTTCGGGTACGAGTGTATAATCGTAGTCCAGCACAATGCTGCAGTCACCCTCGTTATTATTTGCGGTCTCATAAGATTTCAGTAGTGCCTGGCGATCTACTTTGCCGTTGACAAGATATGGCATCTTATCGATGAGCACCACTTGTGGTGTCATATAGTCGGCGAGTTTGTCCCGCAATTTCGCTTCAATTTGCATTTCGTTGAGTAGCGGTGAATCGTCACGTATTTTTACGAAAGCCAGTATGGCTTGATCAATTTTACCAGCATGATAACACAAGACCATCGCCTTATCGACGAACGGTAATTCGGTAACGTTCTTCTCAACTTCGGCTAGATCAACGCGATGACCACGAATTTTTATTTGTGAATCGGTGCGTCCTTCGTACATCACATTGCCGTCGCGTAGGGAGCCATAATCACCAGTGCGATAGAGACGTGAGTATTCTGAGAGGGAGGAGAGGAGGATTGATATATTTTATATTTTGTATGAGTGACTTTGTACTTACTAAATTCCACAGCCAAAGGGTTTTCTACGAACTTCTCTGGATCTCTACCGTTGACATAACCTTCGGCTAGATTGAGACCGGAAACGAAAATCTCACCAATTTCACCTTGTTTGACTGGACGGAAATCGCCGTCGAGTAAATAGATCACAGTGTTGGAAAGTGGAATGCCTGTGGGGATTTATATATGAGAGAGTACAATTTATAATACTCAGACCTCAGCGGAGTAGTTGACTTACCAATCGGCACATGATCGAAGAGGCTCAATTGTTTCTTGCTTTCACAAGCGAAGTATGTGACGTCACCCATTACTTCGGTGGAACCATAAAAATTGTAGAGCGTATGTACACCCTCGGAAAAATAGTCGAAGAAACTCGCAGCTAATGCCACCGGTAATGGTTCACCAGAGCAAACCCAAATCTTCAAATTATACAAGAGTCTGTCGCTTTGGAACATTTGGTATTTGTTGTTGCCATCGTTCAACTTCAAAAACATCAAAATCGAACGTAAAAGTGTCGGCACCAAAACTAAGCGGCGTATCTTATATTTCTCCAATAAATCCACCAAACGTTCGGGATCTTTAGTTATCGACTTTGGTACAACCAAAATGGAGAGACCACACATTAGCGGTCCCCACAATTCCGATACAGAGTCCACAAAGGTGAGCGCGGTTTTGAAAACGCTCACGGACTCGGTCGGCGCATAGGGGAATGTATGCCATTGCCATTGCAAACGATTCAAGATGACCTCGTGCGGTAGACGCACACCTTTCGGTACACCAGTGCTGCCAGATGTGTAGAGAACAATGGCCAAATGATTGCTGCCATCGGCCAACATCTCGGCCGGCATTAAATTGGCGTTACTCAATTCAGCCGAACGTTGGAAAAGCTCAGAGCTGCTGAATGTCGGTGTGCCGTTGAAACGTTGGCGCTCAATATTGTCGTCACACAACACCATAACTGGACGTGCTTCCTGCAGAATATGTTGTATGCGATTAATGGGGAAAGTGGGATCGATTGGTAGATAAGCAGCGCCGGCTTTCCAAATGGAGAGCAGTGTATTGACCAGCACATCGGATGGCTCCATGCATACGGCCACAATGTAGTCACCATCGTTATTGGGTTCCAAACAATTGCGTTTTATATCGGCCACGAGAAGACGTGCGCATTGATTGGCGCGCTGATTTAGCTGCTTGTAGCTGCATTGTGTGGACTCGGAGGCAATGGCGCTGCCATTGTTGTGTGTTATGAGTGCGCTTTTGTGCGAGTGATGCAGTAGATTGGCTTCGAAAATGCGATGCAATGGACGTGCTGTAATGTCCTGCTGTTGGCCCTTCACAATTGACAGTTTCGGTATTGAGCCCATTTTTTAAGACTGGAAAAATTCGAAAAAAAGAAGAATATTAATGTCATTACACTTTTTTTTATAATTATTCACTACCGATAAATGAAATAAGATAAATTTGAAAAATAGTAGGAATATTTTTATTTATTATAACAGGGGCTATTGATCTAACCTTACTCTTATATGCAATAAAATTGACTTGTGATCTTGAGTATTAGCTTCAACAATGTGTCGTGCGATGACACGGCTCCTCATAAAGCCGTTTTGAAATATCTGTCTCAACAAGCAAAATGAGTTGAGTAACGTCAACGCTTTAATGCTCCAGCTTTAGAATCTAGTAATCGTAAAACCGTGATTGACAAGAGTATACGACTTCTTCGGAGAATAATTGTTTGATGCTGATTGAAAATATTATTCGTTGAAAATTGTGAAGCTATGTATATGAGCATCATTGAGTACCACAGAATCATATTGAAGGATGCCCGAGAAGAGTTAATGTTTCAATCCCATAATAATCGGGTCCATATAAACAGAACGAAATTCGATTTCTAACTCGGCATCATAAAAACTTTGACGCTTTTTCAAGCGTCTCCGAAACTAGCTGACTTAGGTACTTGGCAATCGTTTTCAGTCAATAGAGTGTTCGAGAATTTTTGTCCAAAAACAATACTGTAACGATGCGCCAGCCTCCATATACGTCAGATATTGCTCCGTGCGACTTTCTCCTTTTTCAAAAAATAATCGATTATCTTTCCGTCCTTTTATAAGCATACGAGAAATCGCTGGAAGATCCCCAAAAACGGGTTTGAGAAGTGTCTCGACGATTTTATGAATCGCATGCGGACTATTTTAAGGACGACATTGTAGAGGAATGAATAAATATATATTTTTTTCAAACAACGAAAATTCATGTTATTTTTTGAACACACCTAAAATTGAACACACCACAAAATAAATATATAAAAATACTTTCAATTCATTATTTATCATTGCTTTCATAATTCTAATTTATTTTCATTCATTATATTATACCTAAGACAGACATATGGTTTCCATACTATAATAGATACTACAATAAAAGCTCTAGAAACCATGAACCAGCATAGTGACACACATGTAGTATATTGTACTATGTTTACATTCATCAGCTGATACAAATAAATTCAAGCAAAATGTTATTATGAATAACAGGCAGGAAAATTAATCCTGACTTAGTTATAACTTGAAGCCATCTGAAAATATTATTATCCAATATAATTATTACATATTACATATTTTTCACATAATTTTTTTTCAAATTTTGTTTTTTGATTGCAATTAATTTTGAATTTAATTTATTTTCTGTATGTCAAAATGTCAGAAAACATATGATTGTGGCAGAAGGGCTTAAAGCTTTCGGTGTGTTCAATGCAATCCATTGTAGTACATTTCACAACACCACAAAATTTCAATGGTTTCTAGAACTCTATTGTAGTACGGAACACCATTTGCTTTCAAACAAAATTCGGCAAACCGGTGATACACATATGGTTTCTGAAGCATACTACAATGTATACTACATGTCTGTCTTAGGTATTAGTGAAAATACTTTTCAAAACTTTTCGAAAAATGTTTAGAATTATTTTTATGTCCTTAATCGTAGTTTTATTTAGGGTTCCATCCCGCTCCCATGTCCCGTATTATATTATGAGGTTATGCATATGTAGGAGTTAATTCTTAAGGCAACAGTCTGCTTTACAGGCTTAAAAAAAACGATTTTTTTGTTTTGTTTTAAATCTCTTCCGAAACTATCCAAGAATATGTCTTTAAAATTCCAGAGGCCAATTCGACATATTTTCGAAGCTAGAGCAGTTTTAGTGGCCGAGCGTCGAGCAGGTGTGAATGCTCAGGCAGACATTTAAAGCGCGTTTTCTCGAGTTTTCATTTTCACAAGTGTTAGCAAACGGTGCCGGCGATAGCAAAAAGAATATACATATGTCCAATCGAAAAAAACCAAAGTGATCTAGCTTCAATATTAAATTATCTTCTATTTGAACTAAAAAAGTTGGACAAAAATATTATTTAAACTACTTGTTTTGCAACTTAAAGTCAATTTTTTTTCTTAAAAAAGTGAATTTTTTTTTTAAACTTCGAAAAAATTTGGAATTTTATAACTTCTTCGGAATTTTTTTTAGTTCATAAGGAAAAGAAACTTATAAAAATTAAAAAAAAAATTGGTTCGACTGTTTCAGATGCATCGCACGACCTCCATCACCGGCACCGATTTACAAGTGCAGACTCCGGGCGCTCCAGAAAAATACTTACAACTTTGAAAAAATTTCAATATTTTTTAATAATAAATATTGTTTTTTAAGCCTTAAATATAGTACACTATCGTCTTAAAATTTCGTTTACCGAAATCATTTCCTTCCCTTTCAAAAAAATTGCTAAAAAATCGCTTTCTTTCGGCTTCTAAAGCAGACTACTGCCTTAAGTACGACAAATGAGTTTTACACTAACTTCTATTCAGAATTAATTCACACTATTTTTTTTTGTAATAAATTTAATAAAAGACCAAATATATGTTCTCTCATTTATTAAAATCAACGGAAATTGAAGTAATCAACGCTGTAATTCACTCATTAGCACATACACACTGACACTTATTATTAATGCAATATTTATTATATCTTTGCTTTAACAGGTGATTAATTAACACTTATTCAATATGTATAACGTATGTGTAATATGAACGAGCACATGCCTACATAAATATGTATATGCATATGAAGTAACCACTCACATAACTAACATATCGAAAAGGTTGCGTATACGACTGGTAGGATGCATATGAAAGCGTTGCCAATACCATACTTGGTGTGTTGCTCTGCTTGTAAACACTCAAGTATAAAAAAACAGAGAATATGTAAGTTGCACTCTTAACTAATGAATACTTAGTTATTTTATTTTATTCCATTCATTCCATTTGTTATTTTTGTATAACAGCAACTAATTTATTGTAAGACATTTTTTTCGAACATATGTCGCGATTAAATGTAGTAGCTGTTACTAGTACAAGTAAGTGAATGCATTTATGAAGTGTTTGTATGTTTATGCTGTGTGTGTAGGTGAATTGGCTGGCATGTAAACACACAGATCTACATATATAGTAAATGTATGGAATAGGAGTTACAAGTATTACAAGTGGACGGCTCGTTAATCAAGATATAGTTAATAAGTTGTCAGAATTTTTCTAATTTGTATGCACAGCAAGGAGACATAATAAAGATTATAGTATAAATACATATATAATTTTGCTTAATTATGCACAGTTATTTAGAGTTGTCTATTGATATATGTATGTACCTATATTCATATTTATAAATATTAGTCTGTAGTGCTGTGTTGCATTGATCGTTAATTCACAATTTATAACTGTAAATATATTTTTTTTATTTTTTATGTGTGTCCACTGCTGACATAACTTTCGCCTATAAACATTTTTATTATCCAACTTGATTTATATGCATATCAGAGTATCGGCTAATGTTGTTTTAATGTTTTTTTTTTCTCAAAGAATTTCTAATGAGTTCGAAACCAGAAGACTTTCATACTTAATATAATTCAGATCAGTTAGAAGGATCGACGTCAAGGTTATGCTCTTATCCACTGTTTACAAACAAGTACAAAGTGTTGGAAAAGGCAAAATATGCGTGTCTAAGGTCACGTAACGGTCTTGGTTGCATTGAATCTACATTAACATAATGGCGTAGATAGGAGGTTATAATTCAGTTACATTAAGAGACAATCTATTGGCAGGAACTAAATGCATATAACCTTCAAAGTAATGTTATTTTTGTAAAAATAATTAATTATATATTTGGTTTTTAATTAATTGAGTAAACCTTGAAGTTCAGATAAAAATTAACTAATAATAATATGCATGAGATACATAGTTGTAAGTATAGTGAGTACTAGTAGATTGCATATATTTTGATATATAAAAGTGTAATAAACGCATTTGCTTAAAATTTGAATGAAAGGCCATCAGAACGAGTATTCTAATAATTTCAACTGTCAAACTTCTAATATGTTATATATTGCGCAATTTAATTAATCCACTTACATTTTATTGAAAGAAAATAATGAATAAATTAAGCAAATCTCGTATAGGCTTAATTATACAAAGTCACATAAAATATATAAATAATATGCTAAAATAGCTTGCATTTATTTATTATAAACATGTATGGTTGAACGCACTTAACACTTTTGACTATTTGGTTAATACAACTGTTAATTGCCAGCCTAATCTTTACATGAATATATCGGAAGTAATTAGTTGGTCGAATCAACTTTCACAAGCTTTATTAATATTCAATAAATTAGTAATAAACATTTAATATTATTATATGTTATGAAAGCCCACATACATTTTAATGCTGACTATTATGAGTGTGACATATAAGGTTATATTACAGATCTACTTTACTTTTATACAAAAAAAAAACACATTTTACTTTAAATTCAAGCATCATTTAATTAATAATTACTAATTGTAATAAATGCTGTTTTAAATGCCTAGTTTTGATCAAACAGAATATATTTTCCAGTATTATTCACTGTAACACTATGAACTCTGAACGAGGTACTGTACACTTTTAAGAACACATAACAATTATAAATGTGACCTGTTATCTCTTTCAAAGTAATATTATTTGATACGATTTTTATTTTTATTTTGAAAGCGATTCTTGTGCATTTTTGAACACTCAAAACATTGACACGATGAGTCATCCACCTGACTTTGCCACGAAAGAGTTCTTTTTATTCCCGTACATAAGAAATAAACTAAGAGGTCAACATGTACGACACCTGAAGAGGCGGTTAACGCGTTCAGAATGCATGTTTTGCAGATGCCTCAATTAGAGGGGCAAAATTGCTTCGTCTTATGTATAGATCTTAATGGATGATATTTTGAAAAACAATAAAATTTGTTTTTGTTCTCTAATTCTTCTCCTTCTTGACTGGCGTAGACACCGCTTACGCGGTTATAGCCGAGTCCACAACAGCGCGCCACGCATCTCTCCTTTTGGCAGTTTGGCGCCAATTGGTAATAATAATTGGTAAGGACCAAGTGAAGACAGGTCCTTCTCCACCTGGTCCTTCCATCGGAGTGGAGGCCTCCCTCTTCCTCGGCTTCCACCAGCGGGTACTGCATCGAAAACTTTCAGGGCTGGGGCACTTTCGTCCATTCGAACAACATGACCTAGCCAGCGTAGCCGCTGTCTTTTTATTCGCTGGACTATGCCTATGTCGTCGTATAGTTCGTACAGCTCATCATTCCATCGTATGCGGTATTCGCCGTTGCCAATGTTTAAGGGACTATAAATCTTCCGCAAAACCTTTCTCTCGAAAACTCCTAGTGCCGTCTCATCGGATGTTGACACCGTCCACGCTTCTGCACCATAAAGTAGATCCGATGCTGTTGCTTCCTATTCATTGGTTATTCGTTTTTATGTGGTGGGTCCCAAACCCTACGCACAACCGCATAAGCGGGATTCGCCTTCTTACTTTAGCTCGCCTCCAAACGGATGTCTGTTGGCTACCCAGAGGATACTTGGTCTAAGACCGGAAGTCGTGACCTGCTTGAGTCACATGCAAAAGAGTCGTCCCTGGCCACTCCCAAGTGAATGGCAGTCAGAAACTTTCCTCACTTACGTGAACTTCTACTTATGACTACATCCTATGTTCTCTAATTACCAAATATAAAAGGAAACCCTAGTATGCTCGTTTGGATCAAATGAGAATCATTATTGATCTCATTCAGAAATTCTAGATCACTGTACGTTTCTTCTGTTCTAAATTATGTATTTTCAGAACAGTTTTGAAATGGAAGATGGCTGGAAGAGTGAAGAAAATTGTTCTCTATCCAAATTAAGCACGATTCAGATGAAAACCACAATATTATAACTTCGATAATTATTTAGGTTGTGTTTGATACTACAACAATACAGTACACTTCATCCCCGTTGAAATTAAGAACAAATTTTTAGATATAAAGAAAGCCATAGGTTTAGTATATAAACATAAAAATCTTGGTTTTAATACACTTTTAGTTTTGTTTTAACCAGGATAACTAAAAGCTTACAATTGTATTAGTACGCGGTTAATTTGTACCAAGTCTTTCAAGCCAACGAGACACTTTCATACATTATTCAAATAAAGTTACGAATAATGTTGTATCGAACTGACGAGCAAGCACTTTTAAGATATGTAATGAAGAAGAGAGGTCTAGAAAACTTAAATATATACATACATATTTATATATATATGTATTCGGCTTATTTATTATTGGCTTAAAGGCTAAGTACGAGTATAAGCCAGTTTATGTATTAAATATTTAATTAATTCTTTAATCACTCAACAACATTGTTGTGATTTATTTAATGGATTTTATAAACGGATGTGCAGCCTTGAGCTTAACTATAAACGATTAAAATTAATATTGTACATTTTCCTGTCCATCAGGCTAATAGACAGACAGGTGGCAGTGTTACATTGTAATAACCACGCTTGATTTAATGACGTTTTGAGGGAAACATATATGAATATATAAACTTGCGATAGAATTATTTATATAAATGTTCTATAAATAATAAAAGTTTGACGCATACATCCTTGACAGCAACATATTTAAACTTAGTTTTAGACGCAGTTGAATTGTTTACAGAAAATTCTGTTGAAACCTTTCAGTGCTTAAGTCAATGAATTGTGAACGAACGACCTTGTAACTACTTAAATTCTCTTTTATTTTAAAGAACTTTAGTTACTTGCCCAACTAAAGGTGGCTGATAGTAGAATTATATATTTTAATTATAATACACTGGCGCCCGTAGAGATCTAAGAAACTATGCTAGTCTGGCTTTCATAAGCAATAAGCTGCCTACAAATACGGTTTTATTTATATGTATGTATGAAATTTATTAACATTTATATTTTTATATGTGTGTATGTGTGTGTCTCTTATTATTATTATATAATTATGGAATTCCACACGTAGTACAAACGCGGTTTCAGTTCATTGCTCCACAGCTGTCGGCTAGACCAGAGACCAATCATCTCATTGTTGGGGAAGTTAATACGTAAGCCAACGTTAAGCTGCATAATTACGACAATATGCAAGCGCTTATTTATAATAAATATAAACATTTATATGTACGTGTATATAATGGGATAAGTGTATATGAAAGCTCAGCATAAATTATATCAGCTCAAATGAAGTGTGAAGCCAATGCGCAAGAGAATTGTGATTTATTAGTAATAGTAATAGAAGTAGACCGCTCTGCGCATATCTAAATGTACATAAATATATATACAAACATCCAAGCGTGTGAATTCTAAACGCTTGTTTTGATATTCGGACAACTGTACATAAATGCTGGATTTCCTCTTGGCCTAACTTGATTGTGATAGACTTTAAAGGTCAATTAAAAGCATATTATATATATATATACATATGTATGTATATACCTTTTTAATTTTCTTTATTTGCATATAATATAGCTATTTATAAAATTGATTGTTATGACATCGCCGTTGACCTTCTTGTCATACTTATGCTTAAGTTTGCCATTTAGAATGGGCATTAAATTATAACTTCAAATTGTACAGATATATATCTACAGAAACACGTGTGTTTATACACATATGTATGAATGTATGTTTGTTCAGATTAAATACACAATGACACGGAGAACAATGGAGTTTTATTCGCTTGCTTAATTATTGTCAAAATCTGTCTGTTATATTCGATATAGCACAAGCAAGCATAATTAGGTATGCTCATGTTCTTAAGCTTATACATAGTATGCGCGTTGATAAAAATCTGAAATACAAAGCTTATAAAAAAGAAGTAAAAGACGAGAAGCGCGCTACTTAAGCGAGTCGCTCGATTTGCTTTATCGAATTATGTGAAATAAAGCACGAAGAAACTCGTGTCTTCAACAACGTACATATTTTACCGTTTATGAATGACTTGTTTTAGATTGATTCTCTGAAATATTCTATTCTATGTCTATATTGCACATAATAAAATATAGTTTATTCTTGATATAACACTGACTTTAGAGATTTTCGATTTTACTGAATTTTTATTTGGAGCTTACAATTCCGTGTGCTTAAATTTTAAAACAGATAACTCTAAACTGGCGACTTGTTTGCAATCAAACATCCGATTTAACATTTGGTCTGTTCGAGTTACTTCCGATATTTAAAAATAAAAGGCAAATTTAAATATTTTTCACATTTATGAATTATTCTAGGGCTTTAAAAATTATTCGATTAACCTGAAAACCGATTATTCGAATATCCGGTTTGTAACCGTTCGTACGAATATTAACCGGTTAGTACTATTCGATTAGCCGCAATGTTACGACTATTCGAATAGTCGTTCTACTGCGGTTATTCGAATAGTAAGACTGTCACTATTCGAATAAATGAAAATGCTCATTTTTCCTGTATTTCACTTTTTTCAATAAAAATGGAAATTGAATGAACTTACACTATTTGAATAGTCGACAACGAACGGTTAACCGGATAGTCGGAAATGAGCGGTTAATCGAATAGTCGATGACTGACGGCTATCCGAATAGTGCAAACCGAATATTATTATTCGAATAATGCCCGATTCAGTCAATTCGGTTAATCGATTAGTCGAATACCAAGACCTCTAGTATAGATGTATGTAGTATTTAATCAATCTTTTTTTATTCTTTCTTTAATGAAACCAATTATGATGTTAATTAGAGATAAGAGATTGAGCTTTGCCTTTTTGTTAGCTATTATTTGATAAATGAGTAGTGTTCAGAAAATAACGGGAATTTTTGTTTTTTGAAAAAAAAAAAAATGCGTTCCCGCATGTTATTGCTTTTAAAATAGTCCCCATTCGCACTATGCACTTATGCCAGCGTTTCTTCCAAAAAAGCAAGTCAAAACACTTCTCAAGCTCGATTCATGGTATAGCCTTTGGCTCTTTTAGAGATTTCATATATCTATGCTTGTAAAACGACGATCTGTTGAGGTTCTCTGAGCTTTTTACAAACGAAATACGCGACGGCTACATACAAAGTAAGCAACGAATACAGCTGAGAAACATTATAGAAATAAAAAATAAAATTTTGACAATTTTAAATTTTACAATTCCCGATATTTTTTTAATAAACCACGTACAGTTATGCCATCGGTAATGTTATTGTAACTGCATAAACACCCAAAATAGTTTTGGTGAATGCTGATTTACCGCTTTACATATTTACGCCGGAAGTGCTTCAAAATCAGCATTATCTATTAGTAAGCTAAATAACTTGAATTATTTTTGTAATTTTTAAAACATATATATCGTAAATACTAAAGACAGCTGCGCTATACATAATTTTGACAATCAACGAAATCTCATTTTTTATTAATGCAACCAACTTTACCAGTTTTACATGATATTTTAATAATTATTTCGTTCCTCACATTTATATAGATATATTAGTTGGTTTCTTTATTGTTTAATTCTACCTCAGCGTTATGTCTTTGTTTTTATTATTTTTTATTGCCATTTAGAAGCCAAAATTACTTGCCAAATTTATTGCAATTACAAAAGGAAACTCAATAAACCGCAGTGGCTGCACAAGGTCGTAAGAATTTTATGTTGAAATCTAAAAACTTGCATACATACATACCCGTACATACATTATATGAGTGGTGGTTGAGTATGCCAAGTGTTTGTTACAACAAATATAAAACAATAATCAAAAAGCGACAACAATGCCTACAAGGGAAATGAACAAATTGGCATTTAGTTTAAGAAATGAGCAAAAAAAAACAAACAAAAAACGAACGTGAGCGGCGTCTTGAGCGTGAAATTTTCCATTGATACCGGTAAGTTCAGGCTCATGCGTGCCAATGCTGTTCATTACATATGCATATGCAATAGCATGACCTGTGAGAAAAATAGAGGTTCAGCTATTTTATTTAAAACCAAGTGAAAACATCCTGAAGCATGTTACTCTATATACGTCATGACAATAATGCCTCTCGAGGGTTCTGTACCTTTAATTCAGATTCTCTGTTAGTTCGATATGAATTTGAGGATCTAGTTCGATTTATGGAAGGAGATTTGTATGAAATTTGACTTCTATTGCCAATTCAAGAGTTCGAGTTAAGGACGTTTAAATTATGGAATGAGATTTGTATTAAATTTGATTTCTAAACGCTATTGTCAATACAAAAGTTCGAGTTATGGAGATCTTCGACTAATAGAAGTTCGAGTTATGGAAGTTCCACTGCATTTATAAGGAAATATATGTATGTGAAAAAAACTGGTTTGAGGATATGACGGACCTATCTAGGATCAGGAACACTCTTTAAGCTCCAAGTTGACTAAACACTGATTTATTCATTATTAAATCTCTCTACTTCATCTTCTACCATTTTGCCATGACTTGAATTTAATTTCAAAGTTTTATTGTGTAATAATCAGAATATGTTCGGAGAATAATAGTTTTCTTGATGGTAATCAAGTAGTCAGAACGCCTGTTGACTTCATTGAATGACATCATGGTACTGAGTTCTCACCTATTGTTCTTTCGAAACCTCAACACCGCTGTCTGTCGTAGATACTCGTTGCAAATACCGTTATGAATGTATTTAGACATGCAATAATACTCCAGAGTTTTACGAGTAGTGTTCAAAAACTAACGGAAATTTTAAAATTTTCAATTGTCAGAACTTTTTTTAAGATTTTGATATATATGTCTATAACAGTCGCTAAGCTTAACCCTTTCACCCCTGAGTTTTTTTTTCGAAATCAGGCGGGGTTTTCATCATTACGACAGCAAATACTGTAGTATGACTAAAATATAAGATGTTTGGCATACCTGAAAAATCGGATATCCTTACGGTTATCCTGGGATATATAATCCCAATAACATTTATAGGTGGGACGCATAAGTCCCAATAATACCAAAAGGAACAAAAAATGAAATATCAACTTTTAATAAAAAATAATGGATTTCACTGGGACATATTGTCCCAGTAGGGGCGAAAGGGTTAAACGTATTTTTATGAACTTGGCGATTTTCATTTATTAAAAACTCACACTTCGTTGCTTGTTCGTGAATCAATACCGTAATGATACCCCAGCTTCCATATTCGCAAGACATGTGACCATTTCCAAACATAAAAGTAACCTTAAAGGGCCGTCGTGTCACAAGCAAACGACAAACCGCTGAAAGAGACTATTTCAAAAATCGAGTTTCAGAAGTGTTTCGACTATTGGGTGAAGCACTGGCATAAGTGCATAGTGCGAATGGGGACTATTTTGCATGAGACAACACGAATGTAGACGATGGAATAAATATTTGTGCAAAAAAACCAAAATTCCCGTTATTTTTTGAAGACACCACGTATGTACCTTTAAAAGCTATTCCATTGGTACTGTTATGAAAGTGTGGCGTTTGAGACTACGTTGCATGGAGTTTGGCGCAAGACTTGCTTTACGTGAACATGTATGTAGAATTATATTTTCATTCTTGAGCAAATTAAAAAGCTCTGTACTAACTGTTAATCAACTAACTGAACAATTGTGTATCCACGAGATATCCATAAGTATTCATGTGCATTTGTATGCACAGTCTGTGTATGTACCCGTAATTTATTCGCGCCACTTCTTGAGTGGAAACTACCGTTCGAATTTAATGGCTACACTTGAATGAAACGTTAAAAAAAGAAAAAAACAAAAACAAAAAGTTGCAAATTGCAAACTGCAAAAGGGCAACAAATTGCATTCTGCGGTGCACGCCGTTCATTGTTCACTGCTTCCGATGATGAGGTGAAATCTCGACATTGAATTAAGTTGCAACCGTAAAATAAAATCAGCGGTTCTTGTTGCTGTCAGCAATTACAGCGTGTTTGTTATTAAATTATGCATACACTGTGTACAGAGCGAAACAAACAAAACAAGCAAATAAAGAAACAAACAGACGTGCATATTTAACGCTCTTACAATTATAGATGGCGGTGTTACGTACGCGTAACCATCATTCAAGGTCAATTTGATTTTTTCGCCAATTGGATAGCGCGCCGTATGGCGCCTTTTTATTGCTATTAGTGGTGCTTTTAATGCTCTTACTTTTTTAGTGTTTTTTTTTGTTCTTTTTTTTGGTTTTTATTGACGACTCTTCTATTTACGTACTTAGATGCATGCTTAATGTAATGCCTATGTGCAAAATTCTAGACATATATATGTATAAAGATGAATGGTTTATTAACAATGTTATAGACGATAATTACTTTAGTGTCTTATTTGCTCGGCTGAGCAGTGGAATGCTTAACGCTTAACGTTTTATGATTATACGAGTTCTATCTTCTCTCAGTCAATGAATACGAGTTTTACAGGGTTACACAAGCAAGTCAAATAGTCAAGTACTCAAGTTCATCGCTTGCAGCAATTCGATTTTGATACTACATACATAAATCGTTGCATAGTTTATTTAAGTGGAAATTATTATTGTTTTATATGCAAGCTTCATATGACACATATGTATGTACGCTTGTGCAGAAATTTTCATATTAATTTTGGTACAAATGTACTAGATTAGTACTAGTGTAAAACAAAAGTCACCGAATATGTATTAACCCCCTCCAAATTGTACTTAAAATAGCAGCAAAGCACCCATACTTATTTATAAACCGTTAATTAAGTAGCCTGAGAAAAATTTGCGAAAAAAGTGTTCATCATACGCCCCGGCATTTCAACGCGCAAGTTCTGGGTAAATAGACAGCAGTAGATAATAATGACGCCAACAAACTGACGGTCACATCATTTGAAATAAAGTGAAGAAAAAAATAACTCAGTAAAAACAACAACAAAACAACTTGCACGCCAACAAAAAATAAAACAAAAATAAAGCAAAACAATAAAGAAGCCAACACAAAAGGCAAAATAAGTGCTTCCGAATTGCCAGCATTCAAAGGTTACACGACACAATTCATACATATTTCCTACAAGCGTTGCTGCTGTGCGAGATTATCTGTGCGTTGCTGACTAACAGCTGCGCCAATGGACACACACACACATACGTGAATATATTGTCATTCAAATTCTGCTTATCGCTATTATCCAGCTGTGTTTACATGTAATACGTTTTGATTTGTTTAATTTAGTTAAGCGAACATAATTCGCTAGGAATATATGTGTATTCATATACAGTACTCAGGGAAATACACAGTAGTGAAAAAAATATTTAAAATATTTTATTTATGTTCAAAAGTGATGACTATCGTTACAGAATTTTTGTTCACCTACGAAGCAGTTATACAAGTGCACACATATGTAATTCACTATAATTCTTCCAAGTAAACAATTTTCCACTTCCCAGTGCAAATTAGAATTCTAGAGAAGCGTTATTCTCTTAAAAATGACTTTATGACTAGAGTGAGAGTTGTAAAAATCGTTTTCTCTTTCAGCGATTTGTCATATGCTTGTAAAACGACGATCTTTTGGGGTTCTCTTTATTTTTGGAAATAGGAAAAAGTCACACGGGGTCATGTCATGGCGAATATATGGAGGTTGGGTCATTACAGTTGAGGCCCCCTAATGCTGGAGCCGATGCCTTTACAAAGCAGGACAAGCACACAGTTATATCGGTCTGTTAACCCTATCTTAATGTGTTCAGAGAGTATTCCAACCATACTCCTACAGTTCCTTCTATCGACTGACAGTAGAAATTTTGTGTATTTCTAGTTTACCGCTTTACACATGGCTTTAGCGGATTTAAACCCCGATATATTTTTCCAACGCGTTATGATCTTCCATGCTATGGTTCTGTCCAGATCATCGTAAAGACAGTGCATGGTGGGTTCACCAATGTCGGGCACATTTCAGGCTAACAATTGTATATCACGGTAAGCAATGAATACAGTGCAAATTTTATCATACTTTAGGGGCATGCATATCAATATAATTAAAAATAAAAAATGACAATTGGATGAAATTCCCGTTTTTGAATAAACCTCGAGCATTCAAAAAAAAGGTTTGACGCCGAAATTGATGTAATAATTGACCGGAGACCGAAGTAGAAGTACGCTTGCCTCCACTTAATGTCAATTTCGGAATATATATTCTGTCAAATAAGTACCAGGAAATTCTCATTTTAAATTTTACAGCCGAGAATATTTCCAACATTTTTTTCCCAAGGTTGGCACAACTGTCAGCCACTATTCTGTAAATATGTATTGCTATGTGTCATTCAGTTTGTTTACGGTGCCATTAGGAACAAGTCAACCTTTTATGTGCGTTGCGATTTTTACTATGGATAAAAATATGGAAAAAGAGTTTGTGTGACATTTTGTGTTTCAAACGAAATTCCTTGTGCCAAAACGTTGGAAATGTTGAAAAAAAACTTGGCGATTCAATCATGGGGCGAGAAGAAGTGAACGACATTCGACCACTTCAGCTGAGGAGGTGCTCGAAAATCGTCATTTTAGTTTGCGAGAGGTAGCCCAAATAATGGACATGTCTTATGAGACCGCTCGTCATATTTTGGTTGATGTTTTGGGTACGCACCAGCGCACAAAGCGATCATTGTGAACGAGTTTTTGAACAAAAATTCAACAAATATCATCGAACAACTACCGTACACTCCGGATATGGCCCCGTATGACTTTTTCCTGTTTCCAAAACTCAAATTACCACTTCGTGGAACCTGTTTTGAGAGCATTGAAGACATCAAAACTAATGCGCAACGAGAACTGAAGGCCATCCCGGAATATAGGTTTAAAAAGTGTTTCGATGATTGGATTGTTCGTTGGAAGAAGTGTATTGCCTCAGAAGGGGCCTATTTTGAAGGGGATATAATAAATTTAGATGATGGACAAGTTGTTTGTGTTTTATTTCAAATTTCCGGGTACTTATTTGGCAGAATTTAGAATTATAAATCTGCTATTAATAGTTATATTATTCGACGACATAGACATAGTCCAGCGAATAAAAAAACAGCGGCTACGCTGGCTAGGTCATGTTGTCCGAATGGATGAAAGTGCTCCAGCTCTGAAAGTATTCGATGCAGTACCCGCTGGTGACAGCAGAGGAAGAGGGAGACCTCGGCTATAACCGCGTAAGCGGTGTCTACGCCAGTCAAGAAGAAGAAGATTAATAGTAGACTTCTCATTATTCAAGATTATTTTGAATTTATGATTTCATTATGAATTTATGAACTGAAAACCTTATTTATATTGACATATTCACAATATAATTAAAAAAAGTTTATCACAATTTGTTTCCAAAAGTTGCCACCGAATTAGCAATAATAATACAAAACAATAACAGCACTATGACAATTATGAATAGCAGAATAACGGTGAGTTCGCTTCAAATCAGAATTTTCGGTCATCGTACAGTGTCATTAGTTTCAAAAGTAAATTATAGAAAAAACGTTTCAATGAAGCAACGCCAGAGAACAATAGCATAACCTTGAATATGTAAGAATTGTGCTACTTATTCGACAGAATTCGTTTAATAGGTCACGTATTACTCGCGTATGAATTTGTGAAAGGATAATTTTGTGCGCGGTATATATACGTTTGTAAAAATTTTCGGTTCTATTTTTTTAAATTCGTTACTAATATTAGTATATATGTATGTATGTGTATGGTAATTGTTCTGTTTACTATTCACTGAAACGCCATAAAATTTGTTTGTTTGTATATATGTACATAGTTTGTATATGTGTATAGAGCCAATTACATATGATAATCGCTTAAATTAGCTGAAGTAATTTTCGAATATTTTTAGCATGTAGCTGGTGTTATTTTGAATAGTTATTTTTTGCTATATAGTTTAAGAAGACAAGACTTTCTGCTACAAATATATATTATTATATTCTAACAATTTTCATACAAAAAAGTCTAATTATCCATACAAAAAAAAACATTTTCTCTTCCTTTCCAATTGCAGAACTATTCCACACCTTTATTATAGCTACTTTGTTGTTGTTCTTTGTAGTTATAAGTCACACATGTGTTATTCCCGCAAAATACGATTGCCTACACATGCATTCACACACACACACACGAGCGTAGTAGCTTTAATTATGCTGTAAATACATTTGAAAGATAATAATCGCGCAACAATTACAACAACAGTAGCAATCACAGTTAGAATGTCTCGTTTATGGTGCTTTAAAGCAATAAAAAATGAGGGGAAAAAGAAAAGTTGAATATTCATATAAGATGGATGTCAGCACTGGGCGTAGCTGTATGTATGTGTTTAACGCTACTTTATGACACTCGCAAAACTACTTACATATGTATATGCTTGTACTAGTGCATGTGAAAAGATTAATAGCTGTGGGCACCGGTGCGAGCGTCCAATCAAGTTGGGGTGATTTAACAGTTGGAGGACGCGCAGTCATTAAGTGTTAATGCACAGATGTATAGGTGGAAATGCAAACACACAAACATACATACATACATATATGTGTACCTATAAATATATTCAATCTAATGAATATAGGGTGTTTCAATGGGTTTGTAAATGTTTTATAAGCCAAATAAACTTCTATTAAAAAGACAATTTATGTTTGGCATAATTTGTGGTCGAAAACAATTTTTTAAGAATAATAAAAAAAAAATTAAGAACAAAATTTACGTTAATTAAAAAAATGAAAAAAAAATAAGATTTTATTTCGAAAATTTTTTAAGAACAATATTAAAAATATATAAAATTATTTAAAAAAAAATTAAAAATTTTTTCAAAAATTTTAAAAATATTTTATTTTTATTTTAAAAATATATAATAAAAAGTAGTTTTTTAACTTTTATTAATTATTAATGAAAACTCTGTGGAAGCAGAAGAATGCATGTGTTGCATTAAATTTAAATTTTAAAATAAAAAAACTTTAAAATTTAACTTCTCACATAAAGAAATACATCTATGTATATATGTATATAGAAATAAAGACCCCACGACCTAACAAATTGTTGAAATACAAAGTATTATATTACTTTGGCCTGCAGATTAAATTTTCAATTATCGTAAAGAGACACTTTCAGTTCAGCAAGGTGCTAATCTGACATTTTAATCACCTTCATTAAAACATAAATATTGACTGGCAATAAAATCGCTAATTTCACTAAATTTTTACGATCTAAAGTATGCTATGATACTATTAATAGCGTATACTGTAGACTGTTACTAATTTATGGCGACTTTTTAGTATACAACATCACATACATTCTTATACATCACATTATTGATTATGATCTTTCACTTAGCAAAAATGGTCTATAACTTTTAGACATTTTTCATTAGACATAATTCAGTATTTGACTATTATTTAAATTAAATGAATTTGAAATATGCTTCCGAGTTATTTAAGGTTAAACTTTGTTTAATTGCTAACAAAGTAAGTTTTATTTGGTAAACTGTCTTTGAATCGCCACTTATGCGCTATAGCTCTATGCTCTTCATAGCATATAGTTAACAAATTAATAAATTTTTTAATAAATTAAGATGTTAAAGAAACCACAGTTGCTTGCTTTTCAATCTCAATTTGTTTAAGTCATTCTAAATGATTTATACTAGATGTTTGTACGTTTCGTTACTCTCCAGTGTTGCTGTATCGATGGTAATTATCTTATGAAATATTGATTATCCTTTCAATCTCTAAACCAACTTTATCAAATAGAAAATTATTTGCTTCTACAACGATGACTTTGCTTTCGAAATTATATGTGATGCTTCACCTTACTCAGCAAAGTACAGAACCACAATGCGAAATTTTAGTATTAAGGATTGTAAGTAAAGCATTCCATATTTTCTCTGCGTTCATTCTGATTAAGTATTATCCCGATAGTTATATACATGTGTATATATACATTGTTTGATTGTAACGAATGTTTATGTTACGAGATCGGATATGTTACCGAGACTTAAATATTTTATATACATTTTTAGATAACTCAATTAATAAATGTTTATGCTCATATCCACTTTATTCACTGCAAATTAAAACACTATATTCATAAATAATGTTAAAACATTAACACTATGTTATGCATAAAACATGTCACTTAAGTGAAACTTGAACTTTAATCCTAGTAAGTTAAGTAAAGCGGTTAAGTAATACAGTTACATAAATATGTCTGTAAGTATTTATTAAGTCATTATACCCTGAACAGGGTATATTAAGTTTGTTACGAAGTTTGTAACACCCAGAAGGAAGCGTCGGAGGCCCTATAAAGTATATATATAAATGATTAGTAGGTTGAACTGAGTCGATTTAGCCATGTCCGTCTGTCTGTATATATACAAACTGGTCCTTCAGTTTTTAAGATATCGTTTTGCAGATGTTATTTTCTCTTCAAGAAGCTGCTCATTTGTCGGAACTGCCGATATCGTACCACTATATCATATAACTGCCATACAAACTGAACGATCAGAATCAAGGGCTTGTATGGAAAACTTCCGCATTTTACTACATATCTTCACGAAATTTGGTGTGAGTTATTGCTCATAGAAATAATTTAATCTCCGAAAAAATTGTTCAGATCGCTTCACTATAGCATATAGCTGCCATACAAACCGAACGATCGGAATCAAGGGCTTGTATGGAAAAATTTCGCATTTGACGTGGTATCTTCACGAAATTTGACATGGGTTACTGCTTAAGGTAATAATATAATCTCTGAAGAAATTGTTCAGATCGGTTAACTATATAACCTTAATGTTTCTACCAAACAACCCGGCTAAAAAGAATTAGTGAAATGTTTTCTTTTTTTATTTACTTTTCTTACGTCTTTAGATTTGCTTAAACACATAGTTACTAAAAGAATTGAACCTGTGAAGGGTATATTAGCTTCGGTACAGCCGAAGTTAACGTTTTTTCTTGTTTTAGATTAGAAACAAACCCGTTTGTTTGAAATGTTATGATTGCAATTAAGCAAACATTCTCCGCTATTGGTCTGTTACTTTACTCACTACTCGTAATATTAATCACTTGGAAATCCGTTAATATCCGCTTGTAAGAAATATGCAGCACTGTGACTTGTATAAGAGTGTTTAAATTTGTGTCAAACTTAATGGGTTCAGCATTTGTTTAAATAATAATTGCTTTGCGATGACATAATGGCTGAATTGCTGATAATAATTGTGATTCTATTTCAAGAACTTAAATACAGTTGAACTTCCCTAACTTGAATCACCATAATTCACAAAATAACTTCGAGTTAGAGAAACTTTCGACTTACGGAAGGTAATTTGAATGGAATTTTACTTCTATTGCCAATTCAAATGTTCGATTTGAATTAAAGAAGTTCGAGTTATAGAAGTTCAACTGTATTTATGACACGGATTTTTGTTAATTTTAATCAGTAACTTTTCATAATAATAAGACTTCAAAACTACCCCTTTATATACTACCTTTTTATTTATTTTACCGTATTTCAATCAAATAACTTGATTCGTTTCAGAGTTTAACCAACTCTTCGCTAGACTTGAGCGCCAGCGCAATTATATAAGCAAGCAAAAACAAAAGTACCACAAGGCATAATTATACATTAAGAAGCAATAATCGGCAACAGAACATACTTATTTATGTTCGTATAAAAACTTTACCGAAAACATTTCCAAGTAATTATATATAATTTTGCGTTTCCAATCAAAAAATAGTCGTAATTAGAAAGTTCAATTAATAACGCAAAGAATTCGCCTAGCAAGCACTCTGTGTGTGTGCGTGTTTGTGTCTGCAGCTGTGCTGAGTCGGCTGTGTGTTTACAACGGCCGCGTTTCTTCATAAAAATTGTTGCGTATACGCCCCAGAACACTTAAGTGCAATTACAGATGTAGATACATTTTACTACTATGTACTTGCTTGCGTTGCTTGCTCACGCCGAAAACTGTAAATGTTGGCGGCAATTATTTAATTAAATATATGTATGCAAGTAAATTTATGTTTTGATACCTTTCAATAAAAATAAATTTGCAATATCATTAAGCTTTATATTAATGTATGCTAAATAAACAAGTGTGAATGCCACTTGCTAACTGCTAGTGCTGAACGTTTATTTAAATGTAATTTAGATAATAAAAGTAGAACACAATTTTGGAATTCTCCAAATACCTTGCAATGTCATATAAATATGTAAATTTATAATAAAATGCATAGCCTCAATTAAGTTCGGTTTTTTACTCGGAAAAACATTTTACGTACATAATTATGCATAAATATGTGCATTTGCATGTTTTGGAAATATTTTATTATTTTATTATTAATAATTAATGACTTTGGTCTCAACGTCAAAGCTACTGTAAATTAATAAAAAATATTGGAAAGACTTGTTCTTGGCGTAGAACTGGCTGTTGCTGTGTCAAACGCTTGCATACAAATTAAATATTTAATAATGAATTATTTTAATGTAAACATTCGCAAATACAGGTGTTAATTCCATGCAACTATTTTTGGTCATATTAAGGAATTTTTCAATTTGCTGCATCACAAGTATTCACTTGGCTAAGTAAATTAGTTTTAGTTAGTTAAATTGATAACGTATTTTTATAATGATATATAATTTAAAAATATTTTATTTGCAAAACAAAAATTTTAATGTGGGAAAAATAAAAAAAAATAATTAAAAAGGAAAAGTGAATTTATAATAAAAGTAAAAAAAAAATTATTAAAATAAAAAAATCTAATCTTGAAAACCAAATATTTTTTTATATTTTTACATATACATATATATTGAATAAATGGATTTCGCTTATTTGTAAATAAAAAGTGGAAAATTGTTATATATTTTTTATTTACAAATAAATATTTATTAATATACTAATGTTTTCGAGAATTAAGACTAAATAATGAAACAATTTATTTTATTTTCGTTCATATAAATTATGTGTATTTTTAATAGTTATTAAAAAAAATAGTTCAAAAACTTGGCTTATTTTTATATATTTAATTATTTTCTGAAAAATCAAAAAACTTGTAAATTAATTAGGGAACGTTAAACGAAAAATAATCAGTCAAGTATTAAAGGTTTATGTTTCAAATCGATCAATCGACGTGCTCTTGAAAAAAAGTTAATTTTAAATTTGTATTGCCACAAAAAAAAATATCTGCTTATTTAATATTGAAAAATAATTTTAAGACGTTTTTTGACTTTGAAAAATTAAAAAAAAAATAATAATAAAAATTATTTTAACTTTTTATATTATTGTACATAAATAACAGATAAACTATTACTGGTGAAAAAATCGAATGTTATCTCGAAAGAATTTTAACAAGTTCTTGAAAAATCTTATAAAATTATTATTGAAAAAAAATATATTTTAAAAATTTTGTAAAGACGATAATAATTAAAGTCGTCGAATTACATTAAAAAATACTATCTTTGAAATAGTTTCAATTGTTATAAATGCAGATAAGTAAACATGGTATATTTGCATATCTTTACAAATAAGCACACGTAGGGGTTGCTGTTTTTATAGAAAATATTCATTAACTCATATATAATAGTTTAAACAAAAGCAAAAAACCCAAAGCATTTGCAAGTAAATTATAAATTATTAAAGTCATCAACTTACATTCAAAATACCATTTTTGATATAGTTTTTTATTAACATTACACTGAAAATGTTTCTCAATAAGTATAATTTGTTTTTAAATATGACGAAAAACGTTCTCAAATTTATGTACATACATATAATATAATAACTCAAAATGTTTTTTCTTGAAATGCAGATAAAAGTAATCTTTATATATTTGCATATTTCTCGCCTTTTAACTGATTTCGTATGCATAATAGTTTAAACAAAAGCAAAAAACCCAAAGTATTTGCAAGTAAATTATAAATTATAACTAAGACAGAAAGTAATTAATTTATTTGGTGTGCTTTTCAAATGAAAAAAATACATAAAGTGTTGGATTGTCAGAGAAAGAATGTGGTTTCATGAAAGCGTAATGTAAGTCTGCTAGGACAATTGAGAAGAATATTTGCTAACGAAAAGGACACCAGGATGCAATGCCTTTTTAAATATGATTAAATTTATGCTACATTCAAATTTTTGTTAAAAAAAATAGTATCATATAAGCCTCAGATCACAGCTAAAACCACCAACTAAATTAACGAAGCAAAGATTTTACAGAGACTACAAATTTTGGAATAAAATATACTTGGACTTAACATTTAGTGCCGAAAAAAATTAATTCGGTAGGTAGATATACAGTATTTCCAACAAAGCTGGAAAGTTAAATAAAAGTCATCCTTAGAGCTGTTCAAATTTAATACACAAATGTATATATATATATATATATTTTTTAGGATTGTTAGACAGGAAACTTTTTTAGCTGCATATTTATTATTCTTATTCATAAATGTATATTTTTTGAAAATAAAAAAAATATATTTTTTGAAGAATAATAAAGTTAAATTTGTTTCATAATTCCAATTTCATAATGAGATTCTTAAAGAATGCTGTCTTCTTTAAAAATTATGCAAGAGACTCTAACTCAAAACAAAACCATAAAATTAAACCATAAAAACCATAAAAGTTAGCATTTCACTTATTTTGAACATAAATACAAAAATGTTTAGAATATTTATTATTTTTGGAATATTAATATTAAGAAAAAACTCGAAACGAAAAAGTGAAATAAATTTTCTTTAAAATTATTTTTTTGAGTATTTGCAGTAGTAGCAGTTTTTTATTTTACACATTTTTTTGTTTTTTAATTTTTTTTTTTTATTTTTAGATTAAAATAGAAATAAAAGGTTCCAACTAAAACTTCACTAAATGAAAAATCTACATATTTTTTTAAGTAAGAAAACTAAAATAATTACTCGGCAAACAAAGAATATAAAAACACTTTCAATATCACTGAAGCAATTATAAATAAATATAACTCTACGCAATGGTAGAAAAAAAGGTAAACAATTTTACAAAAAAAGTCTTAAAACTTCTTTACCACCTTTACCAACTTCAACTAAATTTTGGATTTTTTTTACGAAAATAAAATATTCTATACAAAATATTGTCGAAAATATTTCTCACAAGTAGTTAAAAAAATTAAAATTATTTAATTATTTAAATTTTACATACTTTTAAGCTTGTTAATTCACTCGCTGTCGAAGACTTAAATTCGCGTTTCTTGTTATTGCAATTTTTCCTTTTAAACTTCAGCGACCTGTATTTATTCCTTATTTGGTATGTTCGTTCACTTTCACAATACACTTTAACAACTCTACTCAGTTATTTGTTGTTTTTTTTCTTAACTCCAACAACAATAATTATATCAGTTCTTGCGAAATCTAGCACTTGCACAATAATACACCACAAATGCTTTTGAGCTTAAGCTTGGTGATTTTCCAAAAAGTTTTTCCGAACGTTACAAAGTCAGCGGCGCACAAATACTAATCAGAACATCGAACGCGAGTCAACTTTTATACGCGTCCAGCAGCGACAATGGACACAGCGGCCACAAACACAGACACAGACACAGTCAGAGTCAGAGGCGCAGCGACAGACGCAGACGCTAGAATGCATAAGAGCCGTCAATTGTGAGCCAGCCAGCCAGCCAGCCAGCAGCCAACTACCGCCCGCCGCACAAAGCACCAACGAAAAACAACAAACTAAAAAGAAGACAACAAAAAGAGCAACAGCAACAGCACACAGTAGCAGCTGCAGAGTAGGAGCTCGTGCTGAGGATGAAGAATGGATCGGCGAACGAAAACACAGCAGCAGCAGCAGCTTTAGTGAACGCTTAAATCTCTGTGTATGTGTGTGTGTGTGTTTAAGCGAGAATCGCAAAGAAAAACAACGGCAACAAATCGTCAATCAACGAAAAATTTAGTTGCTGCTGCTGGGAGCCGCTTGTGGCAGCAAGCGCTACTAAGAGAGCAAAGCACACTAATACTTGCTTGGCGCTCAATAATTATTTATAGTATAGTTGTTGTTGTTGTTTTATATTTTTTTTTATTTTGCTCAATCAGATTACACTGAGCAGCAGCTCAGTCAAAGCTGCGCTTGCAGGCACTTCTTCGCCGTCTGTTGTTGTTGTTACGACAAGCATCAGTATTAATTGTGGATTTCCTCTGTTGTGTTCAAGCGCTTACTCAATCCGTGACGTATGTGCCATACATACGTATGTATGTACGAACTTTAATCGCGTACATCGTTGAGCTCGGTAGGTAGGTGAGTAAGTCAGCACGAGGAGTTTCGCATGGCAAAGCAGGTTTATACGCCAGTTACCACTTAGTCGTACTCGTATGTGGGTACCGAATTATCGCGACGTTTATTCTTTACCTTGCTTAGGGCAATCGGATGCGGCGTGGTGGTGACGGCAGCGGCGGCGCGCTAAAAGTGGGCATGTTCGTTTCAGCAGCGCACTCTGCAAGCGCGAGTTCAAGTTTGTTTCGGAAATGTTTGAGCAGGAAGACTAATACAATAACAACAACAACAACTCGTATGCATTTTTTGTTACATACTTGTATGGCACATTTTTAAATTACAGGTTTTGTGGTTAATTTGTAAGTTGCGCGCAAAAAAGGTCGGTCAATACGTGAAAGATTAAAATAAGTATTTGACGTTGATATTATGTAAGTATGTATGTATGTATATATATTTGTATATATTTATGTGTCAGTAAGTATATGAAACACCTGCTGACAGTCATTGTACGCGTGTTCCAACTCAAAGAGAGGCTTGTGTGTGACGATTACAGAGCGCAGGCGACTTATATATAACTAAATAATATAAGAATGTATGTATGCATGTACTATATTATATAAATAACAACAACAATAATATCAAATACAAGCATAAAACATTTAATTTGTAACCGCACTTTATTGACACCTAACCACAATTGTACATACATACATATCTGCAACAAACACACATGTGAAGCCATGTGCCAACCAACTATCACCATATTAGCTGTGCGAATTCGAGCGAACTTATTATATGTAATTGTTGTTAAAACTTTTAAATAAAAACATTGGAAATCCCAAGCAGCATTTCTTTGCAAACGATTTGATAGTGCGCAAGTTCGTAGCCACTTTCTTATGTATGTATGTGTGATTGTTTGTATGCATGAGTATGCATAATGAAAAAACCACACACAAGCCGGGGGAATCTATTCATTATGAATTGAGATGACGCATATTTTTGTTATTTACGCTTACTATTGATGGCTGGAATACATTTCGCTACGATCGACGGCTATTATTTATATTTATATATGAGTATGCGTGACAGTATGTTGCTTTCTTATTAACATTTTTTGTTAGCGCTAATCACTTACGTTCTAAACTTTTGAAAAATTTGAAATGTCAAAACATGTATTAGCTCGTGGAGGATGGATACAAATACCATTTAAAGTTGACCCATCTGGCAACGCTGTAACTTTTAACAGCGCTGACAAATCGGCTAATGTCATACCGCGTTAGAAGCGTCATTCGAAGACAATTTATACCATGGAACAGTACACTCCAAAAGAACGCGCTGAAATTGTTCAGCTTTATATTCAAAATAACTTTTCAATTGTGTTAACTCAACGTGGCACATTTCTCGTTGAATGGAGGCGTAAACAAGCAAAATTGCCGATTTTATGCCACCGAAAATCCTCAATTAATTGAAGAACAGCCTCTTTACGACCAAAAAGTAACAGTTTGGTGCGGTGTTTGCGCGAATATGATCATCGGACCGTATTTTTTCGAAGACGATGATGGAGCCACGACAACGGATTTTGTGATACCCATTATTCGCGAAAATGACATGGATAACTTCTGGTTTCAACAGGACGGGGCTACATGCCATACAGCTCGACCAACAATCAATTTATTGCGACCATTTTTCCCCGGGCGATTGATATCGAAAAATGGTGATGTTGACTGGCCACCGAGATCACCAGATTTGACGCCACCAGACTTTTATTTGTGGGGTTATTTGAAATCCAAGGTATACGCTAATAAGCCAAAGACCTTAGCTCAACTGAAAGCCAACATTCGACGTGAAACAGCCGCCATATCATCCGAAACATTGGCCAAAGTCATGGAAAATGTCGAAAAAAGAGTGCATTTAGCTGTCAAAGCTAAAGGTGCCCATTTACGCGATCTAATTTTTAAATATTAGCTGAAACAAATCTCCTTGGACCAAAATAAATTATTTTTGAAATGAACAAAAAACATTGTTTTCTTTTGTTCTTTTTTTTTAGAAATTGTATTGTATTTAAATAAATAAGATATTATGATTTTGATTTTTGTTGTTGTTTTATGGTCTATAACAATTAGTTATAGGTGTCGGTTTAAAGAAGACACATATAGTATTTAGAGGTATACAATATTAAATTGTCCGTCAAAAAGTTAACAAGGGTCTACATTTTTAATAAGGTAATGGAGAAATTATAACTTCAGCACTTTTTATTTATTCAGGGGTCATCTCATGTGACGTCCTGCTTTTTAGTGGTCTTTGAGACATTTATCTACCACCAGTATATAGATAGAGTTTTAGTTTATTATCATTTATTAAGATATACTGTCGAAATACATATATAAATAAAACTTTTAAGCTAAAAATATTCTATAGAACATGAGTTACAGCATTCTGAACACCCCCGTCTCGAAACAAATTGACATTTCCTCCACGATTCCGGCCGGAAACAAAAATATTAGTGGCGTTTAAATCTGTAATCTTAAATGCACGCACTACATTCAAGTTAATATATAATACTAAAAATTGGACATTTGAAAACATTTTTTAGTTGTTTGCTAAAAAAAATCAAGGGTTTTGGCATTTTTGATCAGTAGAAGAGCGTTTCATGCATTTACACGTGCTGAGTGCAACCAACAAATTTCAAGTCATTCGGTCAGGCCGTTTTTGAAATACGATGGAGGAAAGTTTAAAAAACCCAGTTTTGAGAAAAACGAGTTCAAAATTTCCAGCTGCCAATTGAGCGCTTCGGACAGCTGCTTCTTCTAACTGCTGTTTCTTTAAAATGACTTTGAATTTCTAATAATCACCTTACTATCTTATTCTAGACATGTTGAGCGTAACGCTCAGAGTTAACGTCGATGCGCCATCTCTAAATAAAAGCGACAACTTTACGTATCAAAATGAAACTTCGTTTTCCAGCCCACCTTACTTCTGCACAATTAGTCAAAAACGAGTTTTTCAACCGTGTAGCGATGTCGACGCTTTATTTCGGTATGCGCCATACAAATTGTATGTTTATCGTATAAATCTCACCGTCTGTTTGAAAACCCAAATATTATGTATGTGGCACAGATATATAATACATTACTAAAAGGCAAAGATTTTTTTATAATTTATATATTTTCCAGAAACTGCGGCCTCCATTGGCGATTATGGGGTCTTGAAAAGTCCGAAAAATGAAAAATAATCCGATTTCGACGATTTTTGTTGTATTTGTACAAAGATTTATTCCGATATCTTCATTGGTTATCGATTTATATATTTTAAAGTAACGAATCAGATTGAATTCAAAAATTGAAATATACGGGAAGAAGGCGTGGTTGTAAACAGATTTCAACCATTTTCAATACGTAACATCAAGGTGTCAAGAAAATGTTATGTACTAAATTTGGTTGAATTTGGTAGTAAGTTTTAGGTGTTGCAAACAACCTTTGGCTGAACAAAACTATTAAACTTTGTGCAACATGGGAGTATAACAAATAAGAATTTTCGGTGTCACCTTACACTTAGCATCATCATTTTCAATTGCAAGAAGAGTATTTGTACTCACGGAATTCGTCGGTAAGCGCACAGCAATCATGAGGGAGTTCTTTGCGGCTGTTGTTTTACAAAACGATGGATGGTGCTGAATTGTATAATAATTTTGTTTATTCGTTCCATTCTTTTATACATAATCCACGTTGAAAATCATTCATTATTTTTAAGGACCTAATTTTTGATTCCCAAATGGTAGTACGTTTGTAGAGTTTTTGGAGACCTGTAATGATTTCTTTATTACAAATAAGAAGAAGAATTATATTTAATATAAAAGCAAATCTAATATAAATTAAAAATATTCTACATCCTAACAACAGGTACAGGTTGAGTTAGCATACAATACGAGTATGAGTGAATAATTTTCTCACCGGTTTAAAAGAAATTTAAATGATCAAAATGTATCCGTATTTTCAAATATTTTTTATACTCTCGCAACATATGTTGCTAAAGAGAGTATTATAGTTTTGTTCACATAACGGTTGTTTGTAACACCCAAAACTAAACGAATTAGATATAGGGTTATATATACCAAAGTGATCAGGGTGAAGAGTGGAGTTCAAATCCGAATGTCTGTCTGTCCGTCCGTCTGTGCAAGCTGTAACTTGAGTAAAAATTAAGATATCTTGATGAAACTTGGCACACATATTTCTTGGCACCATAGGAAGCTTTCGAAATGAGCAAAATCGGACCACTGCCACACCCACAAAATGGCGAAAACCGAAAACACATAAAGTGCCATAACTAAGTCATAAATAAAGCTATGGAAATAAAATTTGATATGAAGGATCGCACTATGAAGGGGCATATTTGGATGTTATTTTTTTTGGGTAAGTGGGCGTGGCCCCGCCCCCTACTAAGTTTTTTGTACATATCTCGCAAACCAATAGAGCTATATAAACCAAACTTTCTGCAGTCGTTTTTTTTAGCCACTTCCTAATACAGTCCAAAAATGAAAGAAATCGGATCATAACCACGCCCACCTCCCATACACAAGTTAGGTTGAAAATTACTAAAAGTGGGTTAACTCACTAACGAAAAACGTCAGAAACACTAAATTTCTCACAAGAAATGGCAGATGAAAGCTGCACTCAGATTTTTTTACAAAATGGAAAATGGGCGTGGCGTCGACCACTTATGGGTCAAAAACCATATCTCAGGAACTACTTGACCGATTTCAATGAAACTTGGTTTGTAATAGTTTCCTTACATCCCAATGATATGTTGTTAAAATAGGCCAAATCACTTTACAACCACGCCTACTTCCTATATAAGAGAACTTTGAAGACAATCTGAATCGTTTACTTTACTATATATAAAGTAAGCACTAGTGAAGATATCGGTGCAGAACTTTGCTCAAATACTATGTTTATAGTGTGGCAGCCCCATTCTAAAAATCTCCAAAATCGGACCATATGTTTTCAAGGCCCCATATATCGAACATGAGAACCTTGGTGCTTCTAACCTAATATTATGGTTTCCAACTTCCAATGGACTTTATACAATATATATGACGAATATGTGAGTCAAATTGTGTATTATATAATATAAATAAAGTTAAATAAATAAATTGCGAGAGTATAAAATGTTCGGTTACACCCGAACTTAGCCTTCCTTACTTGTTTTTCTTTTCATTTATTAGAATTTACTAAATTATGCTATAATTTATAACTTTCATTTCATTCAAAATCGTTTTGTTTTTAAAATTAATATTGTTTTTTTTTCGTTGAAATATCTACTAGATATATACAGATCAACACACATAATTTCTACATCGCGTGCTTTGTTATATGATGTACAATTGAATTGTTTGTCACTTTTTAACAAAATATATTATTTTTAATACAATTATAAGATTATATGTCCCAAACATACCTATATACATATCTGAAGGTACATAGTAAAGACGAGCGTGACAATCTTCAAATATGCCAAATTACAGTAATATTGCTGCGTTGAGCTTGAGATGACAGCAAATCACGAAGAACACTAAAACAAAAGCTTAATAATAGTAAATTCTATTAAATTTAATAACAGCAAGACGCATCAACACACATACATATGCATGTATATATATAAATGTATATAAAGCTTAAAAGTTCTGCTCGTTTGTAGACTACATACAAAATGGTATTTACATTATAGCCAACTTATCTGCATTCCATTCAAGTTCACTGCAATTAAATGCCACAAAAATGAAGGTTCATCGCCGACGCTGCCAATTGGCCGCGTTCACTGATGAATGAATTGTTGAATGTGCGTTTACGAAAATTCCGTGATTACGATTTCAAATGTCTACTATGCGCATATATGTATATTTATTTATATATGTACATATGTGTGTTTGTTTGTAGTATATCAGTTGATATGAATTAACTATTGTATTGTTTCAAAGTAATCATTTGTAAATTCACATAATTGTTTAACCGACTTGATGCTTCTTAACACACATGTTTGTCTATATAATTATATGTCTGTATTTATCCAGCTTTGCATTGTTTGTTGCACATTTTTATGCTAATCTTTGCAATATATATACATATGTATGTATGTAGGTATGTGGTGATTGTCTGCCATTTCAATAGTTTGCATCATTCCATTGTATTACAATTTACAGTCTATTGCTTGAAACAACTTGAAGTTGCATTCATAAATTGCTGCTATTTAACGAGGGAATTGATTTCAGTTTTATTGCGTTTAAAAACGCCTTTGACGGTGTTAAATGCCGCGCATGCGTAAAATGTGGCAGCCACACTAGAAAGTTGTTAGTTATTCGACGCGATCATAAACTCTTAGAGACACAAATGTCAACAATACATATAATCAGGTGCACTGGCACTTGATCTCTATCAGTATGAGTGAACCCACAGCATCCATTCGAATAGAAATATTATAAATAGGATGCTCACAGTTTGTTATTGCTCGTTTAGCCACCTGTGTATAATTTGAAAAATGGTTTTAAAAATATTTTCTATTACTTCTAATATATATTTTATAGCTACATAACATTTAATAGCTTGAACACACATAGTTGTGTAAAGACTTGTTCAACGTTCCTAATTGGGTTTGATATCAATTAATGTAAACTATTAGCAAAAAGAAACATTTTTTTAATGCATGTATTATATCTTTAAGAGAATCATAAAAAAGCTTTATAAAATAAAATAAATATAAAACTTGGTAGCGCAAGTGTGTTCAAAAAATAACGGGAATTCTCGGAATACGTTACAGTATTGTTTTTTGCGAAAAATCCTCGAACAAGCAACCAAGTGCGAACTTATGAAAAAACAAACTGATAATTATAGTCTCCAAAGCCGAGAAATTTTAAATTTGACACTCCACGTACGTCGCCGATATTTTGAAGGTTTAATATCTAAACCGTCAACAAACTGATTTGAACTTATCAGTGTGGCTTTAGACCTGGAAAATCAACAACTGACCAGATATTCACCATGCGCCAAATCTTGGAGAAGACCCGTGAAAAGAGGATCGACACACACCATCTATTTGTCGATTTTAAAGCTGCTTTCGGCAGCACGAAAAGGAGTTGCCTCTATGCCGCGATGTCTGAATTTGATATCCCCGCAAAACTAATAAGGCTGTGTAAGCTGACGTTGAGCAACACCAAAAGCTCCGTCAGGATCGGGAAGGACCTCTCCGAGCCGTTCGATACCAAACGAGGTTTCAGACAAGGTGACTCGCTATCGTGTGACTTCTTCAGCCTGATGTTGGAAAAAATAGTTCGAGCCGCAGAGCTAAACAGAGAAAGTACAATTTTTTATAAGAGTGTACAGCTACTGGCGTACGCCGATGATATCGATATCATTGGAAACAACACCCGCGCCGTTAGTTCTGCTTTTTCCCGCCTGGATAGGGCAGCGAAGCGAATGGGTCTAGTGGGGAACGAGGACAAGACTAGAAGACAAGAAATATCTGCTGTCATCAAACAAACAGTCAGCGCATTCGCGTCTGTGGGAGCCAAGACAGCCATAACTTTGAATTTGTATATAATTTCGTATACCTAGGCACCAGCATCAACACCTATAATAATGTCAGCCTTGAAATCCAACGCAGAATCACTTTTGTCAACAGGTGCTACTATGGACTGAGTAGGCAATTGAAAAGTAAAGTCCTCTCTCGACGAACAAAAACTAAACTCTACAAGTCTCTCATCATTCCCGTCCTACTTTATGGTGCAGAAGCGTGGACGATGTCAACATCCGATGAGACGGCACTAGGAGTTTTCGAGAGAAAGGTTTTGCGGAAGATTTATGGTCCCTTAAACATTGGCAACGGCGAATACCGCAGACGATGGAACGATGAGCTGTATGTGTTATTCGACGACATAGGCATAGTCCAGCGAATAAAAAAACAGCGGCTACGCTGGCTAGGTCATGTTGCTCGAATGGATGAAAGTGCTCCAGCTCTGAAAGTATTCGATGCAGTACCTGCTGGTGGAAGCCGAGGAAGAGGGAGGCCTCCACTCCGATGGAAGGACCTGTCTTCACTTGGTATTACCAATTGGCGCCAAACTGCCAAAAGGAGAGATGCGTGGCGCGCTGTTGTGGACATTGAAATTAGAATGTATGAACTATATCAGACAATGATAACGATTAGCAAGAACACTACCAGTGTCTCGAAATTACTTGAAATTTCAACACAATGAATTTAGCTTCACAGAGTCTTTATTTGGTTCGAATCGTTCATATGAGATGGGTCATTTGATTGATTTTTAATGACGTGAGGTATGGTATTTTGAAAATATAATTTATTAGAACGAATTTCTTGTTTCAATGAACTATTCTGTGTTTTTTTTCAGATCGAGCCCTCAACGATATTTTCATAATCTCAGTACTCAAGAAATTTAGTGACAACGGAGAGGTAATCCTCGTAACTGAGATCAATTTTAAAGCAAAAGGCAAATAATACAACAAAAAAGTATCGAATAGTTGTAAAATTAATGCATCTGACTAATTTATATTCTAATGAATTTAAAAATTCATTGGCACATTGGATGTAGGTTAAAGTAAACAAAAAAATTCTGAGTAATTGCAAAATATGTAGACTTTTAATTATCTTACGTACAATTACTTATAATTTCATTAATGATTAAAGGGAAATAGTTCTTGGTATAATTGCAAAGTCGACTGAGCACGTCTATTATATAGAACAATCCGTAGTTGGTATGTACATACATAATAAACTCTTAATTGCAAACGTAATTGAGTGTTAAGGTTTACACGCAAGCAGATTAACATAGTGAGTTTTTTTTTGTAATTTTTATGTTTCATACAATTGAAATAAAAAAGGAATCATAAATAAATGAATGAGACCTTAACACCCATGGGAAATAACCACAATTACCTATGTATATATGTATGCATGTAAGGTATTTATTGTTAATAAATATAAACTATATAAATACACTTAATGATGCTACAAGTAATTTTCGAATTTAAATCAATTAAATTTTAAGTGTTCACACATCAGGTGAATGCCGACCTTGCTGCTCACACGCATACATACATACATGCAAACTAACATCGGTGCATATTTGTATGCAATTATTTGCCAGCATTATTTATTCACCTGCAATAAAATGTTCTTTGTGGCTGGAACTAACATTTCTAGTGGCGATTTGGAGTTCCTTAGTAAAATACATATACTGAATATTCAAAAATTGTATGGATGATTGATTGCATTCTAACGAGCATTGCCAGTTGCAGTGTGTGTGGTATTTTTATGGATGCTAACAATTAGCAGCTTCAATATGTATAAGTTTATATAAATGTACATATGTATGTGTTTAATGATGATAGTGTAACGAGTTTCATAACTTGCATAATTGTTAAGTGCTTCACTTATGCGCTAATTAATCACTTTTTATGCCAATGCATTTAATTGTAATTGCATTGTTTTAATTCTTCTTATATAAATTGAATACAGATTAATTAGATTGTTCTATTGTCTTAGGTCAGGAGAAAAATACATATATCTTGAAAAGTGAAGAAAAATGTATTGACGTAATTGATTGAATGATGATTTTAATGAATAAAAAAATATCAAGATTGCATCCATGTGAGAAAACTTTAAGCATTACATTGTTTAAAGGCTCAAGGCACTCTCAAAACCAAACTAGCCCACAAATTAAAATCAAGCTATCGAAATCTTATTTGAAAAGAGCGCGTAATATAGTTATTTTAAATTTATTTTTAAATTTTATTGAATTAAAAATTTAAAATAGCTGGCAACCCTTTTTATACTCTCGCAACCTGTTGCACAGAGTATAATAGTTTTGTTCACATAACGGTTGTTTGTGTCACCAAGAAATATAAGAGTTAGATATGGGGTTATATATACATAAATGATCAGGATGACGAGTGGATTTGAAATCCGGATGTCTGTCCGTCCGTCTGTCCGTCTGTCCGTGCAAGCGATAACTTGAGTAAAAATTAAGATATCTTAATGAAACTTGGAATATATGTTCCTTGGCACCCTGAGGAGGTTGCTTTCGAGCAAAATCGGTCCACTGCCACGCCCACAAAATGGCGGAAACCGAAAACCTATACAGTGTCATAACTAAGCCATAAATAAAGTTAAAGTTAAATGAAATTTGGAACATAGGATCCCATTAGGGAGGGCATATTTGGATGTAATTTTTTTGGAAAAGTGGGTGTGACCCCACCCCCAAATAGGTTTTTTGTATATAACTCGCAAACCAATAAAGCTATATAAACCAAACTTTCTGCAGTCGTTTATTTTAGCAATTTCCTTATACAGTCCAAAAATGAAAGAAATCGGATAATAACCACGCCCACCTCCCATACAAAGGTTAGGTTGAAAATTACTAAAAGTGGGTTAACTCCCTAACGAAAAATGTCAGAAGCACCAAATTTTACATAAGAAATGGCAGAAGGAAGCTGCACTGAGATTTTTTTACAAAATGGAAAATGGGCGTGGCGTCGCCCACTTATGGGTAAAAACCATATCTCAAGAACTACTCGACCGATTTCAATGAAATTCGGTACATAACACTTTCTTGACACCCTGATGATACGGGTAGAATATGGGCGAAATCGGTTCACAACTACGTCTACTTCCCATATAACTCAATTTTAATTCTTTTGATTCGTTCACTTTATAATACATATATGTATGTATACATTATATAGTATAGTATTTGAGCTGTGACATCACTTGTAGAAAAATTGTCAAACTCGAACTATGACTTTTCAAGGCCCCTGATATCGAACATGAAGAACTCAGTGCCTAAGGGTAATTTTTCACCGAAAATATAGGTAAGTCCCTCAGATATTTTTATGTAATTCATTTCCTCTGAATTTTTTTCTTATAACAGTTTCTCTCTGTACCTGAAATGGTAAAAATCGGGTCATAACTTCCCCGATATAATATATGAGTCGAATTGTGTTATCTTTATAAAATTACATCAATAAATTGCGAGAGTATAAAATGTTCGGTTACACCCGAACTTAGCCCTTCCTTACTTGTTAAATATACGTTCAATTTGGTATCAATATTGTTATAAGTAAATTTTTCAATTTGATTAAAATTCAAAATTTCAAATAGGTAAGAACCCTTTTTTTATACTCTCGCAACAAAGTTGCTAGAGAGTATTATAGTTTTGTTCACATAACGGTTGTTGGTAACACCAAAAACTAAACGAGTTCGATATAGGGTTATATATACCAAAGTGATCAGGGTGAAGAGTGGAGTTCAAATCCGAATGTCTGTCTGACCGTCCGTCTGTCTGTGCAAGCTCTAATTTGAGTAAAAATTAAGATATCTTGATGAAACTTGGCACACTTATTTCTTGGCACCATAGGAAGGTTGCTTTCGAAAATGAGCAAAAACGGAAAATATGTTTTTTGTACATATCTCGGAAACCAATAGAGCTATATAAACCAAACTTTCTGCAGTCGCTTATTTTAGCCATTTTCTTATACAGTCTAAATATGAAAGAAATCGGATAATAACCACGCCCACCTCCCATACAAAGGTTAGGTTGAAAATTACTAAAAGTGCGTTAACTCACTAACGAAAAACGTCAGAAACACCAAATTTTACATAAGAAATGGCAGATGGAAGCTACACTGAGATTTTTTTACAAAATGGAAAATGGGCGTGGCGTCGCCTACTTATGGGTCAAAAACCATATCTCAAGAACTACTCGACCGATTTCAATGAAATTCGGTATATAACACTTTCTTGGCACCCTGATGACACGTGTGAAAAATTGACGAAATTGGTTCACAACCACGACAACTTCCCACATAACTCATTTTTGAATTTCATCTTATTCCTTCACTTTATAATATATACATTAGGAACCAATGAAGATAGCGAAATAAAACTTTACACAAACACTGTATATGATCTGTTGCATCACTTGCGAAAAAATTGTCAAAATCGAACCATGACTTTTCAAGGTCCATGATATCGAACATGAAGAACTCAGTGCCTAAGGGTAATTTTTCCCCGAAAATATACTTAGGTAAATCGCTCAGATATTTTAATGTAATTCATTCCCTCTGAATTTTTTTCTTATAACAGTTTCTCTCTGTACCTGAAATGGTAAAAATCGGGTCATAACTTCCCCCAGATCCCATATACCTAATTATAAGTAATATTAAATTAAGTGAGCGTATAGTCTTCGATACATTGTATCTTGGTGGCGAAAACGAGTGAAATCGGTTTAGGAATTACCTCAGTCCCCATATACTATTTATGATAATTTTCGTTATTCTATTGAACTTTATACCCAATATATGGGTCGTATTGTGTTATCTTTATAAAATTACATCAATAAATTGCGAGAGTATAAAGTGTTCGGTTACACCCGAACTTAGCCCTTCCTTACTTGTTAAATTTATTTTTCAACTGAATTCCAAATTGCAAATAGGTGACAACTCATTTTAAAAATATAATCAACTCACAAATCTTTATTTCATGAATTTTATTCGATGCCTATATTTCAAAATTAAATTTTTGTATGATTTTAATTTAATCAAAATTTTTAATAACCTTGTAGGAAATTATTTTAAATTGTGGACTTTTTAAAACCACTTTAGTTTCATAACCTCAAATTGATAATTTAATCTAATTTTATTGAATGGATATTAAAGTTTTAACCCTTTTAAAAAAAAATTAAATGCACACCTGGTTAAACCGCTTCGGTTTGTCATCAAAAAATATTTTAATTAAATATTTTCTAAATTATCAATCTCATAATATTTATTTCAAATCAATTAAATTATTATATTCATATGAAAACTAGCCAGTCATGCAATCGAACATTCCAATATAATGATCGTTTAAGCTTTCACTCTGGAGGTGATATGTAGTACACGACGAGCGTAAAGGAATTTGGCACGTCACACTAGCTCGTTACGGTTGCTCGATTTGACTTCCTATATTGCCTATATAGTAATATTCACTTAATAATATCTTAATACTTAAAATGCATAATGCATTGCTACTTCATATATTAGTTTGTCCAATTAGACGGGATTCCTGCAATTAAAACGGATCGCGACTATCTGCTAATTGATTGCACGGTCATGATCCGCTACGCGTACGCGCAAACCATATTGATCTACAAAATCTGACACGCGTGTAAAAACAGTGTGGTATGCCAACAATCATATGGCAATTTCGTTCATCGTTAGGGGCATATAAAACTCTAATTAATAACGCATATTTTCTAATAATAATTGCATATTTATAAACACCTCGAGGCATGTTGTAGGCAAGTGCTCTGCAATAAGTATAAGCATCTTAAAGTATTAGAAAATGCAATAATAAATACAGGTTAAAGCATAACAATTTAGTTTAATTGTTATGTATTATGGCTTTAGTTGTGACCAATATATGTGTGTTTATTTATATGTTAAACGCCACTTCAACGTATGGGTTTTTAAGTGCTTTTAATTGCTATATTTGGTGCACTTTACCACAAACTTTGACTTTTTTCACACTTAAGGCGCAAATTATGCCAAAAGACAGCACTCAAGCACATACGTAAGTATTACTTATATGTCATTTACTTGAAAAAACATTATGTAACAATATGTATATTTTTCTGGTTCTCAATTTCAAGATTTTTGAAATACTTTCCGGAAGACTAGTAATATTTTCAGTTTTTATCATTCGTATAGGTGGCTTTCTATTCCATAATATATCTCAATTAAAGATATTTATGTTTCCAAATTGGTGGCAATCATATTTAAAAATATATTCAACGCAACCCAACTATTCCAAAGTTCCATATCCATATTCCATTATTACTTTAACCATAATATTCGAAAATTACCATGTAAGTTACTTAGGAACGACTTATCCTCTATCTCGACTGAAACTATTTAAAAAAAAAAATATCCATAAATATTTCCATCTTATTACAAATATTTAAGAGGATTACAACAACTATTCGAAGAGCCTAGCGTTTTATTTAATTTTTACAGTAGTTTATTATACATTAACTAAATCTGTCTTCTTCTTTATTCTTCACATTATCAAGAAATTATCAACGCCCTTATAGTGACATCTGTGTTTTCGGACCAATTTTTGCATATAAAGTTCCAATAGACTGAGAAACCTATTCGAAGACAATTAGAAATCCATTCGAACAACTTACCAAATTTTCCAAAATTCGAAATCGATGTTTTCGAAAATATAACATCTTAATATTTAATATTTATCTTAATATTATGCTACCCAAATTCAAGTAATCTATGGCATATAAATATATATTTTCCCATAGTTCCTAGATGGACCATAGGACCTCTAGATGGTACATATGTAGGTCTCAATCTATGGCATAACCTATAATATAAAACCTGAGTGTATTGCCACTGATCTTCAAGAGCCGGACAAAAACCCATTTTGCAGTGTAGTTACACGGTGTAATAGTTACCTCAACAACTTGTTAAGTCAAAGAGTATATTAATTGTAATATTTAAAATGTCCAAAACTAAAAATTCAGGTGAATGGAAGTGCCGACACTGGTTTAATCTGTTAGACAATTTATTATTATTCAGTTTTTGCAAAAACTTTTAGTATAATAAAAATGGAAAACTGGTTAGTTGTGCATGTCGTGGCTGCAGATTATCACATTGCTTTATTTTGATAGTTTTCGAAAACATTGACATTATTTTTTTCTTCTCATAAATGTGTTTAACAACATTATTACACGTCGTTTAAAGTGTCAAAAATCACACACGGTTGCATGGTTCTGTGAAATAATAAAATATGTAAGGAGTGGCTAATATTGTGTGGTACAGAATTTAGATTCAAGCAAGATTCAAGCAGCCGATATTTGAAGTTTTGTCTAGGTGGTAGGGGAGTACTAATATTTCTACGTTTCGCCAAATCTCGGTGAATTGTGAAACGAACGAATAATTTGTATAAAAGAAAGAGATAGATATAGAAGTAAAATTATGTATGTATTATTTCTGTATTGAAATAAACTGGTTAATTTTTTTTGGACAAGAGAGCAGCACCCAAAACTAGTGGGTAGAGAAATAGCGAAACGATGATAATATATCTCTTAATAACAAACATTTTTGATGGCGAAAATATTGATGCTCTATACACGATTTGTTAATCGAGTAGCTTGGTCAGCTGAACAATTGGATTAAATAAATCGACTCGATTACATATCATATGTTCATTGAATTTTCAATCATACATATATTGTACGAGATATGCCATTGATCAACGATAAATTAATGACTTTTTGAGTGAAGACAATTAGTCTTAAGCCACCTTTAACGTTGTAAGAATACAATGAAAATATATGCCGTGTCTGGTAATAACTATGTACACATGTCATTTTTGTAAATGAAGCATGTCATTCCATTGGACAACTATATAATTTGTATATTTTTTCAGTTACAGATAAATTAAATAATTATACTTTTATGATTTAGCAATATACTCTGTGATAGTATGTTAGTGTTGTTATACTAAAGGTTAATTGTAACACTCAAAACTAAGATTTGAAATGTAAATATTTGCAAATAATACGTCTTGACATAATAAATCGGTATATATAGTAGTAGTTAGGTAAATTATGTATTCGCAATATTTCTGTGATCGTACTATGTTGACTTATGTCTATCCTCCTTCCCTAATATCATCAATAGAAGAGTTGAAATGGATAATAATGTATGCAGAAAGCATTAATTATAGACTCTCAATTGTGGCTAGCAGGACCATGAGAAAAGAAACTAAAAACACTTGTTTAATTAAGACTTTTAACTTGAACTTGGACGAAGAAAAAAAAATTAAAAGATTCATAGGCTTTTACGAAAAAAAATTACTAAATTCCACCCCATTCATTTAATTGCTGTAATTGAAAAAAAGTTCAGTTCCTTGTAAACTGTGGAAAAACCAGAAATTTTGACAATCGACTTTGAAAACACAGTTTTGCGGAAAATACCAAAAAGCTACTCTGAAATTCCTTCAAATCGCATCTTGAAATTTTAGAACAATTTTTTCAAGATGTTGTAGAATTTATTAATATATTAAAAAAATCTTTTTAAACCCTGAAACACACGTAATCCTTTATAACAAAATGGCTTTATTATTTACCTTTTACTACAAAACATCATTTCATTTGATGGTTGAAAATCGAAGTTCATATTATATTTCCTGAACTATCTGCACCAAGTTTCCATTCATTAGCTTCTTGATAAACCTAAGAAAGTTTATTTGTATGTACATATGTATGTTTACATATAATCTTCAACCAATTTAATATAAGCTTTCACCCAAAATCGTATCTTTCTACGTTTTTCGAATATCTGTTCAAGTTACGAGATTGCTAATTCGCAGGTATCCTTCTTTTATTAAATTGGGGTCGCATGGAAACCACTTGCATAAAGAAATGCGAAATAAAGTTCAATAAACCTGCATTCTTGGAATACTTATACAAATATGTATGTTTGCTTAATATTAATATTGTTATTATTATTGTTTTTCGTTTAACTTCATTAGCACTTCATGCATTTATATGCCTTCAGCTTCCTAAGGTTTTTTTATTCCATTTACACTAAATATATTATTATTACGTATATTAATAAATATGCATGAATATATACAGTATTGCATTTGGCTACGTCTGCGCTCGTGAATCGCACTTGTTGCTGAAGAAATGTGACCAACACGTTTCATAAAACGTTACTCACTTGTTTCTGCGCTGACAGACACTATTTGGAAATCCCCGTCATGATTTTATTGAATGTTAAAGTGAAAACCTGAATATGAAAGAGTTCATGAAGAGCCGCTTTTGTTGTTTATTCGTGCTTGCAGCACGTGAAAATAGTTCAGATATATTTACAAATTTTTGTTTTATATCAAAATTAAAAAGTCTGTTTAAAGGCGGGAACACTAGTGTAGACGAATGAATAAATAATAAACAAGTAAGGAAGGGCTAAGTTCGGGTGTCACCGAACATTTTATACTCTCGCAATTTATTTATTTAACTTTATTAATATAACAAACAATTTGACACACATATTCGGCATATATATGGTATAAAGTCCATTGAAAGTTTGAAAACCCCTATATTAAATATATGGGAGATAGGGGAAGTTATGACCCGATTTCACTCATTTTTCGCACGGAGACATATTATTAGAAGAAATATATTCCCTCTGAATTTCTTCTAAATATCTGAGAGACATACCTATATTTTCGGTAAAAAATTTGTTAGAAGCACTGAGGTCCTCATATTCGATATATAGGGTCTTGAAAACTTATGGACCGATTTCGACGATTTTTAGAAGAGCGATGCCACTCTTTAAATGCAGTATGTTTGCAGAGTTCTGTTCCGATATCTTCACTAGTGCTTACTTTATATATTGTAAAGTACACGATTCAGATCGACTTCAAAGTTCTGGCATGTGTGAAGTAAGCGTGATTATGATCCGATTTGGACTATTTTCACAACATATCATTGGGAAGCTAGGAAAATATTATAAACCGAATTTCATTGAAATTGGTCGAGTAGTTCCTGAGATATGGTTTTTGACCCATAAGGAGGCGGAACCACGCCCATTTCAACTTTTTTATACCATTTTGAGTGCAGCTCATCTGTACCATTTTTATAATGAATTTAAGGTTTCTGGTGGTTTTCATTACTGAATTAACCCTGGAAAGTCATGCCTCGTCGTTTCGACGACGCGAGTGTTTATTTTGTACAAAAGCCGAATGAATCAAAGCTGTGAAAATTTTATTTATTTAATAAAAAATTTAAGAAAAACTCTTTGATATTGTTTTATTTAGAAGATATATACACCAGGTAATGTGAATATATTGATTTTATTAGGTTTTGATAGGTAGGATAATATATTAAGGACTTTGATTTATGGCTTAGTTATAGCTCTTTATATGTTTTTGGTTATTGCCATTTTTAGGGCGTGGCCGTGGTCCCATTACGCCCATAGTTTCATAAAAGATCTCAATTTTTACTCAAGTTACAGCTTGCACGGACGGACCCTTACTCGTCACCCTGATCATTTTGATATATATAACCCTATATCTAACTCGTTTAGTTTTATGACTTACAAACAACTGTTATGTGAACAAAACTATAATACTCTCTTAGCAACTTTTGTTGCGAGAGTATAAAAAAACTAAAATTCCCGTTATTTTTGAAAAAACCTCTTATATTGGAAATATTCATATTCAGCGATTTATCTGTTCAAAAATCACTGTGAGAGTTTTCATTTGGGTTTGGCATACTTTAATGTTTCAAAAATTAAGAGTTCGAAGAAAATATATTCTCCAATCGTATATGATTTGAATTTTATATAAATTTAAAAATTAATAATAATATTTACAGCAAACTTCATTTCATTAGATCAATGAAGTCAAATAGAATGACTTATTTAATCACTCACAGCGTATTATAAATGATTCATGACACTGTCGGACTGTTCGTCTTTACTACAAATAAAAACTAGAATTCTTGTGTCCGGTACGAAATCTTATTACCGAAATGTGTATAGTATTTATATTTTTATATTCATACATTAAGCTAATTTATATCTGTGCGCACGATAACAGCCAATTAAAGGAACTTTAAGATATATTCATGTCATTCCATTAAAGTCTCATTAATGATACATGCGCTTGTTTATTATATAATCTAAAGGTAATTTTATTTATTGATATCATTAATTTGTATATTAGTACATATACATACATATGTATGCTCAAGCCCACAAACTCTCAATCGTCAATCAAGACACTAATTACCAGTAAAAATACCCACATGCACATATGGACATACTTTTTAATCTCTTTATACGTCAAATATCAGAAATTTATATCAAAATTGTCATCGAAGCTTGGGCTTGGACTTGTTGTGGTTATTGCCATTTTAACAAATATAAACACTTGATTCACTCGCTTTTCATTATTATCGAACAAAGCGGCGTTTGCGAGTGTGTGTGCGTATTGGTGTTTTATAACACTGTATTGTTGTTGTTGCTTGGTATGTGGTTTCTTATAATTATAAAGATCATGTTTGGGGTTTACTTTGTCCGAAGTTCCGCGGAAGTCGCTGACGTAGCATACAATCGTCACAGAGTCACAGAGCAAGCTCAAGCGCGAGCACTAGTTTGAGTGCTGTAGCTGTCTACTTAACAATTATTAAAGGCATAAATATGTAAACGTATTTATAATATAAATATATTTTTTTACTAAATTCTAAACTCTAATACTATGCAAATTATGTCACAATAAATTAACAAAATTCCTATGTAATATCGATAAGATCACAAATTAAATAACAGTTTAGAGTATATTTCACCTTGATTTGAGTGCGCTGTAAGATATATTAAAAATACATACATACATATAAATAATAAATAAACAATTGGCTGGAGTTGGCATTAAGCGTTGGTTTGCGTGCGATTTTATCGGTTACTGAAGTGTGAAAAATAAGTTTTCTACATTTTTTTAATGTCAATTGAGTTAGTGTATAGCGAATTAAACGATTTAGACATCATTACAGCTGGCGTCTAAATGTGTGTATGTAAAGAAAAAAGGAAATAATAACTGTCAAAGAAATAAATAAAATACAACAAAATAAGTTAATTGGCTTCAACAAACAAACTGACTAAACTTGGACACTGCGCCTGCGTACACACGCACAGAGAGGCCTGCTCAACTTTTTTATCGCTTGCTGCTAATGTCACATAAATTATTTAAAAGTTTATGCATAATATATATAAGTATAAGTATTTGCATAGTTAGAAGCAAAAAAGCAGATTAAAATAAAAAGGAAAGAATGTTGTTTAATACATTTTTCCCCTCAGTTTCAGTAAATAATTTATTATGTTACACTTAACCTCGTTGACAATTCCTTGTTAATTAATGTGGAAATAAAAATAAACGCTACTAATTACATACAGATACGAATATTTCCATACTATTTTAATTAGTTATTGATTTTATTTATTCATACTTCCTAGAATTTATCTAACATTTTTAAATAATGTTCACGCAGTAATTAATTAAATTATGCTTAAACTTTTCATTTCAATTTATTATTTAATTTATTTTCTGTACTACAATATTTTATTGTTATAAAAAAAAATCGACAAAATTACGAGTAGGTTTATTTGCAATATAGAGTAGGGTTGCTTTGAATGGTAGAATTTAAAACTTATATAATAACAAGCAAATAATGACTAAGCCGAACATTGGATCGAGATCCCGAAAAAATTTGCTTTTAACTCAAAACTTCGGATCTTCGTATATAGAACTATGTCTAAGTAACAAATTTACTTATTTTATACCTTTCGTATTTTTATAGCTCAAATTCCAATAGAAGCAACGGGACATTACAATCCCGAAATTTGGGGATCCGAAAAAATTACGTTTAACAAAAAATATCCAACCTTAGTTTAAACATCGTAATTATTGCTAAGATAGTTGTTCTAATTCTCCTTATTCAATTTAGAGCAATATGTAATTGGGAAATATACTTTCCTTAATCTTTTTTATTTTATTGTAGCCAAAATTGCAATAGAAACAACGGGATAATACAATACCGTAATTTCGGGATCCCGTAAATATAAACAACGGAATCAACCTTAGGTAAGATTTTCTAATTTGAATTTAGAACTATATCTAAATGGCATTTATTCACTTCACTTATTTTATTATTTTTAAATTCTAGTAAAACTAAAACTCCAAAAAAAAAAACATCAGGATATTACAATCCCGAAATTTCGGGATCCTGTAAATATTACATCTTACTAAAAATTTCTTATCTTCGCATAAACAACGGAATTATTCTTAGGAAAAGTTTTCTAATTTGAATTTAATACTACATGTGAAAGACAAATTCAATAAAAAAAGTTGTTTTCAAATTTTAATAGTTTAAATTACAAAAGGAAGACTGCAATCCCGAACTTTAGGGATCCCTTACTTTTAACTCAATCTTTTAACTCATCTTCGTTTAAACATTGAAATTATTCCTAAGATAGTTTTTCTAATAAATGTGATAGAATTTAAAAAATGGTATATATGTATGTCTATATCAAAATGGTATATTTAGTAATATCATCTATTTAATTTTTTTCTTTTTAAAATTTTAATAGAAGAACCGGGACACTACAATTCCGATATTTCGGTAATCCGAAATTATTAAAAACTTATTATTCTCGCATAAACATCAAAATCGAAAAATTGCAATCGAATTTTGAACTATATCTAAATGCCAAATATACTAATTTTAAATGTATAAAGTTCAAATTCTAATAATTTCGGGATCGCGAAAATTTTACTTTTAAATCACATTTTTTTTGCGAAATATCGAAATAAACCCTGAAAAAGGTTTTATAATAACCCTAAATGAATTTAAAACTAATTCTAAATGACAAATTTGCTTACTTAATTACTTAAAAATTGTAAATAGCTTAAATTCCAAGAGAACCAACGGCGTACTACAATCCCGAAATTTCGGGATTCCAAAATTATTTCCGCGTACTCAAAATCGACCAAAATGTAAACAAACCCCGTTAAAGGTCATTGACCTCGGCCAAAATGTAAATAAACCCCGGCCAAAGGTCATTGACCCCAGCCAAAATGTAAACAAAGTCCTGTCAAAGGTCATTCATTGACCTCGGCTAAAATATAAACATACCCCAGCCAAAGGTCATTGACCTCGGCCTAAATGTAAACAAACCCCTGTTAAAGGTTATTGACCTCGGCCAAAATGTAAACAAATCCCAGCCAAAGGTCAATGACCACGGCCAAAAATCAAAAACCTCATCACGAGATGTCAGGTTTGTTTATATTTGGTTTATTAAGTGACGTCATGTTTTGTTTACATTTTAAGTGATGATGGGTTTGTTTTCATTTATGAGGACACGGAAATTGAAGCAAGGGGTCATAAGTGGATCCATCGGGATTCAAGCAAAGTCATACTACATATTTTTTAAGAATTTTTTAAGACATTAAAATTATTATGTATGACATTAAACTAAACCGTATTCATATATGGAATATGTTTCCAATAAAGTTTATTAAGATAACTGTCAATTTTACTGAATTTCATGTCGATAACACCAAAGTTACTTTGAGATAATATTGGAGTATATTCGAGAAATGAAGAGTAGAGGCAACAAAATTGTTGCATATTTTCATTATAGTTATAATTAGTTTGGAAAACAACCATATTAAATCCCCTAAAAATAAAAATAATTGTAATCAGTTTTCCTAATTAAAATTAAAATTTAATAAGCAATTGCTCTTTCTAACGGGAACTATATACGAGATAAGGCTTCCCAACAATTTAAGATGACGAATTCATATATTAGTGATAAGTTCATACTAATTTTCTCAAATTCAAAGATGACGCGTGATTCCCGGTAGTTTTATTTATGACTAAAATGTAAACAAACATGAGATGGCAAACACGTGAAGCTTATTAAAAGGTTGTTATTGTTTTTCCCGTATTTTATACGCTCTGTGATATAGCAACGACGTAAGCGCGAAATTCATTCATAAAATTATTTAATAGATATACAAGTAAAGATGTGTTCGTGAATTAGATATTTAGCTTTTTAGCAATAGTAGATATATATTTAAATATATAATTTGTATATATTTAAGTATGTATGAATGTATTTGTAAGCTTTGAAATTGCAGTAAAGTCATTTTCAGCGCTTTTAAAGCTTTTTTGCGAACTTAAAAGCTTGTATTCGCTGCAGCTATAAAACTTTGCTATAACAGCTTTTCGACCTAGAGCTGCCAAGCAACGGAAATTGAGGAAAATTTATTGAAATAAATTAAGATATATTATTATTATTATTTGACGTAATTGTTGAAAAAAAATTAAAAAAATAATAAAATATTTAAAATAAAAAATAATAAAAAAATAAAACAAATTAAAAAAAATCAAAAATAAAAAAATATATAATATTTATTTTTTTTTATTAAATTTTTATTTTAAATAATTTATTGTTATTATGATTAATGAAAGTTTTAATTATAATTGCTTAAATTAAGTTAAAAATTAAAAATAATAATCAAAATTAAAAATATAAAATATATATTTTTTTTAATAATTTAAAGTTTTTTGTATTATTAATAATAAATTATTTAAACAAAAAATAATAAATAACTAAAAAAAAAATATAAAAACGTTCCTGTGCCACTGTAGTTAGTGTTATGGCCAACAACAATCGTGTTTGCCCCGCTTGGCTTGGTCTACGATGACTACCAACTTGTCAGTTGCTTAGATGTTGTTATTGTTGTTGCTGCTGCTGTTAGCGAATACGCATTTGTTGGCGTCGGCGGCTGCCGGCGGCCACTGATATGTTTTGGTGGCAAACGCTTGTCAGTCTATTGGGAAAATCGAAGCACAACGGTTGCCACTAACGGTGAAGCGCGAAAATTCCGAGTTGTTGTTGACGAAACTCGGCGACGAAACGGAAACATTGAAATACGAAGCAAACACACACAGATGTGTATGTGTGGATTTAGTTGTGTGCGTGCCGTTAGTCGAGTTGCCGGTAGTGGAAAGCGTGTAACGCGGGAAAAAACAGCATTTTGACTGATACGCCAAATTTAAAAAAAAAATAAAAAAAATAAAATAAAAATAAAATAAAATAGAAAACGAAAAAGCAGATAAATTAGCAAACGGTTAGTTAAGTGAATTCAAAAATTCAAGTAAAGTAAAGCAGAAAATAAAATAGAATTAGTAAGAATTTATGTTTGACTTGTTTGCAACCAGTTGATTTTGTGTAATTTGTTGGCATTTTGTTTGGTGGTGACGAGATAACAACAGCAATAAAAAATAAATTATGTTAAGTGAAAATTAAGTTACATTTATGTGGCCGCGCTTGCCATGAAGTCAACTGACAGGCGTGTGTGTGTTGGCGCTGCAAGTTGCTGCTGCTAATTGTTGTGAAAGAAAAAGTGTTTGACGACATGGCACGTTGCATATTAATGATTACACCAGCTGATGGCACTTGAAATTATGCTCGCCGACATTTGAGTGGCTAGCCTTTCGGCTGTGAGCCTCGAGGCTGCGCAAGTGCAAGCCACTCAAACAACTCAACAACTGCATTCACTGCCTGCCTCCACATATTCGTTGATCATCTGTCGCTTGTTGATATTTTTGTTGCACGTATGTATGTCATTTGTTTGGTTGATAAATGATGTGTAATTTTTAGCTGCCAAAAGTTGATGGCGCGTTGGCAATCATTAGGCGGCCTTAAATCAACAAAACCGCAAAACCAATGGTGTTAATGATTGAGTGTGTGAGCGCAATAGTGACGTCAATATATTGATGAAATATGAACTTGATATTGGTTGCATAGCACATTCAACAGCATCTGTTACGCGCTATGTACATGGCATGGAATGCAACATGTAAAGCCTAGATTTTGCGCATAGATAAATGTACATGCTTACACACTTCAATAGTTGTACAGATAAGCGGCAGGAAATTCACGACCTTGTTTGTGCATGCGTTGGATGACAAGTTTTGTTTGCTTAATTTACATAAATTATTACTAATGATTTTTTAATAAATTTAATATGATGAATGATTATAGATTTTCGCACTTTTAGTTCATTATGTGTGTGTTCGATATTCAGTGAGAGGTTTTCGAGTATACCACAAAATGTCTCTGATATGTTTTCTAGACTGGGGAATGCTTTTCAAATCTTCTACTATAGATAATTGAGAAATTTATTATATTTTAATGCTTTTCAAATCTTCTACTATAGATAATTGAGAAATTTATTATATTTTCTAATTTTAACTTAAGGTTTTACAAAAAATAATTTGTTTCATATTTATGCTACAAAATAGAGGACGAATTGACTGTAGCTGACAATAGCCCACTGAAGAATTATTTAATTCTAATCGTTTTGTAGATTTCTCAGCGTCTTTCTGATCCATTAGAAGTATTTTTGTATCGAGGGCGCTCACATCTGTCCAAGTGATATCTTCTGCATGTGGAGAGATCTGCCCCTTAACTTAACCCAATCTAGCATATTTAAACACATCCGAGACTTAAATTAAATGTTTTAATATTTTTTTATGAAAGAGATGATATTTTAAGAAAACATTTAGCATTTTCTGTGCTCCGAATTTCTACTAAAAATTTATTAATAAGTTTATTCTTATAATTTGTTGACATATTTTGTTATCGTAAAATTTTTTCTGGTAAAGAAACAAATTTCATACTAGATATTTTCTCTGAATGGCTAAAAGTCTCACCATTGGGAAGGGTTTCCATTTCGCTATACTCCCGAAAGACCGCACAAGTACGAAGTGTGTTAAAAAATCACGGCAATTTTAAGATTTCGGGGTCCAATGAAGAGTCCAATACATTTTTCAGCTGTGTTCATTGCTTAATTTATCTGTGGCAGTCGCTCGTGAATTCTTGATCAAAAACAGTATTGTAATGAAGCCCAAGCCTCCATATTCGCCAGACATGGCTCCATGTGATATTTTTCTTTTTCAGTTTAACAGCATACGAGAAATATTTGAAGGATTATTTTAAAGCTGACAACATTAATGTAGAAGAATAAATATATATTTGTTTCAAAAAACGAAAATTCCCGTTATTTTTTTAACACATCCAGTATGATATCAGTGATATTGTGACGACCTAGCTGTACGAGAGTAGCATGTTAGTGGTAATAGGATAGGATAATGATTAGACGAAATGGCCTTCCAACTAATTTTAAATCAAACAAAATAGTTTTTTTTACAAAAATTTTTAGCACAGTGTCAGTCGGCCACAGTGTCAGTCGGCGCTTAATTTTCTCATTTGGCATAGAGATCTAAAACTAGGTTCATAAGAAGATCTATTGATAAGCTGGTAAGAAAAACATCAAGTCTTTGTTGGGCAACTTTTTAGCGGTTTTGTGGGCTTTTATATTCAATCTCTTGTGGTCTTGGAATGCAGTTCTTGAATTGCTGTTGCGTAGAAAGATAAATTTATCAATGCCATAGTCACAACATCGCATCAGAACGGTAATCTTTACAGAAATTTCCACTTCAAAGTAGATGAGATCTCTTTCTTTCAGTCAATAAACATGCTTAATGTATGTTGCATGCTATTTGATATGATAAATCAATTAACAGCAGCTTAATTTAGTGGAAGATACAGCATGTAATATGGCGCATAACCCTATTTGAAGCAACATAAAAAGCACAAGGACTATAAAAAAAGGCAAAAAAATATTTAAATTAATTTCATTTAGCCTGCTTTGAAGCCTTTCGATATGTTGCTACTTTTAATTTATTAAATTTTTTTGTATGCTTTGAGCATAAACATAATTTTCATTATTTAATTACTATCCAAAAAGTGCTTAATACCTTTCACCAACGCTGTACTCGTTAATTTGTATAAACAAAAACGGTTTTGTTTACATATGTATTTATGTTTTGTATATTGCGGGCAAATTTTTTTATTCACATAAATTATTTAGACAACATTTTTATCGAGTTCTTTATACGGGATGCCATAAAACGGCAAAACAACGCTGGAAAACAATTTATGCACATACAGACATAAGTACAGCTATGAATGGCTATATATTTTCCACAAACTGATTGAACAAAATGACAGGCGCGCTATTTTATGGGCTTTAGTGATGTCAATGGAATGTTCGAATAAAACCCAAAAGGATGTAGAAATGAATGAAAGTACAAGGCATATCACATATATATATTTATATCACACGCCTACGTGTTTTACGCGAATACATATACATACATACATATATTTCTTGTAGTACTAAAATACATATATACGTGTGTTGGTCCAAAAATGATTAACTCAAAAATTCTATTTGCGCGTAATCCATATTTGTTTAGTAAAAAACAGTCATAAAATGCAATTGTGTGTGTATGTATGTATGCAAATACGATATAAATATAAAAAATAATAATAACTGTCGGTTGTCGATTGTCGATTATGTCGAAATAGGTCAAATGTGGGAGTGCCTGCCTATCTTGTCTTGGTTGCCTTTTCGTTGACTAAGGTATAAGCGATTTATTAACAGTTATATTTTGTAAACAAGCTGTTATTTTGTCAGTCATCATTGCAATTCTAAATTTATATATGTGTGTGTATGCATGTGAATATTTACATATGTGCGTAAATTTGCGTGCGAATGAATCAGCCAATGGCAACAAACGCATCGCTTTCAAGTGAACGTTCATTAAGGCGCTTATAGTTTTTGTTCTCTCTCACTCTCTCTTTATTATCTTGTCATTTTATTTATCCCGCACTTTAGCTGGGCTAAATGAGGCGTGACTTTAAACAGTCTTGCGGAATTAAGGATGCTTAATTATGAGCTGGGTATGCTTTGCAGTGACAGCGCACTATTATGTTGCTATTTAGGTTGGCTGAATCACATTTGTAAATAAAATTACTAAATTGAAACAGTTGTTTATTTTCAATGTAATTAATAGGCAAATTTGTCTGGGGCTTCATTAAGTTAAAGTGGATCGGATACATTTATATATGTTTGTACATACTTCTCTTTTTATATAAATTTTTTTAAATTAGGGCATTTTGAATTTTTATACTCTCGCAACAAAGTTGCTAAAGAGGGTATTATAGTTTTGTTCACATAACGGTTGTTTGTTTGTAAGTCCTAAAACTAAACGAGTTAGACATAGAGTTATATATACCAAAGTGATCAGGGCGAAGAGTGGAGTTCAAATCCGGATGTCTGTCTGTCCGTCCGTCCGTCTGTGCAAGCTGTAACTTGAGTAAAAATTAAGATATATTGATGGAACTTGGCACACTTATTTCTTGGCACCATAGGAAGGTTGCTTTCGAAGATAGATGAACACATAAAGCGCCTTAACTAAGCCATAAATAAAGCTATGGAAATAAAATTTGGTACAAAGGATCGCACTATTAAGGGGCATATTTGGATTCAATTTTTTTTGGAGAAGTGGGCTTGGCCCCGCCCTCAAATATGTTTTTTGTATATATCTCGCAAACCAATAAAGCTATATAAACCAAACTTTCGCTCTCGTTTCTTTTAGCCACTTCTTAATACAGTCCAAAAATGAAAGAAACTGGATAATAACCACGCCCGACTCCCATACAAAGGTTAGGTTGAAAATTACTAAAAGTGGGTTAACTCACTAACGAAAAACGTCAGAAACTAAATTTCACATAAGACATGGCAGATAGAAGCTGTACTCAGATTTTTTTACAAAATGGAAGATGGGCAGCCCCATTCTAAAAATCGACGAAATCGGACCATAGGTTTTCAAGGCCCCATATATCGGTCCTCGGTGCTTCTAACCTAATATTATGGTTTCCAACTTTCAATGGACTTTATACAATATATATGACGAATATGTGAGTCAAATTATAATACACAATTTGAATAATATTAATAAAGTGAAATAAATAAATTGCGAGAGTTTAAAATGTTCGGTTACACGCGAACTTAGCCCTTCCTTAATTGTTTTAAATAATTTTTGGATACATACCTTTTGGGACAAGCAAAACAAAAAACCTTATTTTCGATGGATTCTATAACCATTATGTGACATTAGCCTTGAATTTTATTGAAAAGAAGTACTTCTCCAGTAGATTTTAACATCATCCATATAACGAAAAATATCAAAAAATTAACAAAATGACAGTCTCCGAAAAAATTGTCCTTCTTTTGGTTTTTTAATGCTAATCAATCTGAATTATCGTAGGTTATAGTATATATATTCAAAAATACTCAGTTTAAATTTGAAGTCGAATATTGAAAAATGTCGTTTTAAGAAAAATGCCTACAAAGTTTCAACTATAGCTGTTTATATCTGCGAGCGTTCGCTCTTTAGAACGCTAACAATCAAAAACTATTTTAATATTTAATGACAATAACTGGAGCGACTTTAACCTGTTCATTGGAAGATGGAATGCATTGGAATGGAATTCTCTAGAATATTGTGTTAATTTTAGGTCATTCGGAGAAAAACTAACGAAGTTACAGCAGGTTGAATAACGGTACCTCCTACAAACCTGAGTGTACAAAACTTTGAATCGATTTTCCCAAATATGTCATTTTTAAAGCCGGTGATCAGCCTACAGAAAAAACTACTGCATCGATCATTTTGAAATTTTGAACAAATATTCTTCATATATATAGCTCTCGAATGACGTCGAATTTTTCCAAAAATTTTAATTACTAACAATTTTACAATAACAAATAGGTCGATTTTTTCGTCTAATATCGTCATTTTGATTTGAAAATGGTACAAAAAATTTAAAAATTGAAAGATTAAAAAAAACTCGACGTCAATTGAAAGACAAACTAATAAACTAAAGAAAGCATTTTGATGTTTTGGTTTCGGATGATCCAGTGATGCTGTAGGCTGGTCACCGCACAAAAACTTTTTTTTCGAGGTGCCTGCAGAGATCGACGATAAATCCGTTATTCTTCGCTATTTTTCGATAAAACTTTTTTTAAGTATCCTTCAAATGTTGTACTTTCATATAATGATAAGTAAAATAAACCTACAGCAATATTTTTTTCTAAAAAAATTCATGAAAAAAGGTCTTTTTTCGACGAAACAAACCTTACCCCCCCTTAACAAACGATATTTTAACCTTTTAGCTAAATTGAACAAGAAGATGTCAGGGTCACTTTTGTTCTAAAAAAATTTTGAACATACATTTCTTTAATCGGCCAATTGTTAAATGATTTATTTAATACTCATTTAACCGATTAATTTTCGCGACAAATTTTACCATTAATTAACAGACCAACTGACCGCTGTGAATTTCCACATTCAACGCTTCTTCTTTGGCTTTTGACGCATTGAAATTATGTTTCAATTGGTATTCCGCATAGTTTCTAACATTTTCGCATTGATATGACAGTTACCAAAAACTAAAACTGAAACGAAAAAAACCCCACACACACTTGAAACTTTTTCAATAACCATCTTCATGACTCAAGTGCCAGCTTATTTGAATATTGCTTACACACACGAGACAGCGTTAACCCGAAACGGTAACGGTAACTGTGTAGCGTTATATGAAATTTGAAATGAGGGAGCTGCCACTTAATTATGCATAGCACTCATGTATTATGGCTTGGAAGAGAAAAAATTTGCGTCAGATATACTCGCATATCTATGCATATTTTGTGTACGACTATATTTATTTTTGAAAGGTTTTTGTTTACTTCGTCTCCACTGGCAATTACGAGTACTCGCCTAATCGAGTTAAAGCATAAAAACTGTTGTTGTGACCAGCTAAAAGTCAATTGGCCGATGATGTCTTCATTTGAGACCCGTATATGCCAAGCGGCGGCATGTTGGTGGGTGGGTGTTTGGTTGGCTGTTGTGGCGATTTTCATTCCGGCTGCGATGATACGTTGTGCAAACAAGTGTCATAAAAGTCTCTACAACGTTGTAATAAATTTGAGTTGTTCGAGTATTTTGCTTTTGTGTCTTTTTGTGCGTCCATTTCACTTTTATTTGTCCCAAGTAGTTGCCGAGAGGAAACGCCAACAAGCGGGTCAGCAGCCTTTTTATGTTTACTTGGGAGACAATGTTGGCTATGACGGCGTGGCGGCGCACAGTGTCGTGAGTGTCGTTAAAAGTGCGAAATTTGCAAAGTTTTAAAGTAATTATGCTTCAGGGAGTAAGCATTTTAGTGATTAAGGTGGCAATGCAATTTTCGGACATTTGATTTTTCAAAAAAAAAAAAATAATAATCATAATTTTTCAGGAACAAACACATATTCTAGTTGTTCGAAGTCTGTTCTTTTAGGTATAGAATTTTCTATAGGGATAGCTGTCAAAGCAGTTATCAATGTAAAGATATTTTTTTTTTTAAATTCATGAATATTTATTTCTAAAATTCACGTTTAGTCATTAGAGGTTAGGTTAATAGGCTGATCCAATGGATCCCACTTAGACAGCCGAAATCGACAGTCTTTTGTGATGCGACGATCTCCTAAATATTGATATCACAGATTCTCAAGCGCCGACAAAGCGCTTTGTGCATGTCACCACTTTGTTGAGGTGGCTATCTAGTCTATCAAAAGCTGGATAATGAAGGAGAAGGTGTCTAGATGTTTCAATCTCGTCTTTCTCCATGCACCATCGGCAACTTGCATACTGAAGGATGTTCAGCCTCACCGCATGTGAGCCCATTGGGCAGTGTCCAGTTAGGACTCTTAGCGAGTTTCACTTTGCTGAGAGCAAGTTGTTCAGTCGACATCCTACGGTCCACTCTGGGTCAAAAGGATCTTGCAGTCTACAACAGCTCGTGAAATCATAGCTTTATTGAACAAAATGTTATTGTTTCGACGTCTTACGATGATGATAGTAAACCAACTCAGATATTAGGCGAAGCATTGAAGAGACTGGTCTTTATAAGGCCTAACCCATCAAAAGTCCAATTTTCAAATTGTCGACTATATCAGCCACTAAAATTAGGGAGGTGTTTATGAAGTTGGCAACATTAGTTTGTTAAAAGCTCACACTTTGTTAGAGATATCGCTAAAAGAGTCAAGGACTATTCCAAAATCGAGCTTGAAAAGTATTTCGAAGCGCTGGCATAACTGCGTATCATCAAATGGGGACTATTTTGTAGACAACAACATTGATGTAGACGAATCAATACATTTTTTTTTTCAAAATTATATTTTCTTAACATACCTTGTATAAGAAATTTTTTTTGAAAGTCTAGTAGACAAAAAACATTAAATTTTCAAGCTTTGATTTTTGATCACATTTTATATGTGAATGTTACACTGTTCGATGGCGGAGATTACAGTGACAGCGGCTGCTGAATCATAGAACCCGGTCATTTTGTATATGAAATGTAGCCATTATTTAATTGGAGAGCATGCGATTAACAATGAACAAACATAGTTATCCATATAATACACACAAATATAGGTATATATATATATATCTTACACATATACATATATACCATATGTAAGCATGTATGTGTGCATAAAGTTGTCCTTTAATTGACTAAAGTTTTGTATGCTTTTGTTCATTCAATACTTAAACTATTGTATTCTAACATTGACAAAGATTTATGTCGGCAAAACAAGTCCTTGATTCAGTAAGAGTGCTGCTTTGTCTGCTTTGCTATTTACATACATACATATGTATATATTAGTATGTATGGGTGGGTGTATGAGTCTGTGTTAAGTTGGCTAATTTGGTTTGTAGTGCTGCGTTTTATGGACTTCAATGAGGTTTTGCAAAATTTTTAGTAACACGCAATTAAAATTAAATTTGGTTTAGTTTATATTTAGTGAATGTACATACATACATATGTACTAGTGTATGTACGTGTAAGTACCTTGTACTTCTGCTTACTTATATGTAAATATGTATATTCGCATGCCTTTGTTTGTTGTTCCAATTCGTTGTGTTTTATGTGTGTAGCGCGTGGGGCCTCAAATTGGCCGATTGATACGTGTTACGCCTTTTTAAAAAGAACGCACACACACACATAAATTTTCGCATATAAATATTTCGTACTTACAGCAACTACATATGTGACTCACTGGAATTAAACAGAAAAAAATGTGCCACTTTCTGTGTTAAAAAGACATTAAATTTTGCTATTGATAATAACGCACGCCAAGGTGCGGGGCGGCCGACTCTGTTGGCATTGTGGAAAGTTGGCGAAAAGGTGCCTCATTGCAATGGGTGGCGCATTTATGTTTTATTTACACACAATTGACCTAAAAAACAAGAAAATATTTCAAAGCGAAATGCTGAACGTTAATTTATGTTTTTCTATTTTTTATTTATTTTTTTTTATGTTTTTTACTGGAAATATAAAAATTCGCAAATATTTTCTTAAACCGACGCATCAACAAAAATAACAAAAACAACAAAGTAAGTGAACAAATATAAAACCGCAGCGGCGAATCTAGTGCCAAGTGCGCAGCGTTAAAAGTATCTCATTGCCTCACACTCTTGGCAGTTTAATCTGCGCTGAGCGCCTGGAGAAGATGCTCGACTTTTACGATTATGAACTGCCAACTTGCTTTTGACGAATGCCAAGTAACAGTACACACACACATCCATGTAAGTACAGCGGCAAGTAAAATTCTCATTACTATAACGAGCCGTGTGGCTGGCAGGACCAGCTGGTCAGTAATTTCTGTTTTCACAGTTTCAACCGCCGGGAATAAAATCTCTTTGCTGCCGTCACAGGCGTCATCATCAACATCATCAGTAGCGCTCAGTTGGCCATGGCCAATAGGCTTTTCGCGCACTCACAATTTTTGTTGTTTTTGTTTTTCAACATTGTTGTTGTTGGCACAATTAATTGCAAAATGCTGAAGAAGTAAAATTGTGTTGTGCGGAATTGTGTTGGGGTTAATTGTCAATAAAATTATTCCTAATAGCTTTAATTGCAGGCGAGAACTACGCGATTGCTTCTTGTTGCCGCTGTGTGTATGTAAACAAGTGAAAAGTCTGAAAGAACTGCCGATTGTGCGAAATTTCGCATGGCAGCAGATTTCAAAGTAGCGAAAATAATTATTTGTGGAAAATTATATAAAAAAAACCCGCTTATGCGTGTGTAGGCTTATTTCGCTTTTTAATTCATAAAAAAAAATCAAATATAAAGCTTCTTTGGCTAATATTCGGCACTTTAGCCCACATTCATGTTTATAAAAAGCGCATTATGTAGCTGAGGATGTTTTTAATGCATATGAAGGTAAAAACTCTTTTGTATGTCTTTTCTTTACTTCATCCCTGAAATCATAAAACAATTAGTTCTGCAAATCCTTCGGAGTGTAAATACTACTTTAAGGATTCAACTGCTCTTTGGTACTAATATATTATTGGTACAGTGAAATATATTAGCTATTTCAAAAGGATGAATTTTATAAATGGACCCTAGTTTTAGCTTACTAAATCTAACCTCATAACTCGAGAAAAAAGCTCGCTTCGATTTGCCAAACCTTGGCGTGTTGCGAACTGAATGAACAACTGGTATAAATCATTTAGACTGGTATAATCAAAATGGACAGCAAGCGACTATAACATTCTAATGAGCTCTCAATGTACTTGCTTGGATTGAGATCAACTGGGTGACCTTGTATTTACTTTTAATGGTAAATTTTTTGATTGGAAACAGAAAAATCATACAGTGTATTTACAAATTATTTCCAATTTGTATCAGTAGAAGTCTCATTGCGAAGGTCAGCGCATTTCGTCAAGAAATTTAGCTAGGTGAGTTGTCGTCTATTCCAAGCCGAGTTTTTAGTACGAGGTGTGTTCAAAGAATAACGGGAATTTTCGTTTTTTGAAAAAATTATTTATTCATTTGTCTACATAACTGTTGTCGCGCTCAAAATGTAATAGTCCTCTTTCGATATCATGCATTTATGCCAGCGCATCTTCCCATCGTCGAAACACTTCTCAAACTCGATTTTTATACTCTCGCAACCTGTTGCACAGAGTATAATAGTTTTGTTCACCTAACGGTTGTTTGTGTCACCAAGAAATATAAGAGTTAGATATGGGGTTATATATACATAAATGATCAGGATGACGAGTAGATTTGAAATCCGGATGTCTGTCCGTCCGTCTGTCCGTCCGTCCGTCTGTCCGTCTGTCCGTCTGTCCGTCTGTCCGTCTGTCCGTGCAAGCGATAACTTGAGTAAAAATTAAGATATCTTAATGAAACTTGGAACACATGTTCCTTGGCACCCTGAGGAGGTTGCTTTCGAAAATGGGCAAAATCCGTCCACTGCCACGCCCACAAAATGGTGGAAACCGAAAACCTATACAGTGTCATAACTAAGCCATAAATAAAGTTATGAAAATGAAATTTGGAACATAGGATCCCATTAGGGAGGGGCACATTTGGATGTAATTTTTTTGGAAAAGTGGGCGTGACCCCGCCCCCAAATAGGTTTTTTGTATATAACTCGCAAACCAATAAAGTTATATAAGCCAAACTTTCTGCAGTCATTTCTTTTAGCCATTTCCTTATACAGTCCAAAAATAACAGAAATCGGATAATAACCACGCCCACCTCCCATACAAAGGTTAGGTTGAAAATTACTAAAAGTGAGTTAACTCAGTAACGAAAAACGCCAGAAACACTAAATTTCACACAAGAAATGGCAGATAGAAGCTGCACTCAGATTTTTTTACAAAATGGAAAATGGGCGTGGCATCGCCCACTTATGGGTCAAAAACCATATCTCAGGAACTACTCGACCGATTTCAATGAAACTTGGTTTGTAATAGTTTTCTTACATCCCAATGATATGTTGTGAAAATAGGCCAAATCGCTTCACAACCACGCCAACTTCCTATATACCAGAACTTTGAAGACGATCTGAATCGTTAACTTTACAATATATAAAGGGAGCACTAGTGAAGATATCGATGCAGAACTTTGCACAAATACTACCTATATAGTGTGGAAGCCCCATTCTAAAAATTGCCGAAATCGGACCCTAGGTTTTCAAGGCCCCATGTATCGAACATGAGGACCTTGGTGCTTCTAACCTAATATTAGGTTTTCCAACTTTCAATGGACTTTATACAATATATATGACGAATATGTGGGTCAAACTGTCCATTATATAATATAAATAAAGTTAAATAAATAAATTGCGAGAGTATAAAATGTTCGGTTACACCCGAACTTAGCCTTTCCTTACTTGTTTTGATAGTCTTTGGCTCTTTCTGCGATTTCTCGAATGTTTTTTAAACGACGTGTCTTTTATTAAGAGAACCTTTTATTTTTGAAAATATGAAAAAGTTACACGGAGCCACATCTGGCGAATATAACGGTTGTAGGAACGTAACAGTATTCTTTTTGGTCAAGAACACACGAACAAGCTACGAAGTGGGAGCTTTTAACAAACGAAAAACAGACAAAATAAGCAACGAATACACCCGAAAATTTATCATACTCAGAGGCAAATATGTATATTAACATAATGGGCCTAAAGATACGATAAAGATTTTCGATCGAAAATGTTCATGCAATCATTGATTCCGTCGATAAACTGCTTTACCACAAAGTGAGAACGTACAACTGTTTTATCGACAAATGCGACAAATTTGACAATTTGTGTGTGCTTTTTGCTTTATTAAAAAAACTTAAAACTGACCTTTAACTATTGTGAAAATTTTTCCATAAAAATATTTAATTCGACAGAGGCTCTTTGAGAAAATTCGTTCGCTATTTCGAGGAGGCAACTTTATATCGCTTTTAAACATCTTTAATTTATTTTTGTTAGTCCGTTTTTGTCTCTCGTCTCTAAAATACCCATTTAAAACATGATTTAGTCCGTCATTAGTAATTGTTTACATAAAAACTTCCAAATGGTTTATTCCTTTTACACTTCCGCAACTTATTCACCAACTGATAGATTTCGACAAAAATTTTCGATTTTGTGGATTCAATGATTTCGTAATTAGCGACATCTATTAGCCGCGGAATGTATTTATACAAGTCGGTAAGTGAGTTCAATGTGATCGTAAATTTTATTTTCGATACGGATTCAATGATTCCGATGTAAAATTTTTCAATCGAATCGAACCATTTTTCGATCGAAACGGATTCAATGATTAGGCCCAATAAAAAAGATTTGGACAATTAGACGCTCCAAACGCGTGAAATTAAAAAAAAATCGATATTTTTTAACACACCTAGTATATCTAACATAGAGGAGCACTCAAAGCGGGAAATTCAGTTAGCTCTTTAAAACGCTATAGTGCAGAAAAACACATTCAGACCTAATCAAAATTTCATTTCAGAGAACACTTTCTTCAACTCACACGGTTTCTCATTGAAGCTATTCAAGCCATTAACTCCAATCTTAGACCACGAAATTTCTATTTTTTTAATTTTATTAGATAACTTATATGTATAAAGCACCAAACTACTTAGCATACTGCAAAGTTCAAATATTCTTCATCAATGCAAAATTGTTGAAAATAATTGTATTATAAATTCATTTCAGCGAAAATTTTATGTATTTCGTAGCCTTAAGCTTTAACGGATTCAAATCTATTATCCAACTCAGCGCAATAATTGCGGCGAAGACTTGATTCCCAATAGAGTTTCTATTTAGATATAATTCCCAAGCTGTTGTTAGCATTAATGTGTGATTACATGCATATACATATATACATACATATGTGTGCGTATATATACCGTTGATAGCTATTTTTATGCGTTTAAATGTATTTAAATATTCATTAGTAGATTATTTTAGGTCATTAACATAATTATCATCATCTATCCTGTACAAACAAGCATTACTTGCGCAAACCCAATCAAAGTACTCACATACATGCATACAAACATTAGTACGAACATGTATGTATGTATGTATATATGTATTTACATGCAAGCGCGTACTACAATACAATAACAACAGACACATGCGCCAAATGTTCCGTGGGCGTTAACGAGGTGGGCGAAAAAGCACAACAAACTGATTTGAAGAATATAAACAACAGAAGAAGAATAAAAATTGCCGAAAATAAAAGAATTCAATTAAATTGTTTAACATTTTGTAATTTCCATGGCTTCCTGCTTAATGATCAAAGTTTGCCACAAATTAATCTCTTAATTAGGCTTATGAGTGTTTAAATGAAGGATAATTACTAAAGCCAAACAAAGTAATTGACTCATTTACATGAGAATGTGTATATACATATAAACATATATCTAAGAACAAAGTAATTTGCTTAATGTGAAGTGCAGATTTAATTTCTTTATATATATAAAAGAATACATAAATGTATATATATATATAATACATATATAAGATATAAGTATTGAAGTAGGCGCCAGCCAATACCACCTGCCGCGCGTGTTTACACATCAGCGTCGAACTATGCCCATTTATTTTATTGAAAACCAAATACTGCAACCGCAGACAGTTCAGAATTATGTTTCTTAAATCAATACTTTTATATTCTGCAAACTGGCGGGCGTTTAAGTGATGGGAAATAACAAAATGCTTTTTAGCGCTAAACTGTCTGTGTGGTATTATATTATATAGCAATACAAGTACAGCTTGTCGCTTTTGTTCCCGAAATTTTTCATTGTACACATTTTTTCGTCGAATTCAAGCAGAATAGGCTATAGACATAGTGGAGTGACGAAAGAATATATGATATGATAATAAAAAATAGAAAAGGATGACATCTTAATTGTTTATTTACCGGGTCGGGAACCTATTAATTCTTGTTTTATAATTTTTTTTACATCCGATCTACACTTTACACTTTTCTACAGTAAAATTTACAGAACTAATTCTATACCGATAGATGGTGCCACTGTCGTTTTATTGCAAATATCGAGTTTATGATCATAAACACATGAAATTTTTTAAAGGAAGGGGAACCCAAGCTAAGAAAATATATCCCGCTAGATGTCTCCAGTGTTGAGTTATTACAACTAATTGTATTTATGGCTCAATTTGGCTAATATACGATCCACATAAATATATATATTAGGGAGAGAAAGGCTTAGGTCTGTTCAAAAAATTTCGGGAATTTTCGTTTTTTGAAAAAAAAAAAATGTTTATTCATTCGCCTACATTAATATTGTTGCATTCAAAATAATCCTCATTCGATATTGTGTACTTATGCAAGCACTATCTCCAAACGTCGAAACACTTCGACTCGATTTTTGGGATAGCCTTTGGCTCTTTCAATGATTTCTCGTTCTCGGGGGAGAATATTGCTTTGGGCCAAGAATTATCGAATAAGCAACGAATTGTGAGCATAGTTCTTATAAACATTTGGAAATTTTTAAATTACCGTTATTTTTTGAACATACCTTGAATTTTCTGGTCGTCAAAAGATACCAAGTTACGATGAAATATTTACTATATAAATAGTAATGAATTAGCTCTTATAAATTATTTGAAAATTGAAAAATATCACGCAATTATTGCATACTTTTATGCTTTCCATGCTCCATTTGGCAGAATTTTATGGTCACATTTCCGTTGAATTTTTTGTGACAAGCTTCAACAGTAAAAATAATTTTGTTTATGTCCTATGCAATACTGTCCGAATAACGGAATATCCACAATTTGCATTTATGCCTTCTAAGAAGTGTAAGAAAAAGGAAAAAGTACGCAAAAATAATCTGCAAATATTTTTCATGTTGATTATTAAGTAAATCAAGCATAATAAACGGCTTGCAATTACTTAAAAATCCCAAGCATCTCCACAATACGAGTATTTTATGTGTTAGATATCAAGACACTCCCCCTGCTAGTTACTTGGCCGCAAACACGGCACTTGACGCTTGTTACAGTGCTATATAAATACACTTAGGCACTCACTCAAACTCAATAACTCAACTGCATTTGCGCCGGTAATTGCCCTCGTAAATTTTATTATTACATCATTAACACACGCCCGATCGTCGGTCGGCTGGAGGCCGGTGCAGTGTTGATAGCAGCTGTTGAAATGAAAATGAAATTTTTAAAACACGCCACGGTCCGGCAATTGTCATTGGCATGTGCTTTAGCCGCCGCATGAGCACTTACAGCTGGACAAGTGTGCGCCGCAATCTCCACACTCTCGCTATGTGTTCGGTGTCAAATACGCGTTTTTATGTACTTCCGTTGTTTTCATTTAGCACATCGTCATCTCTGACTTCGTCACTACTTCGAAGTCAAGTAGACACACACTCGCTCACACACATACGTAAATATAGATACGTATACATTGGTGAATGCGTTTTGATTTTAAAACAAGTATGCGAGCAGAAAAAAAACACTTGCGAAAAGCAAAAAAACTCGTAATTACGCCTTGGCAATGGTCCAAATGCATTACGATCGTACATAAAAACAAAAACAAAAATCCAATAAAATTGCCATTAAAAGCTTTCAGCTTTTTTTGTTTTTAATTTTTGATTTCCTTTCAGGTTTGATTGCAATACAGGTTTTTCAATTGCAGTTGAGTGTGTTTTTTGAATGACTCTATGGAATTTCAATAAAATGTTTATGCTAATAATTACATAGTTAATGCGGGTGTATGTGTGCGTGTGTGTGCATGTAAGCGAACGATCATCTTTTAAAACAGATGAAAATCAGTACATCCTATATACAGTGGCAAAGAGAAGATCTCGATTTATTTTAAACATTTTCAACTCACACTTATATTAAGTGATATTAAAGAGTTGGCACATATTTGGAATAATAATAATAATTTACTCAAATATTCTATTCTTGAATGGAAACAAGAAAAAACGTTAACTTCGGCTGTACCGAAGCTAATATACCCTTCACAGGTGCATTTCTTTTAGTAACTATGTGTTTAAGCAAATCTAAAGACGTAAGAAAAAGTAAGTAAAAAAACAAGAAAACATTTTACTAATTCTTTTTAGCCGGTCTGCCGATCTGAACAATTTCTTCGGAGATTATATTATTACCTTAAGCAGTAATCCATGTCAAATTTCGTGAAGATACCACGTCAAATGCGAAAATTTTCCATACAAGCCATTGATTCCGTGTATTGTATAGTGAACCGATCTGAACAATTTTTGCAGAGATTAAATTATTTCTATGAACAATAACTCACACCAAATTTCGTGAAGATATGTAGTAAAATGCGGAAGTTTTCCATACAAGCCCTTGATTCCGATCGTTCAGTTTGTATGTCAGCTATATGATATAGTGAACTGAACTGCACAATTTTTTTGGAGATTAAATTATTTCTATGAACAATAACTCACACCAAATTTCGTGAAGATATGTAGTAAAATGCGGAAGTTTTCCATACAAGCCCTTGATTCCGATCGTTCAGTTTGTATGGCAGCTATATGCTATAGTGAACCGATCTGAACAATTTTTGCGGAGATTAAATTATTTCTATGAACAATAACTCACACCAAATTTCGTGAAAATATGTAGTAAAATGCGGAAGTTTTCCATACAAGCCTTTGATTCCGATCGTTCAGTTTGTATGGCAGCTATATGCTATAGTGAACCGATCTGAACAATTTTTGCGGAGATTAAATTATTTCTATGAACAATAACTCACACCAAATTTCGTGAAAATATGTAGTAAAATGCGGAAGTTTTCCATACAAGCCCCTGATTCCGATCGTTCAGTTTGTATGGCAGCTATATGCTATAGTGAACCGATCTGAACAATTTTTGCAGAGATTAAATTATTTCTATGAACAATAACTCACACCAAATTTCGAATGAAGATATGTAGTAAAATGTGGAAGTTTTCCATACAAGCCCTTGATTCCGATCGTTCAGTTTGTATGGCAGTTATATGATATAGTGGTCCGATATTGGCAGTTCCGACAAATGAGCAGCTTCTTGAAGAGAAAATAACATCTGCAAAACGATATCTTAAAAACTGAAGGACTAGTTCGTATATATACAGACAGACTGACAGACAGACAGACATGGCTAAATCGACTCAGTTCAACATACTGATCATTTATATATATACTTTATAGGGCCTCCGACGCTTCCTTATGGGTGTTACAAACTTCGTGACAAACTTAATATACCCTGTTCAGGGTATAAAAATCATTGGAACAGTGCTAAGTGTGTTTTATGGATTTTGGTTCAGATTAATACAGTAATCTGTGAGATATAGGGATTTTTCAGCTAGTTGAATCCATTGATTGGGAATCTTAATGAAATAAATGGTAAATATAGATTTCTGGTTCCCTAAAATTCACAGACTTATCTTACGATCGATAATATTTTAGGATTTTATGTCTATTATGGTGGTATTGTATGTAAGTGATTTTTTTTTTGCTCTGCGAGACATAAATTAAATTATACTAGTCGTTTGAAAAAATAAAGGGAATTTTCAAATTTCCAATTGTATAAAAGACCAATTGTCAAAATATTATTTTTGAGGAAAATATTGGTCTACAACTTTGCTTCCGCCGTTTTCCAATAGATGTCTCTAGGGTCAAGCACTTGTCGATTAAATCGATTGAATCGTTTTATATCGATCTTGGACATTTGTGTCAACATTAACCCAACAAAATATTTGTAGAGATCTTTTGCATCCCAAACTTATTCTCAACTGTCAAAATGTCACATTTTGAGCCGAATTCTCGACATTTGCACGGAATACGCATGCTTCCAGAAAGATGGTCAAAAGTAGTAGCTAGCTACGGCCAATATTTTGAATAACATTTTTGTAACCGTTTTTATACAAAAGCATTAAATTTCCAAAAAAAGATCTGAAAATTCCCTTTATTTTTTGAACACACCTCTTCTGCCATATCCTTAATTCCTATTCATTAATTTGACTGATTTAAATTAATAATCTTCACCTAAAAATCCACTTCCGCCCTTCCAACCAGCTTCGAGCTATTCGAAAAAAAAATTATTTCATTTTATAAAATCGCCCTATGAACCAATTTAATGATATAAATCAATCTTGGAGATTAATAATTAATTTGATAATTCAGCAAATATATGTCAAGTCAGTACGTTATGTTACTTGCCTACTTACGAATGTGACTTGTCCTTATTGAAAGGCTTATTGCATTTATTATTACTACCATTATTTTTCTATTTGAAGCACATTGCATTTTTTCTCTCTCTCTCTCTTTTAAAGCTCTCAAAGTTAAAAATTCAATAACATCTGTGTGTTTCGCAGCTACACACACCGTGCTACAGCGCATAGTGGCATGTAGCACCCACAGACCAGTAAAGCACTGGGATTCAACAATTCGATTGCAGTTGACCAACGCAGAAGGGCGGCAACATTAAATACACCATTGTGGGCGAGACAAAACCGCAATTATTTCAACACTGCACGACTTGTATCGCACTCATGCCACATGCAACTAACTACTGCATTTATATTCACTATTCGTATGTATGCATGTACGCTTGAAGTGCTTAAGCACAGTGTGCAAACAATTGCTGCTGCAATTTGTGACTTTTGTTTTTGTTTTGACTTTTATCGAGTTTTTGCTCTTTACTTTTTACATTTTTTTATTTTTGTTTCGCTGTTAAGCTGTTTGTTCTGCACTTGACTTCGTTTTTATCCTCACCGCACGTTTCCAAATGGTTATAAATTTGTCGTTCAATAATTTTAAATCGTTCGTTCCTCTCCTTCTGCACTTCGTTAAACAGCCAACAGTTTACAGTTGTCAGCCAGAAGCTACAACCGTTATTTCTAATTTTATAGTTGCAACAAATTGCGGTCAATGCAATGCACGAATACGAGTATATCCTGCTGCAGGATATGTACGAGTATTATAAGTTCCACTCTAGAGTAAAGCTTTGAAACACACCCACCGCACGGGGAATTCGTATATAGTTCATGTGCAATCGATTGATTATTTCGCAGTAAAGTTCAAATACACAACAACAAACCAATCTACTTGTTATGACATTTATCATATTAGCCACCCCTGAGCGCTCTGGTAAGGTCAACAATGTTCAGTAATGGTCAACGCGCAAATAAATTGCGCAAATCGGGAAGGCGGAGTATGGTGTGTGTGCTTCATTCATAATCCATATTTAAACTGCGAGCGCGTATACATCGCAGTGAGTTGAAGAACGGGATTAAGTGCCACCCTTTTTATAGCCAATTGCGAAATGTGACCGCGGGAAAACTGTAAAATTTTAGAAACAGTTTTACGTGATAGCCTTTGGCAGGCATATTAAACAGCCGAGTGTGTCGAAGTATACGACTTGACCAAACTTCAAACAAATTTAAATTTACATTTTGTCGAATGTTAGTAATCTCTAGGATCACACAACTACGAGGATTGTTATTGATATTTCTGCCCTTGGGCTATTTGCGCTAACGGATGCTTCTATTTGAATTGATACGATTTAATGTTAAGCTTTAGAAACACTTTGATGAATGAGGGCGGTCAGATAAATACTTAGTTTACAAAAGAAAAACGAACAGTTTTGAAAAATTGTCTTTTTTAACTCAATATAGTCTCTATTTATTCCGATACACTTGATCCAGCGATGCTCTAACATATTTCTGGAAAATGTGTGTCCAGACGTTAATTTTTTTAAGAAGATAGTCGATGTAGATCATAACTCGTAGATCCCAGATTTACGATTTATAGCACATTCTTTTTACTTCCTCGAAGTAGTCGCTCCGGTTGAGGTCCACTATTTCGACGTTTCTTTGGTCCTTGGTATGTATCAGTGATCGTATGTTTAGTCGAAGATCACGAGCCGCCAGAGAATTTTATTCCGGACGCAATAGTCTCTATTCTTCTTCTTAACTGGCGTAGAAACCGCTTACGCGGTTATAGCCGAGTCCACAACAGTGCGCCACGCATCTCTCCTTTTGGCGTTTTGGCGCCAATTGGTAATACCAAGTGAAGACAGGTCCTTCTCCACCTGGTCCTTCCACCGGAGTGGAGGTCTCCCTCTTCCTCGGCTTCCACCAGCGGGTACTGCATCGAAAACTTTCAGAGCTGGGGCATTTTCATCCATTCGAATAACATGACCCAGCCAGCGTAGCCGCTGTCTTTTTATTCGCTGGACTATGTCTATGTCGTCGAACAACACATACAGCTCATCATTCCATCTTCTGCGGTATTCGCCGTTGCCAATGTTTAAGGGACCGTAAATCTTCCGCAAAACCTTTCTCTCGAAAACTCCTAGTGCCGTCTCATCGGATGTTGACATCGTCCACGCTTCTGCACCATAAAGTAGGACGGGAATGATGAGGGACTTGTAGAGTTTAGTTTTTGTTCGTCGAGAGAGGACTTTACTTTTCAATTGCCTACTCAGTCCATAGTAGCACCTGTTGGCAAGAGTGATTCTGCGTTGGATTTCAAGGCTGACATTATTATCGGTGTTAATGTTGGTTCCTAGGTATACGAAATTATCTACAACTTCAAAGTTATGACTGTCAACAGTGACGTGGGAGCCAAGACGCGAATGCGCTGACTGTTTGTTTGATGACAGGAGATATTTCGTCTTGTCCTCGTTCACCACCAGACCCATTCGCTTCGCTTCCTTATCCAGGCGGGAAAAAGCAGAACTAACGGCGCGGGTGTTGTTTCCAATGATATCGATATCATCGGCGTACGCCAGGAGCTGTACACTCTTGTAAAAGATGGTACCCTCTCTGTTTAGCTCTGCAGCTCTTATAATTTTTTCCAGCATCAGGTTAAAGAAGTCGCACGATAGTGAGTCACCTTGTCTGAAACCTCGTTTGGTATCGAACGGCTCGGAGAGGTCCTTCCCGATCCTGACAGAGCTTTTGGTGTTGCTCAACGTCAACTTACACAGCCGTATTAGTTTTGCGGGGATACCAAATTCAGACATCGCGGCATAAAGGCAGCTCCTTTTCGTGCTGTCGAAAGCAGCTTTAAAGTCGACAAATACCAGCTGTTTTTTGGGCTTTTCCGAAAGCCAATGGTTTCGGTTGCAGCTGTACGTAAGGAGTTTGATATGCCGTCCCACAGCTCCCTTATACCAAGATGCTGATGAGTGCTCTCAGAGAGCAGGAGTGCAAGTCGAGTAGAAAATCGTTCGGCTGTCGGTTGTGATTGCAGCTTCTCGATGTCGAACCTTCCTTGTGTTTGTTGACGTGTGCGCTTTTCTACACAGAGGCGGGTGCGTATCTTAGCTGCTACAAGATAGTGGTCCGAGTCGATGTTGGGACCACGAAGCGTACGCACATCAAAAACACTGGAGACATGTCGTCCATCTATCAAAACATGATCGATCTGGTTGCGAGTGATTCGATCCGGGGACAGCCATGTAGCTTGATGGATTTTCTTATGCTGGAATCTAGTACTACAGATGACCATATTTCGGGCCCCGGCGAAGTCGATCAACCTCAGACCGTTTGGTGATGTTTCGTCATGAAGGCTGAATTTTCCGACTGTTGTGCCAAAGACACCTTCTTTACCCACCCTAGCGTTGAAATCGCCAAGCACGATTTTGACATCGTGGCGGGGGCAGCGCTCATAGGTACGTTCTAGGCGCTCATAGAAGGTATCTTTGATCACTTCGTCCTTCTCTTCCGTCGGGGCGTGGGCGCAAATCAGCGATATGTTGAAGAACCTCGCTTTGATGCGGATTGTGGCTAGACGTTCATCCACCGGAGTGAATGCCAGGACTCGACGACGGAGTCTCTCTCCCACCACGAATCCCACACCGAATTTGCGCTCCTTTATATGGCCGCTGTAGTAGATGTCACAAGGACCCACCTTCTTCCGTCCTTGTCCCGTCCATCGCATTTCTTGGATTGCGGTGATGTCAGCCTTTACTCTTACGAGGACATCAACCAGCTGGGCAGAGGCACCTTCCCAATTAAGGGTCCGGACATTCCAGGTGCATGCCCTTAAATCATAGTCCTTTATACGTTTGCCGTGGTCGTCATCAAAAGGGGGGTTTCTCATCCGAGGCCTGTGTTTCTTATTCACTGGTTATTCGTTTTTATGTGGTGGGTCCCAAGCCCAACGCACAACCGCATAAGCGGGATTCGCCTTCTCACTTTAGCTCGCTTCCAGACGGATGTCTGTTGGCTACCCAGAGGATACTTGGTCTAAGACCGGAAGTTGTGAGCTGCTTGAGCCACATGTAAAAGAATCGTTCCTGGCCACTCCCAAGTGAATGGCAGTCAGAAACTTTCCTCACTTACGTGAACTTCTACATATGGCTCCATCCTCCAGTCTCTATTAGCTCGGTATAATTGACCTAACGACGTTATAACATATTTAACGCGTCTAAAATATACGTATTCTGTATTCTGTCTGTAATGTTTGTTGGGACTGTTTTTCCCTTCCCAAATAGTCGATGTATATCATACCTGGTGGATCTCAGATTTACGGTTTATAGAACATTCTTTGTCTTTTCGAAGCAAGTTCTCCGGTTTAAGTCCACTATTTCGACATTTCCTTGGTCTCGGATATGTACTAGTGCATGCATGCCGATAGTCACGAGATGGCACAGAATTTTATTCCGGGGTTCGATAGGATCTATTAGTTCGATACACTCGACTCGTCGATGTTGTAACTTATTTAACTCGTCTGAAAAATACGTCTCCCAAATATTGTTGTTATGCTTTTTCGCTTCTCCAGATAGTCGATGTAGATTATACCTCGACGATATCAGATTTCAGGATTACAGGACAGACTTTGCTTTCTTCGAACCAGGTTATCCAATTTTGGTATTTCCTTGGGTTTAATATAAAAACTCTCTTAAATATCCGCGCAATTTCAATCGATCTGCCAATAATGTACCTGAAGAACAAATGCTAAAGCAATATTATCGGAACTCGGTGGTCTTCCTATGGATGAAAAATATCTAATCCTGGATACAAGAAGGATTAATGCTATGTTCGTTCAGACATTTATAATTTGTCCCAAAATACTCCAGAATCAGATACATATTCTACAAATTTCATTCCCCGATAGGAAGAAAAGAGTTAAATAACATTTTACTGATTGAAAATCTCATGGACTCTTGTTTCTATTGTGCGTTTTGAAATTCAAACAAACACCAAATACAAAACAGCACAGCTGCCTGCCGGCTTCAACACAACACCCATAACAAATAGTGGTTTTTATATGCGCGCATATTTTTAGACCATTTCAAAGAGACAATAAAAATTCTTGAATAACACTTGCCAAAAATAAGCGCACTGATAATGTTAGAAACCATCTGGCATTATTCACAAAAGCCTAGATAGGCAAGCATTTCATTGAAAAACTAAAATCCAAGCGCGTGAAGAGAGAGAGCGAGAGAAAGTACATAGTTTAACGCACCAGCTAACCGCAAGCACTTGAACCGAAAATCTCTTATCCTAGACACGCTGGCCTTGATAAAGTGAGTTTAGTGGAAAATATATACTATGTATGTATATTTGTATTTATTAAAGTTAAGAGGAAAATGCGTAAATGTTATCATTCCACTCGTATACTTATCGCAACATAACACAAACGAAGCTAATGTGAGCGCATACTCCTAACAACCGACAACGTTGTACTTATATTTATATTTAGTTATAAATATATGTACATAAATATGAGCTCCGCGCACTTCAAAGGCCTACCTACGCACTCCGTAGCCTTGAGTCTCCTACCAGCGTCCTTGAGAAGCAGTAGCACCCCAAACGCACACTTGAGTCTCAGTAGACATATTAGTTACCGCCCTTGCGGTTTGCCTTCTTGGTTTCTTAAGCACCAAGCGCTTTCCACACACATACTTACATACTCGTACATTAACGGTGCGGCTACAATTTCATCCATCATTGAACAATGACGGCGAACCCAGCGCTCTCACAAATGACCTCAGCACCCATTTTGTAAGGCTGCAAGCGTTTAAAGGCGAATTGAAGGGGCGGATTTTGTTTTTTATTGCCACGCATGCATTTACTTATTTGCATATGTTCGCTTGTAAATATGTATGTGCGCGTGTCTGTTGACGCCTCGAGGAACTCAAAGTGCTAAGAATGAATAGTTTCCAATTGATTTAATTAAGCTGCAAAATGTGACAATGATCAATGCTGCCCTTCTTCCTTCCTCTTTCACTTTTACTTTATGCTCCCACGTTCGCCTTGAGCGCTTACAATCGAGTTTGTGGCATTTAAATGGTAGCTTTTTCTTATGCCAAATCAAATTGTTTGCTGTTCCTTATGCTCTCAATTGCTTTCGCTTCAAACGCGCTACGCAGACCTCAGCTGTTGCAAGCTCTTAGGATGTATATTATTGTTTGAATTGCTGGATTATGCTTGAGTGGCAGTCAAAGCTGTGGTAACCAGTATGGGTGCGACAATTACCTTCGGAGGTTGGCGTAATTCTTGTTTGCAAGAATGTTATAAATTTACCAGAATTGATGTGCTCTAAATATAGTCAAAGGTTTCTTTATTAGCAGAAATGAGCCTGCTTGCCAGTGCCCGCCGAGCAGTGCCAGCAGCTGGAAAAGATGTTGTAGAAGTGATCGCTTGAATACAGACGAAGCAAAATAGTACGATCCAAATAAATAAATAAATCTCTCTTAAGCACCTGTAGCAATTTTTTATCAAGAATTTGAATTATGAAATCAATCAATAAGTGAATAGTTATGTATGGAAAATGTTACTCATACGCCCCAGACATTGATATTATAATTACCCCATTCCTACCATTTTTATACATCGGAATATAACTTTATAAACATAATGCATTGGCATTACGGCATTACTCATTTGAATTTTTTAGAAATCGGACGATATTTTCAAGGCACTAAATACCTCACAAGAAGGCATCAGTGCTTATGGCCGATTTTTAATCGAAAATATAGATAAATCTCACAGATTCTTCTTCTTGACTGGCGTAGACACCGCTTACGCGGTTATAGCCGAGTCCAAAACAGCGCGCCACGTATCCCTCCTTCTGGCAGTTTGGCGCCAATTGGTTATACCAAGCGAAGCCAGGTCCCTTTCCACCTGGTCCTTCCATCGGAGTGGAGGTCTCCCTCTTCCTCGGCTTCCACCAGCGGGTACTGCATCGAAAACTTTCAGAGCTGGAGCACTTTCGTCCATACGAACAACATGACCTAGCCAGCGTAGCCGCTGTCTTTTTATTCGCTGGACTATGTCTATGTCGTCGAATAACACATACAGCTCATCGTTTCATCGTCTGCGGTATTCGCCGTTGCCAATGTTTAAGGGACCATAAATCTTCCGCAAAACCTTTCTCTCGAAAACTCGAAATGTTGACATCGTCCACGCTTCTGCACCGTAAAGTAGGACGGGAATGATGAGAGACTTGTAGAGTTTGATTTTTGTTCGTCGAGAGAGGACTTTACTTTTCAATTGCCTACTTAGTCCATAGTAGCACCTGTTGGCAAGAGTGATTCTGCGTTGGATTTCCAGGCTGACATTGTTATTGCTGTTAATGCTGGTTCCCAGGTAGACGAAGTTATCTACAACTTCAAAGTTATGACTGTCAACAGTGACGTGGGAGCCAAGACGCGAATGCGCTGACTGTTTGTTTGACGACAGGAGATATTTCGTCTTGTCCTCGTTCACCACCAGACCCATACGCTTCGCTTCCTTATCCAGTCTGGAAAAAGAAGAACTAACGGCGCGGGTGTTGTTTCCAATGATATCGATATCATCGGCGTACGCCAGTAGCTGTACACTCTTATAGAAGATTGTACCTTCTCTATTTAGCTCTGCAGTTCGTATTATTTTCTCCAGCATCAGGTTAAAGAAATCACACGAGAGTGAGTTACCTTGTCTGAAACCTCGTCTGGTATCGAACGGATCGGAGAGGTCCTTCCCAATCCTGACGGAGCTTTTGGTGTTGCTCAACGTCAGCTTACACAGCCGTATTAGTTTTGCGGGGATACCAAATTCAGACATCGCGGCATAAAGGCAGCTCCTTTTCGTGCTGTCGAAAGCAGCTTTAAAGTCGACAAAGAGATGGTGTGTGTCGATCCTATTTTCACGGGTCTTCTCCAAAATTTGGCGCATGGTGAATATCTGGTCTGTTGTTGATCAGGTATATCAGGTCTAAAGCCATACTGATAAGGTCCAATCAGTTTGTTGACGGTGGGCTTTAGTCTTTCACACCGTACGCTCGACAGAACCTTATACGCGATGTTGAGGAGGCTATCCATAATGCATTGGTATTATGGGATCGCTCATTTAATTTTTTTTCGAAATCGGACGATAACTTTTCAGGGCACTAGATACCGCACAGGAAGCCATCAGTACTTGTGGCCGATTTTTAGTCGAAAATATAGATAAATCTCACAGCTATTTTATAGAAATTCATAGAGAATATTTCTCTTTGAATAATGTGTCTCTGTGGGATAAAGAATATGAATGATTTCATGAAAACTGACCGATTCTGTGTACAATTAAAGTTACTCATACGCACCGTTCACTGATAGTATAACTCTATTACTATATTATTATATGCACGTATATTAAAACAAAGAGCAGTGCATAGAACTACTACAATGTGATTCAGCACTAGAATATATGTAAGAAATTATAGAAAAATCTTTCTATCGCTAGTGATTGTATTTTTGGCATTAATGCGTTTTTTATAAATATCTCTCAGCTATTAGGAGGTGACGAAATCTTGTAGCAGTCATTAATAAAATGAGAACACACTGCAAATTGATTTATTGTTTATATTCTCATTATATACATGTGTATATCTATCATCACTATAATACTATATACACTGGAAAAAAATTCTCAAAATTTTATAATATTAGTTCAAAATTTTTCTTGTGTCTACTTGCTCTTCTACTATTATGATTACTAAAATTTTTTTTGGTATTATAAATAAAATATTTGCTAAAAATAATATTAGTTTTTTTATACTCTCGCAACAAAAGTTGCTAAAGAGAGTATTATAGTTTTGTTCACCTAACGGTTGTTTGTAAGTCCTAATACTGAACGAGTTAGATATAGGGTTATATATACCAAAGTGATCAGGGTGACGAGTAAAGTTCAAATCCGGATGTCTGTCTGTCCGTCCGTCCATCCGTCCGTCTGTCCGTCTGTCCGTCCGTGCAAGCTGTAACTTGAGTAAAAATTGAGATATCTTAATGAAACTTGGAACACGTGTTCCTTGGCACCATAAGAAGGTTAAGTTCGAAAATGGGCGGAATCGGACCACTGCCACGCCCACAAAATGGCGATAACCAAAAACACATAAAGAGCTATAACTAAGCCATAAATAAAGTTATGAAAATAAAATTTGGAACATAGGATCGCATTAGGGAGGGGCATATTTGAATGTAATTTTTTTGGAAAAGTGTGCGTGACCCCGCCCCCAAATAGATTTTTTATATATATCTTGCAAACCAATAAAGCTATATAAACCAAACTTTCTGCAGTCATTTCTTTTCGTTTCCTTATACAGTCCAAAAATGAAGGAAATCGGATAATAACCACGCCCACCTCCCATACAAAGGTTAGGTTGAAAATGACTAAAGTGCGTTAACTCACTAACGAGAAACGTCAGAAACACAAAATTTCACAGAAATGATAGCAGAAGGTAGTTGCACTCAGATCTTTTTACAAAATGGGAAATTGGCGTGGCATCGCCCACTTATGGGTCAAAAACCATATCTCAGGAACTACTCGACAGAATTCAATGAAATTCGGTATATAACATTTTATTGACACCCTGATGACATGTGTGGAAAATGGATGAAATCGGTTCACAACCACGACTACTTTATTTATAACTCAATTTTGAATTCCATCTGAATCCTTCACTTTATAATATATACATTAGGAACCAATGATGATAGCGAAATAGAACTTTACATAAATACAGTATATGATCTGTGGCATCACTTGTGAAAAAATTGTCGAAAACGGACTATAACTTTTCAAGGCCCCAGATATCGAACATGTTGAACTCAGCGCCTAAGGTTAAATTTTAACCGAAAATATGGGTAAATCTCTCAACTAATTTAATGTAATTCAGAGGAAATTGTTTTCTTTCAATAGTGTGTCTCTGTTCCAAAAATTATTCAAATCGGGTCACAACATCTCCTAGCTCCCATATACATAATTATAGGTTTTGCAAAAATTCGTTGGGCTTTATTACGCATATATGTATTGGTTAATATGTGATATATCTTAGCAAAATTAAGTGAGCGTATAGTATTGGATATAGTGTACCTTGCTGGTGAAATTGAATGAAATCGGTTCAGGAATTACCTCAGCATATATAGGACGATTTTCGTTATTCTATTAAACTTTATGCCGAATTTATGGGTAAATTTGTGCGTTATCTTAATAAAATTTTTTCAATAAATTGCGAGAGTATAAAATGTTCGGTTACACCCGAACTTAGCCTTTCCTTACTTGTTTTATTTTTTTTTAATAATAAAAAAATAATTTTCTGCCTGTGTGATTTTTTGGCAATCCCAATTGTCAATGAACGTGTGAAAGCGTGAAAATAAAATCCTCATGGGACTATTATGGAGCGATAAATTGATTAGATATGTTTGATTGGATGTGAAAATGTATATATGTATTATTGTATTTGATTGCAAGTGTATGTGTGAGTGTGTTTGTGCGAAGTAAAGTGGCGTGTGACTATATCTGCACATATGTCTACATCGAGCAATTGCAATGTTAATTTTATTATAGGGTGCCGGCTATAAATTCGCTCCAATCTTTACTGCTGTCACTATCGTGCCATAAAAATCTCTTTTTCCACAAAAAAAGGAAAATCAAAACAGTGTAGCACTCTTCTTCAAGTGTCTGGCAGAAGAAGCAGTAGATATGCTCATGTGCTAAGTATTTGTCATATACTTATATGTAAAAGTGGAAGTGTTTAAGTCAAGATAGGCATGTATGTGCGCTCATGCGTCTATAAAATGTAGGTATGTATAATGATATGGGTGTAGGTGTATGTATATATGTACATATGTGAGGGGCATATGTGTATATATTTGAAGTGAGGTAATATAGTACGGCATTTTCTTTATGACCACAAACGAGTGGCACGAATAAATGCTTTAAGGTGGTTATATTTAACCTAAAAAATATTTATAAAATTTTTCCTTAGAAATTTTTAAATTTGAAATACATTTGGGATTTTAATTAAAATTAATAATTATTTTGTCTTCAAAGGTCTAAACTGTTTATTTAAATAAACTAGCTATTTTTTATAAAATAAAAAAATTATTGCTTATGAATTCATCCCCACCCTAATGCGCTTCACTTTACCACCACTTGAATTTCCGTAATTCTGTTGCGGTTGTAACTTTGTTTATTACAAAACCAGTGGCAATTAACGATTACTGACCGAGATAAACTATCCAAAAATCAGGATAATTGGTATATAACTCATGGGACATGAATGCGAAATAATAGTAATTAAGCATTGTCAGACTCATGTGTGTGTATGTCAGTTAGGTTTATATGTGTATAATCACAGCTACATAGATGTAATGTAAGCGGATACCATATTGTTTGCCGAGAATAAATTTGTATGAGCTCACTATAGTTCACTATTTGAAAGCTGTTTTAAATATTTAACAAAATGTAGCACTTCAAAACATCAAAAAATAAGTTTTTAATGGGGTTAGTTTAGAATACTTGTAATCTCTTATTCTTTAATACTTGCTACAGAACTTAAATGAGTGACATATGGGGAATTAAATAAAAAAAATTGTACGAAATTATGTTTTTCGACGAGGTGTGTTCATTGAATTGGTGAAATTCTCGTTTTTTTTTTTTTAATTTCATTCATCTACATTAATTTTTATTTTTGGAAATAGGAAAGTCACATAGTAATTTCTATATATCTTGTTATTCTTAAAAGAAAGTACAATTGACAGCTGGCAACGCCCTTAGAATTTAATGAAATCGGTCCACATGACCTTGAAGTTTCAATTTGCTGAAAACAATAATCTCAGAACGACCTGTTGATTTCTGAAGCAACACTCAATTAATGAAATTAGGTTAGGTAATATGGCTATTTCACAGAGGAAAACACACTTAGACTATGACACACAGTTCTTTGTGACGTCAGCATCATTTTGATTATTGGATATTAAGGCTTGACAAAGCGCTCTGAATTTACAACAAAATCTGCACAGATGTTTCACTTCTATATCCGCTTGTTCACGCGATTGTTAAAAATTTAGATCCCAAAAAACTTTGCCTCGATCTCACAAAGGCTATAAGGTTATAAGATAACACCTATTCCCGGCAACTTCTACAGCAAGCGTTCGCTACGATTTCTAACCTAACAGCGTGAATCCTCCAGTTAGAACCTCTACAACTAAGAAGAAAAGAAAGTAAAATTTGTGCGACTTTGTACAGAAAATTCGGCAAATCGGTACATATTCGAATTTTACCTAGTATAGAGTAGTGAATAGTGGCATTAACTATTTCGACGGAATTAGGTGAGAATAGCATAGTGCAGCGTGATCTGCTGTCAAAAATTACAGAAACAAGAATGTACTTTCATCTACAAGAGCGTGCTTCTCTTGGCTTGTACTTCTTCTTCTTGACTGGCGTAGACACGTAGACACCGCTTACGCGGTTATAGCCGAGTCCACAACAGCGCGCCACGTATCCCTCCTTCTGGCAGTTTGGCGCCAATTGGTTATACCAAGCGAAGCCAGATCCCTCTCCACCTGGTCCTTCCATCGGAGTGGAGGTCTCCCTCTTCCTCGGCTTCCACCAGCGGGTACTGCATCGAATACTTTCAGAGCTGGAGCACTTTCATCCATTCGAACAACATGACCTAGCCAGCGTAGCCGCTGTTTTTTTATTCGCTGGACTATATCTATGTCGTCGAATAACACATACAGCTCATCGTTCCATCGTCTGCGGTATTCGCCGTTGCCAATGTTTAAGGGACCATAAATCTTCCGCAAAACCTTTCTCTCGAAAACTCCTAGTGCCGTCTCATCGGATGTTGACACCGTCCACGCTTCTGCACCATAAAGTAGGATGGGAATGATGAGGGACTTGTAGAGTGTGGTTTTTGTTCGTCGAGAGAGGACTTTACTTTTCAATTGCCTACTTAGTCCATAGTAGCACCTGTTGGCAAGAATGATTCTGCGTTGGATTTCCAGGCTGACATTGTTATTGCTGTTAATGCTGGTTCCCAGGTAGACGAAATTATCTACAACTTCAAAGTTATGACTGTCAACAGTGACGAGGGAGCCAAGACGCGAATGCGCTGACTATTTGTTTGACGACAGGAGATATTTCGTCTTGGATTGTACTAATTTGTATCAAATCGACAGAGCATTCAAAGTGCGGTTATTTATTATTCAACTATATTAAGCTCTTAATAGTAAATGAAATCCACTACCGAAATATTTATTTACTATTACTACTCCTTACTACTCTACACACTAATATTCTCATATTCGATTATATGCGAAAACGAAAAACTATTAATTTCAATACATTGTCATTTAATGTTCATTCTAATAAGAATCTCAATCCATTCATTCCACTTTGCAGCTTAGGAGGAAAACTGCTGAGTCTTGGCCGGTCTTTGGGCGCGTGTGTGCGGTAATTTCGCTTTTTTGGAGAATGTTGAACCACTAATTAACTACTACAAAGGAAAGAATGACATAAATTAATTCGTTCATTGTCACAGTAGAACATATGCGTTAGCGCGTAATCTGATTAGCTGCTCAACACGGACCTACTGTCGATGAACATTAATGTCGCCATTTCCAACTCATCATAAATAGAAACAGAAATGAATTAGAAATGAGCGGAAATTATTGCACGCTCTCTCGATAATGCGCAACGAATGACAGCACAGAATTCCTTTTTTCGCAGAAAGCTTGCAAACAGCGGGTGTTGGTGGAAAGAACTTTTATAAGAACACCGATCTTTCGCACCATGAGTGTGCGAGTGTGTGTGTGTAGACGAGTGCTTCCGGCCGCAAGTGCGAATGCATTAGACACACGTTGCGTCGCGATAGTGTGGTAATGTTGCGTTGGATTTAATTACGAAAGTGACCTTCTAAAAGCAACAACAACCACTGCAAGAACAACAACATTAGTAATAACAGCAGCAACAACAACAACGACGGCAGCAACAACGAGGTTACGCAGCAACAACAAAAGGACAGACATATCAACACATTGGGGTTTCAGGGAACACGCAACGGTAGCAACATACGCAGCGGTGGCTGCAGAGGTGACAACAACATTTAAGAAAACAACAACAACGAGTTCAATTGGGTTGGATAAACGTGACACGAGCATTACGCTTGAAGCCAAGAACTCGTTTGGTGGCCAAGTAGTAGGAGCGGTGGTGGAAGCAGCAACAATAACAACAAAAGCAACAGCAGTAACAACAAAAGCAACAACAACCCCCTATTACGTCAATACATTCCATTTCGGCGATTGTAAAACGAAACGAAATCAATCCCAACGCTATAATCGGGAAACTTTTAATTTCACCCTTGTGCTAGTCGCTGCCGCGCTGCTCCTCAGCTGTTTTGCGTCAAGCACTTTCGTAGCATCGGCATCGGTGGCATTGCCTGGGGTCTCCACTGCAAGTGGCAATGACGTGCAAGTCGCTGTTGCTGCTACTGCCGGTAACGGTATCGGTGTCGTTAATGGCTTAGCTAACCGTAAAGCGATTACGTACACCAACAACAACATCAACAGCGTGGACCCCTGTGCTCTTGCAGCACAACGAAATGTTGACTGCCGCCATGCAACGCAACCCCACGGCGATAACTACAACACCATCAATGGCAAGAACAACGCTTACCGTCATGTACAACAACAACCCATTACCGAAACTACGGTCGCATTTCAGCTCATACAATCCGCAGCGCCGCTTTTCATCGACACCACAACCGCCACCGTCAAATCTGTTGCCATCGTCAGTGAAATCGTGGCGAACAGCAACACCATCGCTCCACTGCTCATCGATGGCGCCAGCACCGCCAGCACCACGGCCAATGTGTCCGCCGTGCAGGAGATTGTCGAAGTGCCGCAGATTCCCGCTTACATACGCAACACAGCCATGTGCTTTTGCATAGCAATCATGACGCTGGGTGTTATTGGCAACATTATGGTGAGCATTTACCGTTACACTTGTTTATGGATGTTTATGTATTAGTGTGTGGGTCGATTTCGAAAAGTTGAGAAGCACTTTATAGTAAATTCCATTGGATGTTTGCTAGTTTCCGAGTTTTTTGAGAGGATTTTACGTTCAGAATCGGATTATTTTTGCCGTTATTGATTTTAGATAGAGAGGTAGATTATTCTTCTTGACTGGCGTAGACACCGCTTACGCGGTTATAGCCGAGTCCAAAACAACGCGCCACGTATCCTCCTTCTGGCAGTTTGGCGCCAATTGGTTATACCAAGCGAAGCCAGGTCCCTCTCCACCTGGTCCTTCCATCGGAGTGGAGGTCTCCCTCTTCCTCGGCTTCCACCAGCGGGTACTGCATCGAATACTTTCAGAGCTGGAGCACTTTCATCCATTCGAACAACATGACCTAGCCAGCGTAGCCGCTGTTTTTTTATTCGCTGGACTATGTCTATATCGTCGAATAACACATACAGCTCATCGTTCCATCGTCTGTGGTATTCGCCGTTGCCAATGTTTAAGGGACCATAAATCTTCCGCAAAAACTTTCTCTCGAAAACTCCTAGTGCCGTCTCATCGGACGCTTCTGCACCGTAAAGTAGGACGGGAATGATGAGAGACTTGTAGAGTTTGGTTTTTGTTCGTCGAGATAGGACTTTACTTTTCAATTGCCTACTTAGTCCATAGTAGCACCTGTTGGCAAGAGTGATTCTGCGTAGAGAGGTAGATTAGAGGTATAAAAAATGGAAAATGGGCGTGAGTCAAAAACTATATATAAAAAAATATCTCAGGAACTACTCGACCAATTTCAACGAAAATCGGTTTGTAACATTTTTTTTATATCACATTAGTGTAATTTAAAAATGGGCGAAATCGGTTAACAACCACGCATACTTCCCACATAACTCAAATTTGAGTTCCATCTGATTCGTTAACTTGACTATATATAAACTAAGCGCCAGCAAAGATATCGGAACAAAACTTTGCATACATACTGCATTTGTACCATGACTTTTCAAGACTCCAGATATCGAACATGAGGATCTCAGTGCTTCTGGTTAATTTTTTGCAAAAACTATAGGTTAACCTCTCAGATATTTTATAGAAAACCAAAGGGGATATTTTCATTATAATATGTTGCTTCTGTACCAAATTTGGTCAAAATCAGATCCATACTTCCTCTAGTCCCCCTCAAGTACCAAATATTGGGATTTTCAAACTTCCGGTATAGAGTTTTCTCAGAAATCTTCTAAAAGCACTTTTCAAACAAGTTAGAACACTAAAAAATAAATATTGCGACCCAATCTAATATATATATATGCATGAACAGTACTCAAATATCAAGCACAATTTTCGGTTGTACGCTGCGTATGAGTAATCTAGTGTGGAATTTCGTTAAGTTGATTTTACTCACTTTCACTTTCGTTTTGCTTTTGCTGTCAATTTCACACGTCTTTTAGGTGCCAATTGTTATTGTGAAAACCAAAGATATGCGCAACTCCACCAATATATTCCTTACAAATCTCAGCATTGCCGATCTATTGGTGCTGTTGGTGTGCACGCCAACCGTGTTGGTTGAGGTGAATACGCCGCCGGAGACCTGGGTGCTGGGCCATGAAATGTGTATGTATAAGCAAACTTCAATTTTACTTTTAAGATTTTGTTTAAAAATATACGTATATATATAGATACCGTTTTACTTTAATTAAATATTTATTTACTCTCTCTTTCCACACGCTCCCACAGGCAAAGCCGTGCCATTTGTTGAGCTGACAGTCGCGCATGCCAGCGTGTTAACAATTTTGGCCATCTCATTCGAGCGCTACTATGCCATATGTGAGCCGCTTAAAGCCGGTTATGTGTGTACCAAGGCGCGTGCCATACTTATTTGCATAATGGCGTGGGCTATCGCTGCTGTATTCACCAGGTGAGCGTTTTTTTAGTATGAAAAATCATATTCACACCTTGCCACAATAATTGAGCTGTCGCGGATAATTCAATATGTTCGGTTTGATAAGTTTGTTTTCGGTAAAGTTGTAACTTTCCGGTATTTTAACAGTATTAAATGAAATTTAGCATAGTCATCGTCACTGAAGAAGATACTCAAATTAAAATTTTGATAATTAAATTCTGAAAATATTTAAATATTTGTTTCGAAAATTATGACATTTTGTTGTTTTTGCAATGAATTTAGCTCCTATTTGGTTGGTAATATTCAAATTTTCAAGTTAAAATTTCTTTCGCACGTCTTTCACATAAACATTTTTATTGTTATTGTAATAAAGTAAAACGATGCTAAATTTATTGAATTTATCTTAAATTACCTTAGCAAGCTTTACAACTATAATGAAGGAGATTTAAGACCAAATCGTAGGGTTTCCAAATATACTAGAATTTAAAACCATGAGTCATATACTTCAAATCAAAGTTCATTGCGCTCTAAATCAGACAGTCATTTATTATTTCGAAAAACTTCAATTTTAAACATAGGCTCCTAGGCAGTCTTACTTAAAACAGTGCTTAAGTTCTGAGTTTTTTGAGATTTCATAGCTTCAACCCCAAAATCTGTAGATAAATTATGTCATATTGCAGCTCTTAGTAATGAAATAACGGCAGAAATAATTTAAGAAAGTTTTCCAAAAACCAATTTCGAACATTATTAATATGAAGTGTGTTCAAAAAATAACGGGAATTTTAAAATTTCGAATTGTCTAAAAGTGCAGTTGTCAGATTTTTTTATTTTTTATACAGCAGAAATAATTTAAGACATTTTTTCAAAAATCAATTTCGAAAATTATTAATATGAAGTGTGTTCAAAAAATAACGGGAATTTTAAAATTTCGAATTGTCTAAAAGTGCAGTTGTCAGATTTTTTTATACAACAGAAATAATTTATAAAATTTTTTTCGAAAATTAATTTCGAACATTATTAATATGAAGTGTGTTCAAAAAATAACGGGAATTTTAAAATTTGTTCAAAAGTCTAATTGCAATTTTTTTTATACAGCAGAAATAATTTATAAAATTTTTCGAAAATTATTAATATGAGGTGTGTTCAATAAATAACAGGAATATTAAAATTTCAAATTGTCAATAAATCCAAATGTCAACATTTTTCGCATTTTATTATGTCGACATATAATGTTGACGAATGAATAAATATGTTTGTCAAAATACAAAAATTCCCGTTATTTCTTCAGCTTCGAATGTAGGTCATCGTTCAATGTTCCAACCAATAACAAAAGCATTTCTTTTAATTGCTATCACCCTTGGCAAGTAATGCTAAATTTCCGATAGAATTTCGGAAATGAAAAAACTTCTTACCGAACCGAAATTTAGAAACAAGCCAAGGTGTAAGCACAAATTACATTAATTGCAATATTATTTATTATTATATGGACAGCAGAGTGCTGCTCACCCCTTCAACCAACCGGCAACCAATCAACTTCACCCTAACCTCACATCTGTTTTTACTTAATTAACGGTAAATTCGGTGGTGTCCGCGAGTGTTCGATTACAATGAATTTGCTGAAATTATTAGACAAAATGTAGTTCAATTATTGTGGCACAATTTCGTATATAATATTAAGCTAAGTAATAGAATTTTGTACATACATACATTTGTATATAAGTTGATTAGTAGTTTGAGCGTAGTAACAGCGCCGCCTTTACGTAGTTGCCAAATACTAAAGAAGTTAAATTTGTACAGTAATAGTTTTGCATTTACAATTGTATCAAAAATATAATTTTAGCTTGTATATATGTATACATTTTTACATACATATATACATATTTACATTTACGTTATATTGTTAGTTACACGCTTGTAAAATTTTTATGCAGATTTTATTGTAAATTATTTTATATTCATTCTTGTTGATATTGCCTGTAATTTGAATATTAATTTGATGCCTTTGTCAAGATTTTAGCAGCCAGCATTGTTTATTATTATATACATAGATTTTATTTTAGCGTCCATTTAGCATGCCAAGCGAAAGTCATCAAATAGTAGTCTTACCTCTACATACAAACCCACCATGTATATGTATATAATTGTAAAAAGCAAAAACAAAGTCAAAAGTCGCCCGAGATAGGCCTTAGTACCGCTGTCATTATTTTAGTCGTCACCATTTTCATAATCACCGTCGGCTGTCAACGCGTGCCCATTACAAGTGACCGAAGAATCAAAAATAGAAAAAAAGCGAGACAACTTTGCCCTTTATCATTTGGTTGGTGTTGAGGTTATGTTTTAATTTTTTCGGTTTCTTCATTTTTTTTTGTTCTTTTTTGGTTTTCTTCATTTTTGTTTTTTGTTTTTTGCCTACACTATTATCAACGCGACCCTTTTTTTATTTTCATACTTAAATTCTATTTGTATTATTTACGCGGCCGCTTGTCGCCGTTAGACCGCGCGCTCACTGTAGCATGCGCTCACAATGGAAATGAGGTAATCGCATGCTATTAAGGGCTTACGAGCGTAGTGACCTTTGCTACCACCCACAGCGGCTGTCGCCATTGACTTCACATCGGCATACGAATAGGCGTTGTTATCACGTGGCCTATAATTGCACACTTCCACGTCCGGCTGTTCGTGCTGTGACGTCCAGAAAAATACAAGTTGAACAAATATTTGTAGCCGCTAAGTCGCTTCCTGAATCAATTACGACGTGGAAATGTATTACTTAGACAAAGTAGGTTGAAATAATGCTCTGGTTGATTAGGCAAATTCGTTTCGTCACCTTGGAGAGGTAGAAATACAGGTCCTTTAATTCATATAACCTTCTTAAAGGCACGAGTTCGCTTATCTCGATTTCTATTGCGAAAAACGATTAATCCGTATTTTTTATCCTCTTTGTGAATCTACGTTTTCTTTACTCTCACTCTTTATTGATACTTCCAGAAGTGAGGTGAAACACTTGTAAAGCTCATTATTTCATTTTGTATGACATAGATCGCAGCAAATGCCCAAATAAGTTTCCCTTAAGTTCAGAACTTCCTGAGCTATGATCGTCGACTATTCGTGTTTCTATAAGAGATCTTCTACTTTGCTTTAAATATTATAAAATTCATCAATCCATTTTCTCAAATCAATGAAAGTATTTCGCAAAAGCTCGCAGAGCTTTTCTCTGTAAGAGAGCTTTTGTTATTCCTCACTGTTCTCTGTGAAATGTTTCGTATTGTGAGCGATGATCAAATGAACGAACACCATTGCTAAACACATTTTTGCTTCAACGGATTGTCTCGAACTGCCCTTTATACCCTTGTAGTACCAATTTTTCTCATTTTTTTATAGATCTTTAGAAACCCAGACATAGTAGACCAACATAGACTGCCGATACATCCTCTTTCTTCAATGAAGATCAGAAAAAACTTTTAAGTAACTCTTCTAAGGAAATATTGATATATAGTTTTTACAGGTTATAGAAAGTGATAATGGAAGAAAGAGTAAGCTTCGTATTGGCACTTTATTCAATACCATAAGTAACCATAAGTATAGCTTTAAACCCGACAGTAGGACTATGTAATAGTATATGCCAACAAATTTGTCCTATATTTATTTTAGTCCCATTATTTGGGTTGCCGAATACAAATTCGTCGAATACATTGATGGCTCATCGGTGGCGGTGTGTTTGACGCAAGCGGCCACCAATTGGACTATTGGATACTTTTTGATGACAATAATCGTTTTCTTCATACTACCTCTGCTCATACTGATGGTGCTGTACGCCATTATAGCAAAGAATCTAATCTCTAGCAATGGTCCAATGTTGCGTATAAGACCATCGAAACCGGAGTTGAGCTTGAAGGCGCGCAAACAAGTCGTCCTCATGCTGGGCGCAGTCGTACTGTCTTTCTTTCTTTGCCTGCTGCCCTTTCGGCTGCTCACCATGTGGATCATACTCAGTTCGGAGCAGACCTTCTTTGAGATTGGCGTCGAACGTTATTACAGTCTATTGTATTTTTGTCGCATTATGTTCTATCTGAATTCGGGCATCAATCCCATACTCTACAATTTGATGTCCACGAAGTTTCGTAAAGGCTTTCTGCGTCTGATTTTGAGCACGTGGCAGAGCGCGGTCTCCTCCATAACATGCGGACGCTATAAACGCATACGTGCACGTACCGGCACCATAACCGGCGTGGCGACCAACACCAATACTAACACCTCGAATACGGCCACGAGTCATGCGACCACGTCCAGTATACTTTCACGTCAATCGAATCGCCGTTACAGCGATGACACGGTCAACACCAATGCGAGTACGCGTACCGTTACAAAGACACAAATACAAATACAAATGCACATACCATGTGGACCGGACAATGAGATGTTGGCGATGTTGCATAGCAGTGTCGCGACTACGCCTGAGAACGAAACGCAACGCAATGGCGGCAAAGTGGACGCGTGTGGTAGGCGGAAGTCCACCACGAAGTGTCATAAAATGCATTCTGCAATGCGTGCGGTAGGCGAATCGGCGCCGAGTGGCGCATGTAGACGTTCGGTGCATGTGAGCTTCGATGACGAAGAGGCTCAAGCGCTTGAGCAGGCTGTTACACTGACGTGATACACTCGGAATGTGGAAGAGGCTAATTGAGTGCGCTAGCAAATACTTATGACTGTAATATTAACAGTTATTTGTTGGTATTTGAATGGATTTAAGTGGTGTGTGGTTGGCTGTGTTTACGTGTTTAGGAATATGAATGGAAATGTTTACGTGCAAACTTCAGTATAATCTTAATGAAAGCGGGAAGTAATTAATAATAAAAATAAAAAATTTTTTTTAATTAGTAGAAAATTGTGTAATAGTCTTATTCTATTATAAGCAGTTAGTTTAAATTATATGTAACTTTTTTTTAATAAGGGATTTTTTTTTTTGATACAGCGAAAAAATTAATATTTTTTTATTTTTTTTTTTTTTGAAAAATATATGTTCAAAGAAGTATACGAATCGTCAGAAAATAACCTCCCAATCTGTAACTATTTAAATATATATAAATTTTAAAGTATAAAACAATATTTTAATTTATATTGTTCATTAAAAATTTACTAAAAATAAAAAAATCGAAAATAAAATTTGTATTGAAAAAATATTATTATTTTTATTAAAAAACATAGATGACCGAACAAAACATAAAAAATATAAAATTTATATTGTGATTTTTTTAGCAAAATAATAGTTGATATGTGAGCTACTAGCAAAAAATAAGCTTTAATCAAACGCAAAATGCTAGAAATAATTTATAATGTAATTAAAAGAAATATTAAAAAATAAATAAATAAAGAATATATTTATGTGTATACCAAATAAATGTAAAATGCCGTGATATATGTTAACAAAAGAATTGAAATAAATACAATTAAACAATAGGTATGTGCTATGTATGTAGATTCCTAGATGTGTATAATTAAAAATATTAATAATTGGTATAGAAAAAATAAATAAATTCAATAAAAAATTAAAATCTCATATTAGGCTGAATCCACAACAAGAAGTAAATGAGAATAAAATATGATTAAAAACAGAAAACCAAAATAAAAATACTTATAACCATATTTTGCTCTTTATATTTGTATTGTACTTAATTAAATTAAATAATAAGTATAAAAATGGAAATAAAAATAACCTAAATAAAAATAGTGCAATGCTTAAGTGTTAAGAATTTTGAAGTTTTGATGTTTGAACTTGGTATTATTGGCACAAAGTATACTAAAAAAGTAATAAATACCTAAAAGTATTTATTTTCCAAAGATAAAAATACCATTATACAACTGACATAAACCAGTGCATCTATCTGATATTTGATAGAACTTCAAGTACATAAAAAAAGACCTTAAAACGTCTTGAATACACTTGAAATGAACTTTTAATAAAATAATCCGAATTTATTATAACTACAACTTTGGTCTACAACTTTGCTTCCGCCGTTTTCCAATAGATGTCTCTAGGGTCAAATATCGATCTTGGACATTTGTGTCAACATAAACCCAACAAAATTTTGTAGAGATCTGATCACATCCCTAACTTATTCTCAACTGAAAATGTCACTTTTTGAGCCGAATTCTCGACATTTGCGGGAAATTTTTTTATTTTTTTTAATTCCAAGAAAAGTGCGGCTGAGGCTCATCGAACGCTTTCGGATACTTACGGTGAGGCTGTCCTAAGTGAAAAAAAGCCTTAAATTTACAAAAAACAACAACACGGAGGCAAAGTTGTAGACCTAATACATTCCATTTTTTCCTCAAAAATAACTTCTCAATAGAGTTTATAAGAGTTCTCAAGAACTACTACTTTAAAAGGTGAAGCTAAATTAAATGTTATCCGATATAAATTATAAATGACTTGATAAAAAAATAGATTTTGAAGAACCACTGTCTCTTAAAAGAGTTTTCATAACAAAAAACAAAATCAAAAATATTGTAATCAAAAAAGTATTTAACGATGTTCAAAACATAACCATATTTTCCTTGTAATACATTAAGTAGTATTCCGTTGCAAGTTTTGACATATTATAGGTGTCTATAAGTCAAGAGACTTAAAACAAATACTACATATTATAAAATATTTACATAAAAATATGAATAAAAATAATAATTTATGTTAGTTTATATATACACAAATACATACTATGCATAAATGTGATTGATATTTATACGAAAATATTTTATTTAAAAAATAAAGATAATTTAGTCAACCTGAAAAGACTGTGAATATGATTTAACTGGTAAACGAATACGAGAAAAAAAATGGAAAAATATTTTATCGCTATTATTAAATATTTTAGTCCCTTACTATATATATTTTGGCACTTCCACGACATTAAGTCAGTCAATGATAAATATACTTTCTTCTATGCGCTCTCTGAACTATTTTCAGCACCTTTTTCTACTTTCACTCGATAAAAGAACGAACCTCCATAGCGTATATTATTAAATAATTATCAGCACCCTCTCTCACTTTCCATCTTTGGAAATCATCCTTTATCCCGCAATATTTCTCAATTTGCTCTTTAGGTATAATCAATCGATTTGTGTGTTCCCAAAAGTTTTATCCACCAATTTCATGATTTCATTTGTTTCCATTTCGTTCTAATCCATTATCACGCCATCTTCAGCTCATAAAGTTACGGCATCTTTGTATATTTTTCTGCATGCTTTGTAACTTTCACTTTTTACTTCCTGCACGCTTAGCTACTCTTTTTCGCAGCTCCGCCTGGTTTCATATAAAATATATACAAAATGTATCATTATGTTCACATTATGAACGCATTAGAATGTTATTGTTGTAGTTGTAGTGGAAAGCCGACAAAGTTGCGCATTTTGCATGTTTCCTAACCCGTTTACACTTCTGCTTGGCTAAACAAAAATTTGCGCATTCACCGGCCTCATGTTACAACAAATACATAGAGAAAATAACAAAAAGCAAATTGAGGAAATGGCAAATAGCCAATTGACATGGATATAACAGGAAATGCCTTTCTCGCCAACTGGACACAGGATAACGGTTATCCTTTGATACAGTAAGTATACATTTGTTTGTCTTTTTAACGTATATAACAGTTATTTATGCTGTGCTGTTATACCGCTGAGAAAAATGTTAGCAGAAAATAAATATCAATACTATTTCGATTAACTTATTTAAGTAGTTTCATTTGTCCGCCCAACATAATATAAGGTTTTGAAATCGCTTTTTTAAAAAAGTGGAAAAAACACAATGCTAATAGTATCTGCAAGATCTTTGGTAGTCATATAATATACAGCAGCTAGTACTGGCATTTCTTAAAAATCCTACGTTTTTAAACTATAGTATCTTCTATAATCTATTCTATTATTTATACTGTGGAACTGTGTATAGTTTCAACGAAGTTCTTATCCTGACAGCTCGAGCTTTAAAAATTGAATGAATTTGATTTTTTTAGATTACAGCTTATGAGAGCGGCTCAAGTGTATGATCTAATATATAATGACCAAGTAATAAGTTATAATCAATTTCTTCCTCCTGAAAGAAATGATTCAATGGTAAGAGATTTTAGTTGAGTGATGAGGTTATGGCTGAAATACAATACAAGCGTTTTTGATGCGTTTCTGTTACATTTCAACTCAGTTTAACGCCTTTCAAACTAGAAGATATTTTTTTTTACAAAAAAATTTTGAGAAAGGGTCGTAAAAAAGATGTTTGACTACGAAACTGGCCGAAAGAAGTACACTCAAACTTCCCTAACTCGAATCACCATAATCCACAAGAAAACTTCGCGTTAGAGAGACTTCCGAGTTAGGTAATTTGTATGAATTAGACTTCTATTGTCAATACAAGAGTTCGAGTTATGGAAGTTCAACTGTAATAGTAAAAACCAACAAACAATAATTTAACGAATTGGATTAAACGAAAGGTCCGTATTTTAAAGGCGAAATATGAAAGATGTTAAAATAAACAAGTAAGGAAAGGCTAAGTTCTGGTGCAACCGAACATTTTATACTCTCGCAATTTATTGATATATTTTTATTAAGATAACACACAATTTGACCCAATTTGAAAATCCTATAATTAGGTATATGAGAGCTAGGGGAAGTTACACTATTAGAAGAAAAATATTTCCTCTAAATTAAATTAAGATACCTGAGAGATTTACCGAAATTTTCGGTGAAAAATTACCATGGGACACTGAATTCTTCATATTCGGTTTTCGGGGCTTTGAAATGTTATGGTCCGATTTCGGCGATTTTTAGAATAGGGCTGCCACACTATTAACATAGTATTTGTGCATAGTTCTGCACCGATATCTTCACTAGTGCTAACTTTATATATTGTAAAGTAAACGATTCAGATCGTCTTCAAAGTTCTGGTATATAGGAAGTAGGCGTGGTTGTGAAGCGATTTGGCGTATTTTCACAACATATTATTGGGATATAAAGAAATTATTACAAACCAAGTTTCATTGAAATCGGTAGAGTAGTTCCTGAGTTATGGTTTTTGATCCATAAGTGGGCGATGCCACGCCCATTTTCCATTTTGTAAAAAAATCTGAGTGCAGCTTCCTTCTGCTATTTCTTCTGTAAAATTTAGTGTTTCTGACGTTTCTCGTTAGTGAGTTAACCCACTTTTAGTAATTTTCAACCAGACCATTGTATGGGAGGTAGGCGTGGTTATCATTACATTCCAACTATTTTCATGGTGTGTGGTGGGGTACGTAAGAAAACCGACTGCAGAATGTTTGGTTTATATAGCTTTAATGGTTTGCGAAATATATACAAATAACCGATTTGGTGGCGGGGCCACGCCCACTTCACCAAAAAAATTAGATCAAAATATGCCCCTTGCCTTGCCTTATTCCAAATTTAACTTTTATCTTTATTTATGGCTTAGTTATGACACTTTATATGTTTTCGGTTTTAGCCGTTTTGTGGGCGTGTCAGTGGTTCGATTTTGCCCATTTTCGAAAGCAATCTTCTCACGGTCCCAAGGAACATGTATTCCAAGTTTCATCAAGATATCTCAATTTTTACTCAAGTTATCCGTTGCACGGACGGACAGACAGACAGACATTTTTGACTCGTCTCGTCACCCTGATCATTTTGATATATACCCTATATCTAACTCGTTTAGTTTTATGACTTACAAACAACCGTTAGGTGAACAAAACTATAATACTCTCTTAGCAACTTTTGTTGCGAGAGTATAAAAATTTGAGGATATTTTTTTGTCAGATTGCTAAGAGGATTCCAATCGTGGGTAAGGTCACGTGCCAATTTATTAAAACACCCTGGTAATTTTAAGAATTATTCAATTTTTGTTGTAATTTTGTAATGTTAATAAATAAATAAATAAAGAAATTGATAGTAAAAATATTAAAATTTATTTGAAATTAATGTCTCTACACCAGATTTAAGGGGTATTCTTTGCCTTTTGTTAAAAGTCAAAATTTTAAAATTTCATAAAATAGAGTTACGCACCTTTCATATAAAAACATATTCATATACATACATTTAAATAAGAATTAAAGTTAAATTTTTTAATTAAAATATTCAAAATCTCACGAAATGAAATTTTGCTCTATTTAAATCTATAAAAAATTAAATTAATTTTTTAAATAAATAAAAATAATACAAATAAAATCTCTACATATACACCATTCATTTTCTACCAGTACTACTATTAATATTTGCGTTTGTATGTATGTATGTGTCTTTAAATACACACTTAAAGAATTTGACAACACGAAATCTAGTCAAGTTTAAAAGCGTATTTCCCAAACAAAGCTCAACAATCGCTGATGCGCGCCAATCGACAAGCAATCTGTAGCAGAAGCTATAAATCCGTTAACACATGAACAGAAAAATCAAACAACAACAGCAACAAGAACAACAAATACAAAAACAACGTCAAACAAATATCTAAATAAACACCCTTTCACAATTTCCTTAGGAAAACAATCAATTTTTCAGGCTATTAAACCGAAAATGAGTACATGAATGTTGGGCCATAAGACACAACAACAACAATAACACAAAATATTTCTACATACATATTTACATTTATACCTCAATAACAAACCAAAATCTGAAGATTTACACACACTCACGCTTCAATATGTATCTATGTAAATAACAGCCAGAAGCGCCATTGTAGCTTTTTTAGGATTCTGACAACAACAAAAAAAAACGAAATTGAAACCGAAATAACGCAGTTAAGAAATCGAAAATTTCCATGCAAAAATCGTAAGCTACTGCAATTTATAGAATCCCAATCGAAAGCTGCACGCATAACGGACACCAACCATCCGGAGTCCGGACGGCAAAGCACTTGGCACGCGTGCTGTCAGTGCTTTCCCTAATACATATTGTTTGTTGGGACGTGTGTGGTGTGGGTGTTTCGATGGCATATCAACCAAACATGATTTAGGTGGCTGAACGAGAGTAATCATATGTGCACAAACACACATAAGTTCATACATGCATACATATACATAAGTATGTTTCCACATTTTCCCACTAATAGTGACTACATGTTGATTGTTTTTTATTTTTGTTGTTGTTGTTGCTGTTACTCTTGTAGTCATCAACCAATTCGAAATGGAATTTTATGTTATTGTTGCTGTTAATTTCGCCATTCCGCCACAGTAGTGTTTGTTGTTGTCACCAAAATGATTTCACCATTTACTTGTATGTGTTTGTTGTTATTATAATGTGGCATTTACAAAATAAATCGAAATTTATACATTGTACCAATTTATGCATGTAAGTATGTATGTCCCGCACCCAAATTTTTCGCTTTTATTTATGAGGATTCGCTGTTTGCATTCTTGCTGAGATTTTGTTGTTGTTATTCTTGTTGTTGGCGCTTTCATTTAACTACAAGTATGTTGACCATATCGGAGACGCAGCTGCTTGCTCCTCTGCACCTCGGGTGGTAAGAGGAAATCGCGTCAGAGCATAAAACTTGACTTTAGCGTTGAAAGCGAAAGCGTTATATTTATTTGCCGAAACATACATACATATTTACATACATATAAAACCATGCAAACTGAGTACATTTGTGAGTACATTGGCGTCGCCCGTTTTTTGGCATTGCGGTATCCCTTTTATTTGTACTGACGCTTACTTAAGATTTTATCCCCCAGTTTGGCTTTATATCCTTAAAATTTGCGAAAGGACTTTATATTTTCCTCTGAATATATGGAATATGATAACTTCTACGCGACCAATATTCATACATATCAACCAATATGGGAGTTATTCAAAACAAAATCTTGATAAAGCCGGTCCATATCGTCTCCAGTGCAATGGTCTCAGTCCTACTGGGCGATTTCATACCAGTTATAGCAGCCAATAAATTATTTCAAGCAATCAGGGTTACTAAAACCCCCGAAAACTGGGTATTTACAATCCCCTCTTTAAATATATTCGCACACTTTTGAAGGCACACATGTGGCATTAACTGTAATTCGGTACATTCATTTAAGCATTTCATAAACATTTTGAGTATATTAGAGGATATTTGCGATGTTTTTTTTTCTGGTAGCCACATTCGCTTTATTATCACATTAAATTGCATTATTTATTATGCCATTCGGACAGCTTAAATTCACATAGAAAAACCACTTTTACACAAGCATAAGCTTGCGGTGGTACGAATGACCAAAGGAGCTTTAAAAACATACACACATACATACATACAAACAATTTTATATATTTTCACATTAAATGAGACGAAGTAAGTATTTAAAAATGCCAGCTAGTCGTTTAGCACACCTCATACTTCTTCACTTCACAGCACACTCCCGTATCTTGCAGTTGTCGATGTAATTTCCGTTACAATGATTGAAAGCCTTAATAATTGATTAATGTAAACGACCGTTTATTTGGGTAGCTAGCGTGATGAAAAAATCGAAAAAGAATTCTACAAATTTTATTTTATTTTTTTATTTTTTTTTTCTTCGCGTAAAAATGTAAACGCGCGTGTTTATTGATAACTGACGAACTAATTTTTAAACGTGTCAATCAGTTTTTACCGCAGGACTTCCGTCAACAATTCACTTATGTATGCGAACCTTCCCAACCACTTGTCCATATTATAGTTTATTTGATATTATTACCAACATTCACTTACAACAAACAACACAAGCAACGCACAAAATCTAACGTGAAATCCAGAAAACCACAACTTTATTGTTATTGTTAGGAATTTTGGTCCAAATCCACATAATATGGATGACTTGAATTTGATTAGTTTTTCTCATACCCTAACAAAGCTTTAATCGCCGTTTACGTTTTCGGTCATGTGACGTCAATAGCATAGCAACATAGAAGCACATACTAAACACAAACATACATACATATGTTCTAATGTACACATATAAAGTTTTTTCAAGCACCCGCAAAAAAGCGAAAAAGACTTCAATAATGAGTAATGAGTATGTTTACTACTTGTAGCACTTCAAGTAAATTTAGTCTTCGGAAGTTGATTGAACTGAAAAAGTAATATAGACATATAATACTATTGCTTAACAATCTTATTACTTAACACAAGCATTTAAAGACTTCGGTCGAAGTTTAAATCTCTGAAATATTGTTTTATGTTAAGTTAGTTAGAGCATTTGGCACACATCATTTTTATATAACTTCACGACGCCGATTTTAAGGCTCGAAGCATCCTTTCATACTTATCGATATTTCATTATAGTTAAATTTAACAACTTTTTCAACTTACAGCTCTTCATATGAAATTATTGATGAAATCTCGCAATTTTAAAGCAGATATTTTTGTAGCCTTTAAGCATATACTTTATACATTGTACTTTTGTAAATCGTAACCTCAATCTTGCAAAAGCAATAGTTTATTCCGTATATAATCTGAATCGCGGTCGTCAATTGGAGAACAAACGAAAAGCATTCATTGGAGAAGCATATACAACCCATACGAGTACATCAAGATCAGATTGTTAGCATTAAACAAGGCTTCTCCTAAGCATTTTTTAATGCTAGTTTTGATTGAGCAATCACTGCTAATTGTATTAATATATTATTTAAATTTTCTCAAAATATGGCTTACCTGCATCGTGCTTACAAAGGTGCTGGCTTCCAATCTAGATGCAATCCTTTCATATATGTAAGTGTGAGTAAATTTGCTTACAAGCCAATAAAAGCGACGGCTATAAATCGTCGTATAAATTCAACCAAATCTGCTATTTGAAGTTCTAATGCTTATTAAACATTGTCCAATAAATTACACATTTATATTACTTCCACAATATCATAGAAATTTAGCTATACCGTACGTTTTTAAATTTTTATTAACCTTAACTTCCAATTTTTACATTTTTATTAACCTGTCATAAAGAATAGCGGAAATCCGTGAAAACAGCCGTTTTGAGAGGGAAAGCTGCAATTACACACAGGGTTGCAAAATCATTGATTATTTCTTAATACGTTTCAGCGTTGTAATTATAAAAAAAAAAATTAAAATCATTATTTGGCGGGTATACAACTTTTTATTGCTTTATTTTGTCGTATTTATTGTAAATGTCTATTTAGTAAGTCATGAAATTAAAATATTTTATACATTTGTTTAAAGAAAGTTAAAACTTTTTATTTACTGCTTTTGCAACCCTGTGTACAATTGACGTTTGGCACAACTACTGGCACAACTTCCGTTATGCGTCAGTATCCTTTTAGCGCGAATATGAAAATTTATTGCATGCAAAGGAATATAGAAAAATTATAATAAAACGTTTAAATTTCGTTTATAAAATGCAATAAATACGAGCGCCGTGTGTATAACGTGTTAGTTTATTAATAAATATATAGTTACAATAGAAAAAATAATATTATTGTGAAGTGAAATTTTAATACGCAAATGCGCTTGGTCGTTGCAAAGAAGTGCTCCATTAAATAGATATTATCATTGCAAGTAATAGTTTAATATATTTTCAAGAGTCAATTGAGTTAATTAAATAATGCGCATGGAAGCGCGTTAATAAAAGTAAGAAAATAATATAAATTGTGTTTATTGTGATAAGTATGCCAATGAGAGGAAGTGATTGTGCCATATCAAATGAAATTCAACACGAAACATTTATTATTTGAAAACCAATACTAAAGCGAATACGCATATGCTGGTAAGTGGAGTTTTATAAAAATATGGCATGTTACTTTTGCAGATTTATTAAATTACTTTAATTTTGATGTTATGCCTGCAATATATGTAAATATGTACATACAAATGTAATTATTATTTAATTTAAAAAATAGCGTTTTTCTCTTTACTGCTTTAAGTGGTCACTTTGATTTTAGTTGTACAGTGAATTAGCTGTGGGTGTTATGCGCCAGCATGTATTTGTTGTCAAGTTTCAGATCATCCACAATCCTCATTACAAAATGTAATATAATTCTCATTTGCAACTTAACCATCACCGGTTTCGAAAATAAACTATTTTCCTTTGATCATAATTTTCTTACTATTCGTTAGTCCCATCGTACTAATTGCAACCTTCCGCATGGAACGTTACTACGACAACACGGAGGTGGCTGTTTGCTTCACATCAGCGGAAACATTCTGGTCGGCATTCTTTTTCATCGCTTGCATAGCAATATTCTTTTTATTGCCCTTCATCGTGTTGGTATTGCTCTATGTGGCGATCGCTTATAAACTTTTGCGTCGTAACATCGACTTTCATCGACCCACTACCACAGCCGCGCATGTACGGTCCACCACTTGTCTGAGCTCGGTTATCTTGCGTCAACAATCGTTAAACAAACTACCGCTACAGATGACACGCAATGACACTGATAATAAGCGTAGCGGCGCATTAAATATTGGCGCAAGCGCTCAACAGCTACGTATCGGTATGCGGAAGCATCGCAAACAGGTGATATTCATGTTAGTAGCGGTGGTCGCCAGTTTCTTTCTTTGTCTCTTACCATTCCGTGCTTTCACCTTGTGGGTTATCGCTGCATCGACCGAGGATATTGCCGCACTTGGTATTGACGGTTATTATGGGGTTTTGTACTTTTGTCGCATTATGCTCTATTTGAATTCGGCACTCAATCCAATACTTTATAATCTTATGTCATCGAAATTCCGTACTGGGTTTTGGCGTTTGATTGTTTCGTGTTGCAACAAACATAGAAAACACACTATCGGACGTGGTAATAGACGTACGACCGCAACAACAACAACAACCAGTCGACGACAAACAGAACCCAAACAAACGGGAACTTACGAACAACGACGTTTAAAATTCAAACGCGAATCAACATTTGTGGTGAGCTCGTCCATTTCTACTTCTTCCGGCACGGAGCGAAGCACTAGCGTTACCATTGTAGCAAATCGACCAGTTATGGCGCCACGAACAGCTGTAGGTGCGGCAATAATAGATATAACCAGAAGTACGGTATCAAGTGCATGCCCTTTAGAAAGTGATGAGAATGACAAAGAGGAAGATCTACACACATGAGTGTGATATAATTGCAGTGTACTGTATTACGTTACATGCTCATGTTGAAGATACTATTATAAGTAAGACTGATAAACCTCAAAGTCAATAATTGATGCTTTTAATTGAAATGCTTTTGGTAAAAAGGAGTTATCTGTGGTCTAATTAAGCGCTTAAGCACATGTTAAAAATTGTATGCATTCTTCCTCAAACATATGATTGTAAGATATTTTTAGGAATACTCATATGTACTCACATATATATATTATAAAAACTTCAGCGTAAATTGAAATATGTTATATATAACGTAGTATTATTTAAGTGGCGATTCATTAGCCAATATTTACTAAAAATTTCAAAACTCTGTCCGTACAAGTTATACAATATGAAAACACGTATTTTTTTACTAATTTCATTTAAATTGCGTATGTCGTATGTACTTTTTATTATTATTTATTAAGGTAATAAACTAATATTTGCAGCAATTCAGTTGGTCAGCGAACCAATAGTGGTTGGCTGGACATCTAAATTGTCTAATAAACACAAAATTTTATATACTATGGATTTTTAATAATTATAAAATGATAGGGGAATTTTCAGACGCCCGAAAAGACACTACATCATTACTCCATTACTACGATACGCTCACACTTTAGCTAATTCCCCACATTACTGCTCATACCAACGTTATTTACGCATTTTGTTTACATTTAGGTTTTATTTAAACATTAGTTTATAAGTATCTTACTTAAAAGTTTTTTTCGCGCAATTTTGTTGTGGTTTAAATTTATATGTTCGCTGTCATAACATTACTTTTTTGTTGCTATGTACTTAAAAAACGTGTGTGTTTTCTGTTTATTATTTTTCTCATGTTTCTTTGTTGTCGTAAACATCTTAAGTTGTGTTCCCATCATCATCATCCGATCCATTTTCGTTACCATCGTTTATCATTATCTTATTGCAAATGTATTATAGCTTAGCAGCATAATCATTTGTTTCTTTATCATCACCAGCTTTGTTGTGATTTCTTTTTTATTTTAATTGTTTTTGTTTTTTTAGTATAATAAAATAAAGTGTGTATATGAGTTCACAATCGGAGTTATTCAGCAGCAACCTGATTTGGTGTTCTCCACCGGACGTCCCTGATCGATTTTAACTTTACTTGCATTCTCAGTGGCACTTGAAGGCGGCCCAACACGGTTCTTTATCTCGGCAGCCATCGTCAGGAAAGCCTGTTCAACATTCGTTGCGTTTTTAGCTGATGTCTCCAGAAATGGGATGCCCAACTGGCTTGCGTATTCCTAATGCGGTCAATGAAAAAATAAATAAATAGTAATTTTCGCACTTGAAATACATGCATATTAAAGAGAAATAACTCACCGCAGCTGTATTTGTGTCAACAACTTTCTTGGTAGTCAAATCACATTTGTTGCCCACAAGCAACTTGTTTACATTTTCACAAGCATATCGCTCGATTTCTTCCAACCATTGCTTTACATTGTTAAACGACTCCTGGTCTGTACAATCATAAACAACAATAATACCGTGTGCGCCACGATAATACGAAGATGTAATTGTACGGAAGCGCTCTTGTCCAGCGGTATCCCACTGTTATGAAGACAAAAAATATGCCTACATATAATTATGGTTTAATTCAAAAATCTAAACTCAAACTTACAATTTGCAATTTTATGGTCTTGCCATCCAACTCAATGGTTCTAATTTTCTGTAAAAATAGTTTAAAAAAATTATTTATATTTATGTTGTTTAAATTGTATGCATGTATACACTTACGAAATCAACACCGATTGTGCTAATATAGCTTTCTGTGTATGTGTCATCAGCAAATCGCAGCAAAAGGCACGATTTACCTACGCCCGAATCACCAATGAGCAGTAATTTGAACAAGTAATCACTAGAAAATAGGAGAAAATGATTAAAATCACTTAAAAAATGCAGTGTATGTATGTACATATAATATAAAAGTTAAAAAATATATACATATGTATATAAATAGTGCTTTTAATTGTCCATCGAAATTTATCAGCTATTTTCGTTACTATCATGACAACTTTGACAGTTTTCGTAAGCCATATATGACTGGTGTAATGTTTAGATAATTTAAACCAGTTCTCTACCTGTATGTACATGATTTTTCATGTTCAGGTAAGGCTTATAAGTCGCACATAACTATGCCAAACACTATATTCAATCTGCTTTGATAATATATATTTTTACAAATATTTTCTTCAAGATGATTTCAAGATTCGAAAATAGGAAACTTACAAGAAGTATGCGTTTCACCAATAAAAAACCACACAAAATAATATGCAGTTTACAACTAAAAAAAATGTGCGACACTGATTAACATTGTTCATAAATCATTTTAAAGCAAACGGTACTCAATTTAGTTAAAGTAAATAACAAAAATATCGTATATTGATTTTACAACTTGTCAAATTATCCCGATTTCACAAGGACGCCAATAACTCAAATGACTACCTACCATATATGACTTATGGCATGCTTAGTTGAGGCTATTGTTTTACCTGAATTAAATTCACTTATAATCATGTGCGTACCTAAATGCGTATAGGTATATATGCAGGTACATATGTACGAAAATTTGCCTGAAACATTTCTTCCTCTTATATACACAAAACAATACATCAGAGTGTATGAAGTTGTGGAAAACCAAACGAAAAAGTGCAATACACAAAACAGAGAAAATGAAGCGCAAGGTGGCAGGCAGTAATAAGGTAATACACGCAATGTTGCTGGGGTGTAGAGTCTATGATTGAGGGAATGGCTCACTGTGTGAGCATGAGAGCGACAATAGCTCTCTTTCTAAGTGACTCATCCGCCCCATAATTCCACACTACATAACTTCAATATCGATATTGTTAATAACAATTAATTCAATATAGTTTTAATGCAATGCAGATAAAAAATGATAACATGGAATCACAACTTCCGATATAATCTGCTGACACAATTTTTTTTCCTCCAAAGAGTGTAAACACTCCCTACAAATGTATGTGCACTGTTTGCCACGAAGAGTAATCCCATGCCATAAGTGCGACGTTGACGGTGTATATGACGGCGTGGATAGAGTATCATTATTTTAATTGTAATAAAAATGACGTCGCAAAAAATTTGAAACCTTCATGGAATATTATAGAAATAAGTTACATTAAAATAAAAAAATATAATTTGCACTTACTATTCTGGATTCATAGCCGACATTTTTGTTTTGAACACTTAAAGACTTCGCTTTTGGAAAACTTAAAACGTTTTCAAATTTTCTGCTCCCGTACACGAATTTGAACTATTGTTTTTTGTCTTCTATTGCGCTAATCAAATGATTTTTTCTTTCTTCAGCTGAGCCACACTTTCCACTGCTGTTTGTCACTTCAGTGGATGGTGTTATATATACTTTTTCAATTATACGCACTCGAGCAAATATTTAAGCTGAAAGCTGTATATTTAGACTTTGTATTTACTTTAAAAACAACTTGTTTTCTGAGAGATATATTGCAAATGAATGCTAAAACTTTTATTTTTTCGCTCGACAATTTTCAACGACGGTAACGACGACGAAAGAACAATGGCGACGAACAAATGACGATGATGAAAATTCACTTGTATATCTCACTTCCACGCAATCACTTATACAGTGTTGTCTCTTTCGCACATAAAAAGTAGTGCAATTCATGACACATCAGTTGTATATCGATAAACGATTGTTATTGTGATTGCCATGGAAAAGAAATTCAATGAAAAAATCATTTAATTTCTTTTAATTGTAAAATAAATTTTAAATTATTAAATTTTCAGTACAAAAGGGGAATTGCGACAAAACCAAATAAACAGAATTTAATGCTTGTTTTCAACTATAACATTAATAAATATATTTAATTTAACTACATTTGTGGTATAAAAATATTTGCTTAAAACTTAAAAAACTTATATTAAGGATTTAGAACCACTTTATTTATATTAAAGGGTGATTTTTTAAGAGCTTGATAACTTTTTTTTAAAAAAAAACGCATAAAATTTGCAAAATCTCATCGGTTCTTTATTTGAAACGTTAGATTGGTTCATGACATTTACTTTTTGAAGATAATTTCATTTAAATGTTGACCGCGGCTGCGTCTTAGGTGGTCCATTCGGAAAGTCCAATTTTGGGCAACTTTTTCGAGCATTTCGGCCGGAATAGCCCGAATTTCTTCGGAAATGTTGTCTTCCAAAGCTGGAATAGTTGCTGGCTTATTTCTGTAGACTTTAGACTTGACGTAGCCCCACAAAAAATAGTCTAAAGGCGTTAAATCGCATGATCTTGGTGGCCAACTTACGGGTCCATTTCTTGAGATGAATTGTTCTCCGAAGTTTTCCCTCAAAATGGCCATAGAATCGCGAGCTGTGTGGCATGTAGCGCCATCTTGTTGAAACCACATGTCAACCAAGTTCAGTTCTTCCATTTTTGGCAACAAAAAGTTTGTTAGCATCGAACGATAGCGATCGCCATTCACCGTAACGTTGCGTCCAACAGCATCTTTGAAAAATACGGTCCAATGATTCCACCAGCGTACAAACCACACCAAACAGTGCATTTTTCGGGATGCATGGGCAGTTCTTGAACGGCTTCTGGTTGCTCTTCACCCCAAATGCGGCAATTTTGCTTATTTACGTAGCCATTCAACCAGAAATGAGCCTCATCGCTGAACAAAATTTGTCGATAAAAAAATTTCGAACCGAACACTGATTTTGGTAATAAAATTCAATGATTTGCAAGCGTTGCTCGTTAGTAAGTCTATTCATGATGAAATGTCAAAGCATACTGAGCATCTTTCTCTTTGACACCATGTCTGAAATCCCACGTGATCTGTCAAATACTAATGCATGAAAATCCTAACCTCAAAAAAATCACCCGTTATTTACATTTTGATGAGTTATTATTATTGTAAGTTAGAAAGCATTTGTAATTTCATAAATATTTCTTCCAAAACATATAATTATTACTAAAGAAATGACAATTTTTATATTAGACAATCAACCACTGTCGTATTAATCAGTGAACTGCCTTACCATCATAGAAATTTATACCATCAACTAGTCATCTAGGTTGATGGGTCATAGATTGGTGTTTTGTTTATATGGGCACGACCATAGCTTATTGATAGATAGGATCAAACCAGCAGAAAGGTTAACATTCGATTAAAAACAAAGAGCCATTGGATTAACATAGTTTTAAATATACGCCATTTGCGCACATATATTACATATAATTATTTATTTGAATATCAGCGTGATTTTGAGTGTGATTATATAGGTAATACACATTCACTTATTTCTACAATAACTTTACAAGCACTTTAACAAATACTAATTACTTTTCTTATATAGTCATATATGTAATCAAGCTGAGAATTATATATTAACATAATGGAAGAGAATTAAAATGAAAATTCGAAATCTGATGGATCGCCCATCAAAAACTGCAATACTAGACCTGCCATGGGATTGGCATGGCGCTTGCAACGTATTAATGCTTCGAAATACATATACACATATAAATGGAATGCATAGATGGCAGCAAAAGTTTATTCCAACGAATTGAGCGTCAATAACTGCTTGAGCACCTTTGTTTGCGATGTTTCGCGTATCTCTCCAGCTAGAAACATTTCGTCGACTACCGTGTACACTTTGTAGAAGTTGAAGACTAGATCCAGCTCGCATACATTATGGAAATATTCATTTAGAACTTCTACGAAATTGTGTATCGCTTCAAGATAACACAAGTTATTGTCGTTGACATCAACGCATATGCAGAAATAAAGACCGGCATAGCGACGGTACACAATCTTGAAGTTTCGAAACTGCAACGGAAGAAATAATAATTAGTTGTTTAATTGTTGGTGCTTCATTGGAAAACCTTCAAACTGGTTTAACGATTTTGCACTGCTTTTCACGGCAATAATTCAAAGTATTTTATTATTAATACTCACCTCCACAAAGTTGGTATGCTTTGCATCTCTTACAGTCACCACTGCATGAACCTCTTCAATCAGTTTTTGCTTTTCGTCATCATCAAAATTCATATACCACTTGGCTAAACGCGTCTTGCCAGCACGATTTTGTATTAGAATAAAACGAATCTGTCAAATGAATATAGTAAATGGTTAAACCACAACGATAGTGCAACGCCCACAATTTTCTCACCATCTTTTTCAAATTCTTGCTTTTTGATCTATTATTCCCAGCAAGTAAGCAAATTAGACAAAATTGTGATAATGAATTTCACTGATATTTTTTTGTACCATTACAGCAATTCAGAGTTGCGTACCCATAATTTTTCAGGGATACTTCTAATTTTAGTATTACTACAAACTTCTTGCTATCCGTGTACGTCATAATACGCTTTACGTAATGGCACTTTTAAGTTATGTACTTAATTGCTTTTTATGTTTTCACGTCTATATATAATCTATAAATGACTGGAAATTGAAATAATTATTTGCCTGCTCCTTTTTACACAATTTCATGAACAAGGACAGTTGTTTCAAATAATAAACAGCTAACGTTAACGTCGATAAACAACATAACGTAACGTTAATCACGTTGATAAATATTAGCCAATCGCAAATAGGAGTGGCTACACAATTTTTATGGGGTTGACTATCGAAATAACTATCGATAATATTACATCACTAATAACATATGATCAGTGCAACCGAATTGCATGGTTTACTTCTTTTGAAACCATGTAAAATATAATCGATCGTATTGTTTTTACACAACAACCTATTTATTTTAGAGTATTTTGAAACGCTCAAAGTGACAGTCGCTTTACTTGAAAATACAGGGATAATGTTATCAATGTTAAATCGGTATATATCTCGTGGCCTGAGCCTAAAGCTTTGGGCCAGAAGTTATACAGCAGCTGTGGACGCCCAACAGGAATTGGCACTAAAGGAAAACTGTATACTAGTGGACGAGCATGATAAAGCTATTGGTTACAGTAGCAAAGAAGACTGCCATCGTGTAAATAAGGAAACGGGCGATATAAGATTACATCGCGCATTTAGTGTATTCTTATTCAATTCAAAGGGAGAGATGTTGGTACAGCGACGATCGAAGCATAAGGTAGCATTGAAAGTCCACATTTTTATTTGTTGTATTTACATGGGATTAGCAAACGGTTAAATAATAAACTATTTTTTAGATCACATTTCCCGATACATATACGAATGCTTGTTGTAGTCATCCACTACACGATATTGATTTAGAACGTGAGGAATCGAATGCAATTGGTATAAGAAGAGCTGCTCAACGACGGCTCAGTTATGAGCTGGGTATACCACAAGAGCAAATTCTGCCAGAATCTTTTAATTATTTAACGCGAATACATTACAAAGATAGCGGCGACGGCGTGTGGGGTGAACACGAAATCGATTATATACTATTTCTGCAGAAAGACGTTGACCTAAATCCTAATGAGAATGAAGTCAGTGAAGTGCGTTACATTAAACGTAATGAAATTGAAGCAGCTGTGACAAATTTCAATGCACCACTCACACCGTGGTTTAAACTTATTCTGCGGAGTAAACTCAAAGAATGGTGGGATAATTTGCATAACTTAAATCCGTATGTGGACACAAATGCCATACACCGCTTTTCGCGTTAAATTGTGTTCGTATACATAGGAGAACTTGTTCACAAGCACCATTTTCGTTTATGATAATTAGTTTTGTTATTAAAATTCTTGAAAATATTAAAGCATTGGTTATGGGCCAACTTTACAATTTCTATAGTTTTATATATAATATAAAACACAAAAAAAAGTGCACACACACATATATATTTATGAAGACTGGCTTGCATTTCTAAACGAATTTCATATGGTGGCGTGACATTTTTCACAGTTAATTGAAGGGCGTTTATAATGTGCGGTTTATTATTACACTCATCTCGAATGTCTTCAATCGATGTATAATAGATATATAAGATGCAACTGTTCAATTGTTCATTGCATAAAAGAAATTATAGTCATTCATTAGGTGCATATGGTTATATCAAAGAGGTCAAGCGCCCAAATGGTAATACCAAAGAGTTTTTATAAAAAAAAGCGTAGTAGTTGGGAGTGGTTATTTTGATTTTACGAAAATATAAGAAAAAACAAGAGCGATAAATCACTTTTCAGTTTATTTTTTATTTTGATTTATGTTTGTATGTATACATTTTGTATTTGTTTATGTATATTTATGTAAATAACAATAAAGTACAATAGTTTAGTAAAACGATCACATTTACCGTGTTACTTTCATCTATTCTCCAGTGTGTTGCCATGCACATTGCTTTTGACTTACAACTATGTTTATGTATGTTTGTATGTATGTTTGTATGTATGTGTGTTATTAGTTGGCGAAGCACAATAAACATTCCGTAGCACAACAACAAATATCAAACAAAATTAATAATAAATATTTACAAGTTTTGGCGTAAAAAAATCGCTTATATAATAGTAAAACAAATATATGTATGTATGTATGTATGAAAGTGAAGTCAAGTAAGCTGCAGCTTGACTTTTTGTTTTGTTTTTATTTTTTTTTTTACTATAAGAAGCGCTCAAAGCGCTTTCTTTTTGCGTGTCTGCTGTTTGTTCAACAGTTTTAAATAATTTAATAATATGTATATGTGATGCGAACTCAAGTTGCCATTTTGTGGTATTTAATAAATATATTTTATTTGTATGTATTTAGATATTTTTTGAACGCATCTTAAACGTTTTGTATAACACTTTAATGAAGATATGTTGTCGTATATGCATATTATTTAAGCATTTTTTAAGCATACATATCACGGGACGGTGAAGTTTAAATGTGTGTAGCTAAATTTATTTGGGTTAGCACCCATTTTCCCTGCCTTTATCCAAAACCAAGACGAAAATTTCCTTTAAAATTTTCCGTCAATTACTTTAACCGTTACATTATTCGCATTACATTTTTAATAAATATTTTATAATTTTATGTTTTCTGTTGTGTTTACACTAACACTAAGGCGATTCAAATCATAGCATATTCGAACTATTCAGTTGGTTTAATGAGTATATTGTGGGTTTGCATGCGCTTTAAAAACACGTCGTTTTGTTAGTAAATACATATATGTATGTGTATAATAAATAGGTGTCGATTTCGTTAAAGTTATATTGTTTTTAGCATATTTTGTCGTTTTTTGTTTATGTTATTTTTTTTTAATCGCGCAATTGGCGTTTTTCGCACTTCACTTAAGGCACTTTCGAAGTCTTGTAGTTCTTAGTTTATGTAGGAATTTAAGCAAAAAAACTATATTACCACGTATAAAATTTTGGCACTTTCGTTTTGAATTCCACACAATGCGCACACACGTTTTGTAAATGTTGCTGAAAAACGGTGCATGCTTCCAATTGCTTTTCTTTACGCACTAAGCAATTTTATGACAGTCTACATAAGTGTAAAAATCACAGCCATTGGCATTTAGGATAGCCCAAAAAGCTTCAGTGCATTAAATGCAGTGGCTAAAGCTACTTCATCGGGCGTTTTCTTCATGAATGCAGCTATCATCTCGACTATGGCGGGCAAACTACAAGGTTCATTACGTTGAAAAGTACAGTACCTGGGGATGAAGATGAAGTCATATTCAACTTTATAAAAAATTAGAAATGACTTTTATACCAACCTATGTAAATATAATAGTGAACGTTCTGTTATACCAGTCTTAACATGTTGCGGCAGCTTGGAAGCTCTAGTATTTGGATACATGAACGGTGAGTCCGTTTCGACGAGCAGTCTATCTATAGGTAGGGTACCATTTTCTAAGAGTTTGCGCACTCCACTATCTGATTTGTCCTACAATGTTTTTTTATAAATAAATTATATTATTATAAACACAAAACTAATGTTTGTTAACCAGCAATTTAGTACCTTGCATAAATAACCAGTTAAACTAATGTAGAATCTTCTATTCAGATATTCGACTGCTTCGTCCGCGGTGCCCATGAAACCTCTTATGATCACGGGCGGTAAATTCTCAAACCTGTAAATGCAAAAACATAAATTATGAATAATATAAAAACAACAACAAATACATAAACAAACCCAAACATATTAATAACACTTACTTGTCTAGTATGTCGAGTACATCTTGCTGCGCGGTGCGCTCATGTATCAGCAATGCTTTGTTTAATTGACAAGCCAAATGTATTTGCTTTTCAAATATCTCCTTTTGTGCCTCGGGCTCAGAGAAATCACGTTGATAGTCTAAGCCGCAAGGTCCGATAGCAACGCATTCCTGCGAAGCCGCAATGTGTTCGAATTCGAACCAAGTATTTGGTTCTTCGATAATTGATTTGGAGTCGTGTGGATGTATGCCAGCAGTCGAATAGATTATATCGGGATAAATGCGTGATAGGCGCAGCGCTTCCTTGCTTGACTTCACCGATGTACCCGGAACCATAATTTTTTGCACACCTAAAAAAAAAATAAAAATAAAATATTTAGTTAAAATTAAATAAACTGTGAAAGTAACAGCATTGACATTGTTTTTGTGTTTATCTGAAAACTTGCATTTTCATCAATAATATACAAAATCCCTGAACTAAGTCATCCCGCAAGACCTTAGAGGTCAAAATGTGTACACATTCATATAAAAATAAATATTTTCTGTTTGTATGCGCATATTAATGGGTGTGTAAATATTTATATGCGTATACATACATAAAAGAATACGTATGCTCATTGTCTGCTTCTTAGCTTAGAAGATCGCCACAATATCTACATACATGAAAACAGACAACGTTAATTGACAAAAGATGTATGCGCATATGTGCATACGTTAAAAATATTATAAATATGTTAAATAGTACGTCATCCAGAAAAATACATATGTATGAATGCTAAATACCTGCATCTTTTGCGCGCTGTATAACTGATTCCAGATCACGGCTATATTTTTTGTTTGTTAAATTTGCGCCTGCATCAATCACTATCAGATTTTCGAAGCAGTGCTTCATATCTACCAAATCCAAATCCACACCAACACCCAAACTGCCTGCGATGCTCAAACCAGCGCCAACGCTAGTATTGGCCGTAGAGGCAGTGCCAGCTATAGATTGTGCCATTATCGTATATGTTTTGTTATTTTGATTTTTTGTTTTTGTTTACTACTTCCAATAACTTCAATGATTAATCGTGTTATCTGTGACTCGAGTGGTGCTTGCACGTTGACACTTGACGAAAATAGGTATGACGAAATAACAATACAACAGCACACAGTGAAAATTCCTTTACAATATGCACATTAATTATGATGAATATCTTTGAAGAGTGTTGAAAATAAGGGCGTACGTCGTTGACGGCAGGTATTGTCACAATAATACAATTGTTGTAATAAAACTTAAAAGTATCACACGCAAATTAAGCACCTTAATAACGTTAGTTTTGTATGAAAATTAAATTAAAATTGTTATAGAAATGTAGCACGACTACTGGCAGCTGGCGGCCAAGAAATTTAGTAAAATACTAGAGTGGGCAGTGTTGCCAAGTGGGTGATAGCAATTTACACAACTATTAGGCAATCCTAAAAGCACACAGTGTGCTTAAATTAATAAATGAAAGTGAAAATGTTTAACTAAAGATTAATTAATTTTCATTTTAATTAAGAGATTCAGAGAAGAAGAGTAAATTATAAAGTAAATTATAATAAAATCATAGAAAACGAAAATTGTAAATATATAGCATAGAATTTGCTTTGAGTACTTATTTTGATAATTTTTGATTTATTAATATATTAAAGCACAGGGTGTACTAAAAATATATAAATTTTTAAATTTGAAATGTTAGCTCTTTTGTGCGTTATATTGTTGGACATGTAATACAAAAAAAAACAAGTAAGGAAGGGCTAAGTTCGGGTGTAACCGAACATTTTATACTCTCGCAATTTATTTATTTAACTTTATTAATATTATATAATATACAATTTGACCCACATATTCGTCATATATATGTATTGTATAAAGTCCATTGAAAGTTGGAAACCCTAATATTAGGTTAGATGTACCGAGGTCCTCATGTTCGATATATGGGGCCTTGACAATCTATGGTCCGATTTCAGTGATTTTTAGAATGGGGCTGCCACACCATAAAAGTAGCATTTGTGCAAAATTCTTCGATATCTTTACTAGTGCTTACTTTATATATTGTAAAGTAAACGATTCAGATCTTCTTCTAGTTCTGGTATATAGGAAGTAGGCGTGGTTGTAAAGCGATTTGGCCTATTTTCACAACATATCATTGGGAAGCTAGGAAGATATTACAAACCAAGTTTCATTGAAATCGGTCGAGTAGTTCCTGAGATATGGTTTTTGACCCATAAGTGGGCAACGCCACGCCCATTTTCCATTTTGTAAAAAAATCTGAGTGCAACTTCCATCTGCCATTTCTTATGTGAAATTTAGTGTTTCTGGAGTTTTTCGTTATTGAGTTAACCCACTTTTAGTAGTTTTCAACATAACCTTTATATGGGAAGTAGGCGTGGTTATAATCCGATTTTCTCCATTTTTGGACTGTATAAGGTAGTACCTAAAAAAACGACTGCAGAAAGTTTGGTTTATATAGCTCTATTGGTTTGCGAGATATGTACAAAAAACTTATTAGGGGGCGGGGCCATGCCCACTTCCCCAAAAAAATTACATCCACATATGCCCCTTCCTAGTGCGATCCTTCATACCAAATTTTATTTCCATAGCTTTATTTATGGCTTAGTTATGGCACTTTATGTGTTTTCGGTTTTCGCCATTTTGTGGGCGTGGCAGTGGACCGATTACGCCCATTTTCGAACTTAACCTTCTTATGGTGCCAAGGAACACGTGTTCCAAGTTTCATTAAGATATCTCAATTTTTACTCAAGTTACAGCTTGCACGGACGGACGGACAGACGGACGGACAGACGGACGGACAGACAGACATCCGGATTTGAACTTTTCTCGTCACCCTGATCATTTTGATATATATAACCCTAATCTAACTAGTTTAGTTTTAGGACTTACAACCAACCGTTATGTGGACAAAACTATAATACTCTCGAAGCAACTTTGTTGCTAGCAACTTTGTTGCGAGAGTATAAATATAATAAAAAAATTATATTAAAATTGTTTTTCAGGGAAAATTAGTGATTTCTTTAATGAAATTTTTTAATACAACGCAAGGTGCCTCAGTATGATAGTTCAATATAACCATTATTCTTGAATTATGAGTTAATTTGGAAACGGTTTCCATCTCAGAAAACTGTAAACTGGACTGAACATGTGAGAGATAAACAAAACAACTGTTTAGTTAACAGTTAGTTGACCCCTTTTGTGTTATTTCCTTATTCTTTTAATAAAAACGCAAATTCTCAACATTTCAAATATTTTTATTTTTTTTTTACTTTCAATTTATTTGAGTATTTTTGTCTATTTAATTTAATGCAGTATGTTTTGTTTTTGGAATATCTAACGATGATAACTTCTTGAATACAGCATGGCAATAAAATCGGGTTTTTGAGTATTGTACGTATATTTCTCATATTTTATGTAGCTGTTTTTATTTTGTATTTTGTTTTGTTTTTTGAAGTTTTCCTTTAACATTTACACAATGTTTATGACATACATATATATTCTGTGGAACATACAATTGTATATATTTGCATATATTTTTATTACTTTTATTTGCTTGAATTGCATTGACTTCAAAAACAGCTGATTAACACAAACAAAGTTTTTTTTTATATTTTATTGGCGAAATAAATAATAAATGTGAGGGAGTAGGATTTTTTATTTTTAGTTTTATTTTTATATCTATATTTATGTTTCATCGGTGACCGACCCACTATTGACTCATGCGTGCATTTTGGAAAATATTTTATATAAAATATTACTTACAATTAGCATGTTATAAATATTTATGTGAATTTTATTTATTTATTTATTAATATATAAGTATGTAAGTATGAGTTAGTTTGTTAGGTACATTTTTAAAATGTAATACTTGTTTTATTTTTTTATTTTTATTTTTACTTTGAATACGTGGTATGTGTGACGGTTTGCTTTCTCTTTTATATCAAACTTGTGATGTTTAAAAACAGTTTTTTTATATACTAGTATGCCATATATTATATGTATGTGTTTGTTTGTATGTTTCTAGCTAGCTATTCCAGATATGAATATATTTATGTTGAATTCTCTGTCTCTTGCATTTGCTATGTAATTTTAGTTTAATTTTATTTGCTTGTCTTGTATTTTATTGTATAACTCTATTTATGTAGTATATGTATTTATTTGACAGCTAATAGTTAATACTTTAAGTATTTGAATATGAACATACAAAAGCGGCTAAGTACAAATTTCTTTCTTTTCACATTCATACATATGTACGTCTCGTACTTCGCTATTTTTTCTATAAGTATATAAATGTGTATATGTAGTGTTGTTGTTTTTAGTTTATTTGGAGTATTTCTTCTATTTTTGTTTTGTTTTGATTAGCTCTATTAGTTAGTGTCTCTATTTACTTACTATATATGTATATATATTCTCTATGTAGATAATCTTTGGTATTTATTTCAAGTATTTGTATTTGTAGTTTTAGTATTTCTGCTGCTCTGTTGCTTCGTATGCCACGTACGCAACTACATTCCATTTAAGTATTTTTATAAAAATGTAGTTAAATAACTTTTATAAAACTTTGAACCATTTTTGTCGTTTATTATTTGCTATTGTATTTTGTGCCAAATGACAACGACAATTGCGTTTGCTGCCTTTGTTATACATACATATTTAAGTAGTTTATATATTAATTTAAGAGTGCAAGCTTAAATAAATTAGATCACACATTTGTGGAATGCTAACATAACCTCACAAACCACCGATCATCTGAGCGCTAATTAACGACAGTTTCAGCTTTAATTTACAGTGCTTTTTTTAATGATGAGGAAAAATCATTTCATTGTAGTCATTAAAATAATGTGTTTAAAAATGTAACGGGGAAATAAATGAAAAAGAATTAAAAAAATATGCTACCTAATACTTACATACCCTAATGTGTGATCAAATTTATTCAAGTTTCACTATTTATTTACTAAGCATATCTAATATTTTTTTATTTATTTTATTTGTTTCTAAACAATCAATACTGGCGCAAATAAATTCTTGGATATATGATTTTGAACCCTGCTGGAAAAATTAAAATATGTACAAATTAAGTAGAAATGTAAATTATAAAATCAACTAATGATTAAAAAAAAATTGTGTTAAGAAAAATATTAGTATCACTTCTCAGTCCATATACCGCGTGAAGATCGAACGAAATTTTAACTGTAAACTTATATGTTTATTGTAAAACTATAATAATAAAATAAATTGTGGTTCAATTAAAATTTAAAGATAGTTGACCTACTGAAATAATTCTTAAAATATAAAAAAAAAACAAATTAATAAAAATATCATTTCTAATTAATAAACAAAATAAATTATAATTAAAAAAATTATAAATAAAGAAAATAACATAATAATAAGTAACTAGTTAATATTTGAATTAATTTTTCGAAAATTTCGAAATTAGTGTTTCGAAAATCTCGATTTAAAAAAAATCGAAATTAAAAAAATAAAGTTCCCAATTTAATAATTAAAAGTATTTCAAATTATTAAATTAATTAAAAAATGAATAAAAAATTATATAATAATAAATAATTAGTTAATATTTGAATCAAACAAATATAATTTTTCGAAAATTTCAAAATTAGACTTACGAAAGATTCTTAAAATTATTATAAATAACAAAGTTCCCAATGTTATAATTAATAATTCTTAAAAATTAACAAGTAAAATAAATAATAAATAAAAAAATAATATAACAATAAATAATTAGTTAATATGTGAGTGAAGCAAAAAAATTAATTTTTCAAAAATTTCGAAACCAGATTTTCGAAAATTAGGAAATAGTTTTTCGATTACTTCTTAAAATATTATAAGTGACAAACTTATCAATTTTTTAATCAATAATTATTTCAAATTAATAAATAAAATAAATAAGAAAATCATTAAATAATATACCTTATAATAAAAACGAATCAATATTCGTAATTAGTTAATATTTGTATCAAACGAAAAATTAATTTATTGTAAATATTCGATATTTTAGATTTTCGAAAATTTCTTAAAAATATTGTAAATAATAAAATACGCAATCAATAAACCAGTTAGATTAGTTCAAATTTAGAAATTAAATAAATAATTACTTGGTATTTCAATAGCAATTTTCAAACGAAAAATTAATTTTTCAAAAATTTTCGCATTTAGCATATAAATTAATTTTTCAAATTTTCGAATTTCGAAATTTTCGAATTTAGAAAAAAATAGTTTTCGAACATTTCGAAATTTGTTTAATTCTATTTTATTTTTGGAAAATATTTCTTTGATAATAATTTACAATTATTTCTCAGTTATCTCAAAGTCAAGTTCACTAAAAAACAATTTATTCATTTTATGCAACAACAAAAAAAAACAAAAAAAAATATTTCAGGCCATTTTTCCCGCAGGATACATATAATTGTATTTTTCTGTGTTAGTGCATTCCAATTAGACTGTTTTTCTGTTTTTTAATGTGTCTTAGCGCACTATGCTGGCTTTCACTAAATGCGTTTCAAATTGAAACAAATAATTTTGGCTGATTAGACTCATATTATATTATATTATATTTTATATAAATAATATAATTATTTTCTGATATACAAGCATATGAACTAATTTGATTAGCGCATTAACAATAAAAATGAATAACAAAATATTTATAAAATTTAAAATTATTTTTCTTGTTCTTGTAATGTTCGTTGAGTGTCAACTGAGGCTTAAAGCGAATTTTATTATATTTTATTTTTCTATGCTTGATGCTGTGAATTTAATCCACACAAATACATATAAATTTATACATAAGTATCATAATATATGTAACTGTATCATATTTAAGTACTAAAAGTTGTTAACAAAACAATTCTATGTTTTATATGGACTATATATATTGGTCACACACTGACAGTTGGTGTGTCTAGTTTTCAACGCTATATAAATATGTATGTATGTTTGTAGTAAATATAATAAATACATATTTTATGTTAATTCAACAATATTGTGTATATATAAATATTTAATTTTCATTTTTTATTTTTATTTTTATATTCTAAAGTATTAAATAATAATAATTTTTTTTAATTTTATTTTTTTTTATCTATCTTCAATATTTTTTTTCTAGAAATGTAAAAAATAATGTATGCTTAATTTATGTTGCCATAATTGATTGCATATTTATGTATGTTGGTATGAAATTGTTGCATAAAATTATTAACGCTTTACCAAATCAATGCTCAATACGTACATATAAATATTAAGAATGTTTATGCCTTAATTATAATTAATTTTGCTTTAGTTAGTAGGTACATTGCATTTAGAACTCGGTGTTTTTGAAATTTTACATATACAATACATACAAATATTGGACAGCTGTGATACATACTGCTGCTCAGCATTGCAAGTACATAATTATGTTTGTATGTTACTATGTATTTATTATACAGTGCTGGGCAAAAAAATACGTTCAGTGTGAAAATTTTAATTATGATGAATATTCATTCAAGAAAAAAAAATTTAAATGAGGGTTTGTCTGTATTTGTAATAAGAGAAAAAATAAATTATTAGCAAAAAAATATTAAAAGATTTTAATTATTAAATTTAATTTTAAAATTTGGTCAAATTCATAAAAATTAGGGATATTCAACAAAATTGATCACAAATTCTATAAAAAAGGTAATATCAAAGTGAGTGTTTGTTTTTATTTTTTAATTTTAGTCTATCTAATAGGAAATACCACAATCAATACTTTGTTGCACTTCCTTTTGTCTTAATTACCGTCCTCGTCCTTGCTGGTATGGACGAAATGACCTTTTGGAGTGATCTGACCTCCATGTCATCATACCATCTATACAAAAGGACGGTATGCAGTTAGTTTTTTTGGTTCCTCGGCTTCTGTGCGCCTAACTGTTTGTTCATAATCGCTCACCGATTTTCGATCGGGCTTAAATTCTGAAAAATTTAACATTAATCAGGGGTGGTGTGGAATCCAAGACAGATTTGCTGAATGTCAGAATGGCAAACCTATTCTGATTTTCATTGGTGTCACAGAATCTGATTGGATTTTCGTATTTTCGAATATAAGCAAATCAATATTCGAATCAGCTGTTCTGCTATTTATTCATGGGGAAAAATTAGCAAGACATGTTTTTGGAATTGTAATCATATAATTAGTTCAAAATATTCATTAAACCCAAAAAATATAATTAAAAAGAGAAATTATTTCAGCTTTTACTTTATTTGGCAATGAAAGTAGCGCGAAAAAATGAAAGTTTTAAGGAATCACAGTAATTCGCTTTATGCTCAAAGGAAGTCAAAAATAGTTATTATTTTTATGTAAAAATGTACATATTTAAGTGTATATATACAGTGGAACTTCTCTAACTCGAATCACCATAATCCACAAAAAAACTTCGAGGAAATTTGTATGGAATTGCCTTTCAATGCCACTCCAAGAGTTCGAGTTATGGAGAACTTCGAGTTATGGAAGGTAATTTGTATGGAATTTGATTTTTAAACGCTATTGCCAATTTAAAAGTTCAAGTAATGGAGATCTTCGAGTTATGGAAGTTCCACTGTATATTGTTTAACTTTTATATAAAAAGTTAGATATTTCCATGATCTAATCTGAATTACTTATTTTGCAAAATTCTTAGAATATTTTATTTTTTTCCGTTGAATTCAATAATTACGTCATTTAGTGTTCTTATCTTAGTTTTTAATAATAATTATATTTTTTCCAAAGCGTTTTAATGGCAAATCAAAATAAATTTGAACAAAATGTCTCAAATCAGTCAGCCCTAAAGCTCTTGGTTTGTTTTTGATAGTTCAACCGATAAAATTGGTTTCCATGACACCTAAAATCAATAGAATTTCTGATTCGAACATCAAACCAATAATATCAGAATTGATGACACGAACCAGAATTTTTTGTCGGTTTGAATTCTGATTCCGACAACTGTCAGATTCCACAACAACCCTGAATATTTTTGTGCTAATAATTTATTTTATCTCTTATTACAAATACCAACAATCCCTAATTAAAATTTTTTTCTTGTATAATATTTTAGCTCATAATTCAAATTTTCATACTGATCGGATTTTTTTCCCAGCACTGTATTGTTTATATGTATGCTTGCGTGCATGCATATTTTTTCAATTTTTTAAGTGACATATTTTTTGTTGTTGTTGTAATCTGAAATTCGTTCAATACTTTCTTTACTAAAATACTCATAAAAATACAAATTTTTATATAGCATATTTCATTATTATTATATTTCATTGCTGTAATGCAACTGCATGGATGGGCGTGTGTGTGTGTGTGCGTGTGTATGTATGTATATCCGAAACTATCATATGAAACTCGTACAAAATGCATATCACCTAACAGTACTTAACATCATTATCAATATCTTCATCGTAATTATCTTCAAAATTATCATATTCAATAACATCATATCATCCTTATCTTCAATACCAGCATCATCATTATCATCTTCAACATCATTATCTTCAACTTCATAACCATCATCTTTCTGATGCACGCCTACAATTAAAAACTGCACTTATAGATTATACGCATCACTAACTAAGCCTAGACTAAACTATTGTGACATACAAATACACTCAATGCTTCATTACACCTGTAAATATGTATGTACGTATGCACCTGGCCCTTAACACTTATGTACTTATACACCTACTACATACATACAATCATTACATAATACATACAAATACATATAAGAAATGTGCGTCCTGATTACAAATTTTGCTCTTCCTTTTGCTTCGTATTTCATTTGCTTACCGTTATGCTAACACACTACGTTTAGGATATGTATGTAAGTTACAGCGCCCGTTAGTACACCTACTCATGTACATATGTATATGCATGTGTGTGTGTGTGGGTGTGTGGCGCGCTTTGTATTTAAGTTGTATGAAAACTTTAGTATAAATTGTAGTATTCTTTGTTGGTGTTGTTGTTATTTTTTTTTCATATATATATTATATAGCAATATTGTTCTATTGATCTATCTTTCTATTTTTTATTTATTTTATTTGTTATTTTGTTTACTAAATTTGTTGTTATTGTTGTTGACTAAATTTCATTTGCAATGCAATTCATAGCATTCTATTTATTTATTGAATATTTTATTTTTTGTAATTTCTCTAAATTCCTTTAAATTACTCAAAAATGTCTATATTCCGTCTGGGCGATGCGAGCGCACCGCCGAGTGAAGCCTCGGTTTTCTTTAATATCGAGACATGATGTCCTGTGCCGTCGCCCGTGCGATTGTGACATGCAATTATAGAGTCCTGTTTGTTGAGTACACCTCGGCGTTGATCGGCGAAAGAAATAACAGAATCTTGCTTAACCAGCTGATGGCGTCGGGGTTCTATAATGAGAGCAAGGAAAGATAAAGAAAGTCAAGTTGTGTGTAAGAAAGATTTCAGTAACACCACCTATAAGATTAAAAAAAAAGAACTCAAGTAAATAGATACCGGATCTGTTTATATATATCCAGTTGATATCATGGAACTATTTCGATTCTTAAGAAAACTTTCTTGGACAATGTTATTAAAAGTATCCGTCTCGAAGCTAGGGAAGATCCAAGTCATTGAATAACAAGTAAGGAAGGGCTAAGTTCGGGTGTAACCGAACATTTTATACTCTCGCAATTTATTTATTTAACTTATTTATATTATATAATACACAATTTGACCCACATATTCGTCATATGTATTGTATAAAGTCCATTGAAAGTTGGAAACCCTAATATTAGGTTAGAAGCACCGAGGTCCTCATGTTCGATATATGGGGCCTTGAAAACCTATGGTCCGATTTCGGCGATTTTTAGAATGGGGCTGCCACACTATAAACATAGTATTTGTGTAAAGTTCTGCACCGATACTTTCAGTAGTGCTTACTTTATATATTGTAAAGTAAACGATTCAGATCGTCTTCAAAGTTCTGGTATATAGGAAGAGGGCGTGGTTGTGAAGCGATTTGGCCTATTTTCACAACATATCATTGGGATGTAAGGAAACTATTACAAACCAAGTTTCATTGAAATCGGTCGGGTAGTTCCTGAGATATGGTTTTTGACCCATAAGTGAGCGATTCCACGCCCATTTTTCATTTTGTAAAAAAATCTGAGTGCAGCTTCCGTCTGCCATTTCTTATGTGAAATTTAGTGTTTCTGGCGTTTTTCGTTAGTGAGTTAACCCATTTTTAGTAGTTTTCAACATAACCTTTGTATGGGAGGTAGGCGTGGTTATAATCCGATTTTCTCCATTTTTGGACTGTATAAGGTACTACCTAAAAGAAACGTCTCCAGAAAGTTTTCTTTATATAGCTTTAGTAGTTTGCGAGATATGTACAAAAAACTTAGTAGGGGGCGGGGCCACGCCCACTTCCTCAAAAAAATTACATCCACATATGCCCCTTCATAGTGCGATCCTTCACATCAAATTTTATTTCCATAACTTTATTTATAGCTTAGTTATGGCACTTTAAGTTTTTTCGGTTTTCGCCATTTTTTGTGGGCGTGTCAGTGGTTCGATTACGCCCATTTTCGAACTTAACCTTCTTATGGTGCCAAGAAATACGTCTTCCAAGTTTCATCAAGATATCTCAATTTTTACTCAAGTTACAGCTTGCACGGAAGGACGGACAGACATCCGGATTTGAACTTTTCTCGTCACCCTGATCCTTTTGATATATATAACCCTATATCTAACTCGTTTAGTTTTAGGACTTACAACCAACCGTTATGTGCACAAAACTATAATACTCTCGTAGCAACTTTGTTGCGAGAGTATAAAAAGGGTTATGTTCAATTGCGTCGGCAGTATTTCACTACAGTGAAAGCCACCTTGGTCAATAACTGCAGAGGACCTGAATATACAAGTAGTACGGCAAACAAGAAAGCCTCGTGGATAGATCACGTATAGAATATAGAAAATATCGATGCAGACTCAATACATTTGGATGCGGTACGAATTGTTAAAGCTAGAGATAGATAAAGGTCTAACTTTTATTTCCAGTTAAGGAGGATTTGGATTCGCGTGATATTTAAAATTGGTTTCAACAAAAAAAATGTATATAAACCTTTGAAAAATCAATCTTTTCCCGGTGGTTCAAGATTCTAAAAATATTTGAACAATAGAAATCGTATAAAATACAGCCACTTACCAGGTCTTTGATCCACAAATGAAATCACCGAGTCTTGCTTGACAAACTTTTGCCTCTTGTATTCTAACATGGCAGCGCTGGTGCTGGGCGAACCATAATTGTGTGGTGTATCCAATTTAAAGCTCGTGCCGCGTCGCGAATCAATCGACATGTTGTCTTGCGTGGAGCACGAGTCCTGACATTTATCCAAACCATTGCGTCTGGCATCCATATACGAAACAATCGAATCCTGTTTGGTAAGTGAAACTTTCGAACCATTACTATCCTGCTGGCAGAGCATGCGACGTGAGCCATCGCTAGAGGCGCTCTCTTGCTTAATTAAAAATTGTCGCGAACCGTGAGAGTCCTGCTTCAACAACATTTGCTGTGACAGATTGCTATCCTGCTTCAGCATGGCGTTGTGATGATGGCGACGCAGTGATTGATGCTCGTAAATGTAGGAGACAGCATTGGTCTTGCGTAGGCCGGGGCTGCTGGGACTTTTGCGGGAGCTATTTTGATGATAGTGCGAGGACTTGCGTGTGCTGGTGGTGGACGAGGCAATGGCGACGTTGTCATAATATCTGTGTAAAGATTTGTGAGGTTGTGAGTACATTATATAATTTTAAAGAGTTGGTCGTAGAAAGTACCTTATACGTGCACAGCATGAACGAGATTGTATAATAGCTGCGAAGCCACGTCGATACTTCTTGTTGAAGAATGCATATAAAATTGGGTTGATGCAAGAATTGGAAGAACCCAGCCACTGTGCGAACGGTGTCACCTTGTAGAGCACTTCGCTTTCTTCGTTCGAGAGCTCACCTCCTAAAATAAATAATAAGTCTCGATTATATTCAAAAATTATGGAAAAACTACCGTCCAAACTCACCAAATTTAATTCGGGCAAAAATTACATAAAGTGGCAACCAAGACAGCACGAAGAGTATAACAACCGCCACAAGCATTTTGATCACTTTGACCTTCGACTTCTGTTGCATGCGATCCATTTGTGCATCCTTCGAATCGCCGGGAATCGAGCGCGTGGACACTTTTATCCAAATCAACACATAGCACAGTGTTATCAAAGACATTGGCAGTAGATAGCAGGCCACCAAGTGGGCGAGTAGAAAGTACAAATTGCCATTTGAACCGGGTGGCCACACTTCCTGGCAGAGATAGAGATTGGGCGCTGCTGGGAAGGACTCTGCGGCCGGCACAAGATCAAAGTACAAGAGCCAGGGTATTGTGGAGCTCAAGGCAATCAGCCAGATGCAGAATATCATGAAACGTGCGCGACTCTTTGTCATCTGCTTAAGTGGCCACCAGATTGCAATGAATCTGAAAATGTCAAAAATATTTATGCTGGCAATTTAGTGACCATAAAAATGCAATTAAAAAGCACTAAAAAGTCAGCACACTGCTGTTGAGTGTGGGTAGAGGGTGTCATTAAAGTGTGGGGTGAATTTATTGACGTTTATGGCTCAATCTCACATTTCGGTTGATGTCAACGGTTTACTGGTTTACACTTGAATATTATGTAGCGCTAATAAACGGGGTTAAATGTTGAGTGGTATCAATATTTGATGATTTATTTTTAAGGAAGAGTATTTTAATTATTTCCATTGCTCTTTTAAATGGCAACTAGTTTTATTTCAGCTCATGGGTTAGTTAAACAATATTAACACAATCAATTCCCTTCTAACTTTACAAATATTAGAAAAATATACTCAAAATCGACTTGTATTCCAAAATACTTACATTGGAATCAAACAGCATACAAAGGTTATGTTAAAAACTACTAAAAGGGGCATTATTAAAAATGGCTCATTAACGAATAACGCCAGAAACACTAAATGGCATAAGAGGGCTGCATTCTGATTAATAAAAAAATAGATGGGCGTGTCGTCGCCCACATTTGCATCAAAAATTATATTTCAGGAACTTCTTGACCAATTTTAACCAAATATTTGTTATTATGTAAGCGAAATCGGTTCGTAACCACGCCTACATCCCATATAACTCAATTTTGAATTCAATCTGATTAGTTCACTTTGCAGTATATAAAGCAAGAACCAGTGCGATTGTATAATTGTTTACCGAAAATAACGGTAATGCTTTCAGATATTTTATAGAAATTCAGAGGTGATTTGTTTCTTTTAATAAAATTTAAAACATCGATAATATCGGGTCAACACCTCCCCTAGCCTCATATACCTCTTTTACAGATTTTAAAATTTCCGGTAGGATTTATATCGTACTATCGGTTATCATGCGAGATATATTGACAAACTCGTGAAATCGGTTCAGAAATTACCCCAGCCCACATATACTATATATAATAATTTTCGTTATTCTTGCCGACTTTATGCCGAATATATGGATCGAATCTTAAATACTTATATAATATAAGATGAGCTTAAGACGGCGATGTAATGTTAGAATACTAAAGAACATCAGTTTTCAGTTCCAAATATAATTTACAATAGTAGATTGAAAAGTTAAACCGATGAGAAAAATATTGGTTCGAAAATTTACATACAAGCCTCATGTTCCATAATAGACTAACGGATTATTCTATTTTAGTGACAGCTCTTCACAAATGTACTACCACAAATGTTTTGAAAACAGCTCTTAAAGTTTCCTTCTCCAAAAACTAGTTCCAAAATAAAAATATTTCACTAACCTCAAGTTGATAATTCTAATATTTTCAATTTAAATGTAAATAAAATTAATACATATATAAATGTATCACTAATCAATAACCTAACTCTAAACCCATGTGACTAATTAAGCTAGTGACAAAATAATAAACTCACTGTCCATGGAAAGCAACAAAATTTATGAAAATACTGAACTTGATCTTATTAGCTATCAATAACAGTGAATAAACAAAAAAATCAGGCCAGTTAAAGCGGCTACTGCATCGATCATTGTCCGGTTGAAGAAGGGGACGAGTGTTCGGGGACAGTCATTCGTAGACTAGACACATATGAGAGTATATACGACGTGGTATGCACATAATGGCAGAGATAGAGGCGATCTGACTGCGCGTGCCATTGGCGCCAGCTGTTGCCACATATATACTCAAACATATTGCCACAGTTGTCAAGTGCAACTTTTGAAAAGTTACATTGAATTGAGCCGCATTTCAGTCTCCTTGGAGCCCACAGTAGACTAGTTAGAAGCTTAGCGCTTGCGCCGTCACCTCCACTACCGCTATAACGTAGCTTACTTTTCAAAGCTCGCATTGACCGCGGTCGTCCAGTTTTACTTTACAATTTAATTCAGTTGAGTGGCGAAAATCGTCAAAATTGTATAAAAGCATTTGGAAATGTACAGAAATACAACAGTCACATAAATCCCTCCGTTGCAATAACAACACACCTTATTCCAATTTTAAAATAGTTTCTACTCTATTTAACCTCACACACACAACCAAAAATGTTCAAATTCGTAAGTATTTTGGGAACATTTTTTTATTTAATTTCTCTTTATAATGATGTGCTCTCTTTCGATCAGGTGCTTGTACTCTCCATCATCGCCTTCGCCTGCGCCGAACCCGGTGTTGTGGTGGCTCCTGCCGTACCCCTCACACCGATCGTGCATCATTCGGGCGCACACGCTGTGCACTCGTAAGTAGTTCGGGTTAAACCGAATGAGAATTAGTAGAAAATTTAATATTTAGGAGAAAAAATACGCGATAAAGCATAACTATTTGACAATCTTTACTAAATATTTTTCATCATATATTTGAACCCAAGCAATGTCAACGGCCTGACTAGTCAGTCGGCTTGTGCATTGAGCTGGAAAATTGCACTCTTCTTTGTAACTGTACTAAAAGAATTGCTTTGTATCCAAAATATTTTTGCACATTCTATTCTCTATTTGTTCTCATTTGGTTTGTTTGTTTTACGCACTCGTCGCCGCATTTACTATGAGTACGAGCACTTTCTCTTCTTTTTTATTGCAGTCACGTAATTCATCATCCCGTGCCAGTGAAGACCGTCGTGACACCAGTCATTGCCAAACCAGTGGTGCCAATAGTGCCGGTCGTAAAGCCCGTTGTGCCTCTACTGCCAGTCCATCATGCCCATCCGGCTGTTGTTGTGCATCACTGAGCCCGTGCGGCGACAATGCGGCTGCAGGCGCAACAACAACAGCGTCAACCACTCACCGCCCGCAACCATTCATGAACGTTGATGATGAGGATCAACGTAAGGACTACTCAAGTTAATCGAATGCAACAATGGCTTAGCGCGTTAGAATGTAGAATACAAGCTACCCTACTCCTCTCCTCCGCCTCCACCTTCCACTTCATTCTTACTTTAATTCTGTACTATGAAATCCCCGAAATTAGTTAAATACAAAAGCAAAACAACAATAAAATTGTGAAAATCATTCAGCACGCCATGTGCAAGGCAAACATGTAAGGCAATAGGTTTGTCTGTATGTATGTATGTAGGGGGAAACGTGAGCAGCGCAACGGAAGCATGTTAGTTCATGCACTTACTATAAACCTTAATGAATATGCACAAATATTCACCGAAAATCATAAAAGTGGAAAGAGTTGCTTGAAGCCTCATCCGTCTTCTATTAACTTCTGAAATGTTGGTTTTTGTTGCTTTTAATAAGGGATTAGGTAATGAGTTCAATCACCATATTTTGAAAAAATCTTAATTATTTGGGTTCATATCATATATTAAGGCGCTAATACCAAGTATATTAATTAAGCAACAAATTTTTCGAATAATTTCTGGAAATCTTCGAATTATTGAGAGTTTAGTTTTAAAAATAAAAAAAAAATTTGATTCAAACAGGAAAGAAAATCCATTTAGGTTTAGTTACAATACACCAGGGTTTTCCAACAAACTGACTTAGCCTCAATAACATTTACCGTTATCATATTCGTTCGCGGACAACCCAAACAGGACAGTAAGTTCCAGTGTAAACGAACATATTATTCTCTCGCACTTTATTAACATATGTAATTTGATTAATAAAAGACACAATTCGTCCCGTATATTCGGCATAAATTCCTCTAGAATAACGAAACTCATTAGTATATTGAATTCTAAATAAATAAGGAATTATAAATAATTCCTGTGTCGATTTCAACTATTTTTACCACCAAGCTATACTATATCCGAGGTTATACGTTCAATTAATCTTAAGGTCTTAAGGTATCTCACATATTAAGCGATATATACGGTATAAAGCCCTCCACAAATTTAAAAATCCTAATACTAGGTGGCTAGTGGAAGTGTGGACCCGTTTTTACACATTTTTGTTACAGAAATTATCCATTGACACTGAGGTCTTTATGTTCGATATCTGGGGTCTTGAAAAGTTATAGTTATATTATATTTTTCAAAACAGTCTTTGTGTAAGGTTTTATTCCAAAATCTTCTTTGATTCTTGATTTATATATTGTAAAGTGATCGAATCAGATGGAGTTCCGGGAAGTAGGCGTGGTTGTTAGCCGTTTTCACTCATTTTCAGGAAGTCAAGAAAATATAATGTACTAAATTTCGTTTGGTCCAGCAGTTTTTGAGATATGACTTTTGACACTCTAGTGTTGACCACCCCTATTTGCATTTCTTCTACCAATCTGAGTGCAGCTTTTCTCTTCATCTTCTCTGTAAAATTTGGTGTTTCCATTATTTTTCGTTATTGAGTTAAGGGGCACACCTAGTGTGAAATTTCAAAAAAATCTATTTTTTGTTTGTTTCATATTTCGGTAGATTACACCTTTAAAAATAACATATTAAAATTTCAAATCGATATCTCAAATAGTTTTTGAGTTAAAGCAATTTAAAGAGCAGCCACTCGGTAACAGTGAAAACGATCATTTTATCTTTAAACGCGTTTTCCGAAATTCCTGCAGTGATTTTTCAAAAACAAATGATCCGATCACTATCGAATTTTTTTTACATGTTCAATATATAGTTCTCCGTACAATGACGTATTGATTTTTGATCTGATCAAAAAATCGAATTTTGGAAGGCAAAAACGACCAAAATTTTGGGTAAAATTCGACTTTTTTTTTTAAATGCCGCCATATTGTCAATTTTTGATTTTTATTATCTATTATCTAGTTTAAGGAGAATTTTATTTATTTAGATTTCATCCACGGAGAAGGCCGGAATCACTGCAGCAGTGAAGGACCTTTTTTTTCGCGCCGTTGGAGATCGACTATAACTTAAAAAATATTTAATTTTTTTCTTCAAAAATTTCACTGTCTATTCTTGAAACATGTATAAATATATTCTTAAAATTTTGAAATAATTGATAAAGGATTTTTTTTAAATAAAAATTCCCAAAAATCACCTTTTTTAGGCCATTACACTAGGTGTGCCCCTTAAAGCCTTTTTAGAAGTTTTAGTAGTACGTATATAGCTTAAGTCATTTGCGATATATACTATGATGTCCAAGGCAAGACAATTTTTTTGGACACGTCCCAACGGCTAAATTTTCGGAATTTTTAAACACAAATTTCACAAAATACTATTTAAATACGTATATTTTCCAAATAATACATGATTGTATATATATATATATATATAAATTAAAAAATTGCCATTTATTAGTCAGTGAAACCCACCTGGACATCGTCAAATTGTAGTTTGCCTTCCGCCCATTATTTATGAGTAATAATTTCGGCATAGCGTGTCTCATGTTCTTATGTTAATTTGAAGCTATTGATTCTGTGGTAATATCTGCTCTAAAACCAAATGTCGAGTCTCGAAGTTGTTCATAAAAAGAATCTATTGATTGTATCGTATCTTAAGCCACTTTTAAATGTTGCCACTTAGTTTATCAATTAAATTATTAATATTTAGCAATTTATCGATATTACAATTTTAACCAAATTCACGAAAACACTAATGATCTCTATTTATATATTTCCAATGCAAATGAAATTAATTAGCGTTAATTCCTCACTGTGAAACTGAGTACTGCCCTCTGTAATCAATATATGCTAATGCAAATAAATATCTTCAATTTGTATATGGTTTAGAAGCATTTAGAGTTTCTGTATATTTAATTACAGCAAATCTCTTATTTTTTGTTGTTGCAACAGATTTGAGTTGCGCTCGGTGTAGACATGATAGGCGGCAATGTTAATTTACATGTTACAAGCGTCAGTTAAATTACGGACTATTATGAAAAGTGCGAAGTGCGGGTAAATGCTTTACTTACCTATCCAGTGATACGGCAATTAGGCTGTAGACGGATGCCGCCACAGAAACGCCCTGTATGTATGGCACTGTCTTGCACATCAGCCAGCCCAGCATCCAGGCTAAAAAAAGATAAAAGAGCATTAAAACAAAGGCAATTAATTAGAGTAACTGGCAATGAGACAGACAATTAACATAATGGGAACATTAGCACAAAGGAATATTGATATATGTACATACATATATCTATTACACTGTATGTATGTATGTGTGTATATATATATTTTTTTGTAGTAAAAGCTTTAAGGCTACGAATTTGATTTTAATGCTACTCATCAACGCACTGCTAAGTTTTTATGCGGGTTTCTTTTGTTTTTTTTTTTATTGAATTAAGGAGAGAGTGCTGTTAAAGTATTGGATTTTGGTAAGATTCAACTCAGGATATCGATCTTTTATAGAATCGTCTCTTCAAATTTTTAGCTAAAATGTAACAAATGCTTTAAAGATGTTCCAAAGTCATGTGTCTTACTTTCATATAAGTTTCAGACTTACACCTACAACCACATTTAAATAATTTATGTGTTCAAAAAGTAACGGGAATTTTCGTTTTTTGAAAAAAATATTTATTAATGCGTCTACATTAATGTTGTCGGCTTCAAAATAGTCCCATTCGCTATTATGCGCATATGCCAGCGCATCTTCTTATCGTCGAAACACTTCTCAAACTCGATTTTTATACTCTCGCAACAAAAGTTGCTAAAGAGAGTATTATAGTTTTGTCCACATAACGGTTGTTTGTAAGTCCTAAAACTAAACGAGTTAGATATAGGGTTATATATTCCAAAGTGATCAGGGTGACGAGTAAAGTTCAAATCCGGATGTCTGTCTGTCCGTCCGTCCGTCTGTCCGTCTGTCCGTCCGTGCAAGCTGTAACTTGAGTAAAAATTGAGATATCTTAATGAAACTTGGAACACGTGTTCCTTGGCACCATAAGAAGGTTAAGTTCGAAGATGGGCTGAATCGGACCACTGCCACGCCCACAAAATGGCGATAACCAAAAACACATAAAGAACTATAACTAAGCCATAAATAAAGACATGAAAATAAAATTTGGAACATAGGATCGCAGTAGAGAGGGGCACATTTGAATGTAATTTTTTTGGAAAAGTGGGCGTGACCCCGCCCCCAAATATGTTTTTTGTATATATCTTGCAAACCAATAAAGCTATATAAACCAAACTTTCTGCAGTCGTTTCTTTTAGCCATTTCCCTATACAGTTCAAAAATGAAAGAAATCGGATAATAACCACGCCCACCTCCCATACAAAGGTTAGGTTGAAAATGACTAAAAGTGCGTTAACTCACTAACGAGAAACGTCAGAAACACAAAATTTCACAGAAATGATAGCAGAAGGAAGCTGCACTCAGATCTTTTTACAAAATGGAAAATGGGCGTGGCATCGCCCACTTATGGGTCAAAAACCATATCTCAGGAACTACTCGACAGATTTCAATGAAATTCGGTATATACTATTTTATTGACACCCTGATGACATGTGTGGAAAATGGCCGAAATCGGTTCACAACCACGACTACTTTCTTTATAACTCAATTTTGAATTCCATCTGAATCCTTCACTTTATAATATATACATAAGGAACCAATGATGATAGCGAAATAAAACTTTACACAAATACAGTATATGATCTGTGGCATCACTTGTGAAAAAATTGTCGAAAACGGACTATAACTTTTCAAGGCCCCAGATATCGAACATGTTGAACTCAGCGCCTAAGGTTAAATTTTAACCGAAAATATGGGTAAATCTCTCAGCTAATTTAATGTTATTCAGAGGAAATTGTTTTATCCCAATAGTGTGTCCCTGTTCCAAAAATTATTAAAATCGGGTCGCAACATCTCCTAGCTCCCATATACCTAATTATAGGTTTTTCAAAAATTCGTTGGGCTTTATTACGCATATATGTATTGGTTAATATGTGATATATCTTAGCAAAATTAAGTGAGCGTATAGTATTGGATATAGTGAAATCGGTTCAGGAATTACCTCAGCCCTCATATCTATATATGACTTTCGTTATTCTATTAAACTTTATGCCGAATTTATGGGTAAATTTGTGCGTTATCTTTAAAAATTTCTTCAATAAATTGCGAGAGTATAAAATGTTCGGTTACACCCGAACTTAGCCTTTCCTTACTTGTTTATATTCGGAAATAGAAAAAGGTCACAAGGAGTCATGTCTAGTGAATATGGAGGCTTTAAAGTTTATTATTCCCGTTATTTTTTGAACATGTGCATAAATACTTATGAGTTGCGTATTATGCATCAAGCATTCATCTCTCGCACACGTAAATGCCTTATCAGCAGAAAAATAGATGAAGTGCTCTTGACTTTGCACCTACTTATGTAGATGCGTTGAGTATATTTATCTACCCATAGGTATGTGTTTATTATCTACTTATATACACAAAGTGTGTTTTCTCAAGCCTGCTACAAAATGTCATTCAACAAATGTTGCGTATACGCCGTGAAGGACGAGAGATGCTATTGCAATGGCATTGATGAGCCGTGCAAATATAAATATAAGCATATGTGTGTTTGTATACATCTGTATTGGTTATAAGTTTTCCAATATGTACAGCTGTGTAAAATGTCATTACCACCAAAGTGAGTTAACGAGTGCTCTGTGTAAAAGGGAAAATCACATTATTCTTCACACACTTAATTACACCTGAGGTTAATATGTGTCCTTAGAGACGCTGAAATACGGCACCCAAAGTAACACCTATTGCAACATGGTGATATACGAGTATGCGGTGCTAATATAATTTGACCAACATTTAAATTAATGCTTTTTGGTGGTAATAAAAGGCACGTGTGCTAAAGAGATAACAAGACAGATAAAAGTAATTTGCTAACATAAATAATGGTCTTAAATGTGTGGTATCGGATTCGACCTCTTTTAAATGCACGCTTATAAGAATTGTTAGGAGTTTATTTGTAATTGATTTCTTAAATTAGAAGTTAATAGTATCTAAAATCCACACTAAATTATTTAGTGCTCCTGTATTGAAATTTAATTACCTCTGCCCCAAAATGTAGGATATTCTTTAGTTTTAATTATTTATTTTTTATAATTTTTTATTTATTTTTTAACTCAGTGATTAATTGCATACAATCCACATTAAGTCAAGTTATTGTTTATTTATGTGTTGAAATTTTATTGCATCTGCGCCAAAATGTAGGCAATATTTTTCGATATCCTTTTGTCTTAATTGTTTATTTTTTATAATTTTTCTTTAACCCAGCGATTAATTGCATACAATCCACATTAAATCAAGTTTTTGTTTATTTATGTGTTGAAATTTTATTGCATCTGCGCCAAAATGTAGGCAATATTTTTCGATATCCTTTTGTCTTAATTGTTTATTTTTTATAATTTTTCTTTAACCCAGCGATTAATTGCATACAATCCACATTAAATCAAGTTATTGTTTGTTTATGTGTTAAAATTTTATTGCACCTGCGCCAAAACGTAGGCAATATTTTTTAAACTTGCATAGCTTTCGGCGCAATTCTTAAATAGAATACTTCCAAATAGTTTTTGGTCTTTCATTAATTAATTTTACAGTTCAAAATTTAATTTCTTTTAATTTAATTTCAATAAAAGAAAAATATTTCAAATTTTCGAAATTTCTGCAGCAAATGATAATCTCCCACATCACTTAAAGCAATATGAAAAATAATATAGTGGTAAATTAACCAATTAACCCCTGAGCATATTTCTCAGCTAAAGACAAACATTTCCGTTAACAATTAATTTTTATTAAATACAGTAAAAACCAAAAGTCAGCACCATAAATGCCACTTTGTATGATTTTCGTGGTTTCCACCAACAGTGAGTACGTGATAATTGCCGCTGACAAAAGTTATTAAGCATAAAAATGCTTACGGACATTTAACGCACCGGTTTGCCGTTCCGTCCGTTATGTGGAAGATATTTGCTTTTATTTTTACGAGAAATACAATAAACACTCTAATTGACTTTCCCTATTGCTCACTTAAGTAAACCTTGTCATACGCACATTTTTATAACGGAAACCGAAAATTTGCCTCATAAACATTTGAACACGCGTGCTTGCCACTCAAATGTTTGTATGTATAACATATGTATAACACAATATGGATGTAGAGATATGTATCTATAGAGATATATATACATAGATATGTTACAATCAATGTTATATCACTAAATTCGTTCATAAGTTTCAATATAAAGTAAACATAAATTTATTAGCAATACATTTGTTACGTTTTTTATCGATAATGTATTACGTGTATCCGGCAAGTGAGAGCTTCATTTAGTGGGACGATGAAGTTGGAGATCTCATTATTGCACAATTTCGTTTGATTCAATATGTGCTAAACACACGTTCTTATGGTTTATCAAATTTATAATTTGTATATTAAACCGTTGTTAACCGTTGTGTGTGTTCAAAAAATAACGGAAATTTTCGTTTCTTTGTATTTATTATATATTTATTCATTGGCCTCCATTAATAGGGTCCTTAACACTTCTCCAACTCGATTTTTGGGATAGCCTTTGACTTTACGATTTCTCGTATACCTCTATACGACTTCAAGATTCTCCTTATTTTTGAAAATTGGAAAAAGTCACATTATGAGTTATGTCTGGGTCATCGTTACAGTATTGTTTTTGGCCAAGAATTCACGGAGAAGCAACGTAGTGTGAAATTTAAAAAAACGAAAATTGTCAAGTCCATAAAAACGCGTTTAACCTTAACAGCCGCTACAGGCGAAGTAAGCAATGAATACAGCAGTAAATTTATCGTACTTCAGAGCCATGTATATCAATAATATAAACAATATTTTGACAATTGGACTCTACAAACCCTTTGAAGAATTTTGTAATTTTTTCTTGCTTAGCAGTTTTCAAAAGCTCCTTCAATTCAGACTGATGCTGTGTATCGCATTAGCAATTTGTCTCTTAAAAATTAGACTTCGTTCCATAGACGGATCAATGTTCATAAAGAAATCGCAGAGCTCATTTGCCATTCTTAAACCTTCACTAAGATTTTTCAAATTGAATGTCAAAAAAGTGAAGAGTTTATTGGTTCCATTTAATTTAAAGTGTTTTGTGAAAGTTTTCTAAAAAATGGGTAAGAACAAGAGTTCAGTTCCATGTGAGCCCCTTCTATATGGAAATATTACCAAAAGTAAAAAAAATATTGCGAAAATAGTGGAATATTTAACATTTTCTTTCAATAAGATATATTTTACTATTTTATTAGTCCATTTGACAAGAATATTGGGTTGGATACATATTGGAATAATTTTATTATTATGTATGTACTTATTAGATCCGCGAATAAAAAAAATGTTTAGTCGCGAATATAGAAATTGGGTCTCATTTTTTTAATCCGCGAATAGTGAAAACGCGAATAAAGGAAGCGCGAATAAGAAGCTTTTACTGTATTTTCTTTAACGAAAAAAAATTATTGGTTTCATATATGCATTAATACCCTTTATAAGGTTCAATAGACTAAACGATAGTATATTTCTCTAGTTGCAAACATATCCATATACATAGATATTATTCCAGTCCCGTACCAGTAGAAAAATTAAGCCACTTTCCAGGTTTTAGTTCACTCAAGCGCTAATTATTACTTTTTTATAAAATTTTCCGATTATTATCCCTTTTCTCTCTTTTATATAGAAACAACATGATTAAATTAGCCATTTTTAGATAGTTAGACACAACCACTGCATGAAAATTTCAATAATAATAAATAATTATTAAAAATAACTTTAAATAAATTATTGCGGACTTTCCAACAATAAAATTATGACTTTAGTACATGTCGTTTTGCGACTTTGTTTCTTTTGACAGTTAATATAGCAAAGACACACACCCAACATTTTTCTATATTTTTTTTTCTTTTGTAAAAAGATATATGAGTCAAAATATGACTGCATATATTAGTATTATTCATGGTAAAAGAAATACACTAATATATGCATATTAAGTCATCCATCTATGCAACTGAAATTTCTGTTTAAAGAACTGACACATTTCCATATGGCTACAACTGCATGCACATACAACTGTTTGTCTGTGTGCAATGAGACTATAAAATCGCCGACGTTGCTTGTCAATGTTGACATAAACATGCAAGTGATTGTTATTGTTATTGCACTGCCGGGTTGCATCGACAATACGACAAGTTGCAATGCGAATAACCCTGACGATTAGGTCATTGAGCAAAATATTTAGGTCAATTTAACCAGCCGCAAATAGCCTTGGATACACCAATATATAACCTTTCACCTGCCCGCCACTGCGTCTGTTATGCCGTTGCATATACCTACCTACATATAAATACCATAAATATCGGCACCACCTACGAGTACATTGCCGAAGCACACGCCTTCCTTCTTGCTGCTGCTGCTGCTGCTGTTTACCACACACACTTGTACGTGCTGATAGTGATTTTGTTGTTGGAGTGGCGCATTCCAAGAGGCTCTTCTGCAGACAGCTGCCGATGTCCATGAACAGCAAGTTGGAGGCGCTTCAATTGTGTGTGTGTGTGTGTGGGCCGAGTGTGGGCTTCCGCAGCCCCAAACACCTGATTGCGCTTGGTTGTTGGTTGGTGTAGTTGTTGGAGGTGCAACATTGTTTTCACGCCACCCTCCCATAGCTGTAGGGTAAGCTACCCGGCGTAAGTGTTTTATTGAGGCCCTTCCCCCGCTTTCTTAATTTCATTTCTCATTGAGCACGCTATCATTCGCGTAGATTTTCATTGCTTTCAATGCTCGTAAATGCCAACCCACTTTCAACGCGCGCCTTCACACACTCTCCTATATATATATGTACATACTTGTATATATTGCTTTTATATACACCAAAAGCACCGCCGCGGCTGAAGCAAAGTAAGTTCCTATCACTTTTGCCGTTACACGTACCATATAAGACCTTCGATGTCAAACCGGCTCCTATCAACAACTGCCTGCAGTGCATTTGACCTCCGCACATTAACCATCAACGCCACCATAAAATAATAGTCAGTCATCAGCTATCAACAAAACGGCTGTCGCGTCTGAGTACAAGTCTGCTCGTCATTGTTATGCGCGTTTTTTTAATGCAATTTTTATATGCATGTACTACACTCCTAAATGCATACATTTGTACTTAGTATGTTTGTTGTTGGCGTTTTAACATTTATTTTACATTTGTGGGCTGTCAAACTCATGTCAGTGTCTGACTAAAGGAGTGTTGGTGCGAAGTGAGGGGAACTAAATAAACGCTCAGTTGTTAACTGGTATTGTGGGCTGTCAAACTCCCTTGTTTTCATGATTTTTTAAACGTTTTTGAGCCGCAATCGGCATGTAACGGCATAGTTGTATTATACAAATTGTTTATATGTATATCAATTTGTAACTGAACTAAAAAGTAGAGCATTGATTTCTTATTTATAATTCGCTGACATATTTTTAGAACTACAAATTAGGGGTGTGACTGTTTTTAGTGTTAAAAATTTTAATAATATATATATATAAATGCCTGTATGTAAAAGAAAAGATGTTGTCCAAAAAAATTTATTTGTATTTTTAATTGGACTTTACTATTTCAAGTATTTTTCAATTGTTTGAACTTAGCAACTCTATAGATGAGGTTACTTAAGGTTTCACAAAAACATTCCACACTGTTAACAGATCGATTTTGTATTCTTATTTTTATTCCCACAATTAAAAAATTCTTAATTATTCAAATCATTTATGATACATTACACTTTCTCACCCTTAACCTATATAGTTTTACAAATAAAGTAAAACATATAAGTTTAAATTCCAAATTAAAAATTTAGCCTTGGGTTTATCGACAATGATCAAATTTTTTTTTTTTAAATCTTATTAAATAGTACAACACATTGATAACCATATTCTATGATTTTTAAATTTTGATTTTTATATATTTAGATCAAAAATAAAAGTTATTTTTTATTTTTATTTTTTTAGATCAAAAATAAAAGTTATTTTTGATTTTTATTTTTTTAGATCAAAAAATAAGAACTATTTTCGATTTTTATATTTTTAAATCAATAATAAAAATCAATTCAAAATTTGTGACATAATATGTTTCTTAATCTCTGTTAAGCTTTAAAGTAAAACTAAGGTGTACGGTTATAATAACAACAAAATGTTATGCCCCTGAACTTGATAATAGATAGAACGCATATATTCATATATAAAAATTGGAATCATGCAGCATATTGTAATACATACGGCATAAATAAATACATAAAAATTTTGAATTGATTTTTATTATTGATTTAAAAATATAAAAATCAAAAATAATTCTTATTTTTTGATCTAAAAAAATATAAATCAAAAATAACTTTTATTTTTGATCTAAATATGTAGAAATCAAAAATAATTTTTATTTTTGATCTAAATATATAAAAATCAAAAATAACTCTTATTTTTTGATTTTTTTGATAAAAGTCATAAGAGTTACGGTCCCTGGTTCTGGAAGATTTTTGAAGCGTATTTGTTCAAATTTTGCACACATCATTGAAATATCATTATCTAGTCATTGAAATATGAATTGTTTTATTACAACTAATTTTTTTAAGTCAATACTTTGTGAAATTTTACAAAAAAAATTTCAAAATTTTAAAATTAAAAATTTTCTTTCTCCTTTTGTTCAATTATGAGATTACATACATATATACTGTCGAAATATGTTTGGTTTTTTGATTTTTCATGCACCACGGCAAAATAATTTTTTACACGTCAATGGCTAGTTTTCGGAATTTTTAAATAAAAACTTCACAAAATACTATTTAAATATGTATCTTTGATATGCTGAGTTGTTTAAATAAATTAGATAACTGTGTATATTAAAAAACATAGCAAAAATACCCCTCTGAACCCCCCGAAAATAATATAATCATATTAAAGAGTTTAAAAAACTATTTATTTTGATCTATAACAAGTAAGGAAAGACTAAGTTCGGGTGCAACCGAACATTTTATACTCTCGCAATTTATTTAGAGATTTACCTAAATTTTCGGTGAAAAATTACCCTTAGGCACTGAGTTCTTCAAGTTTGATATCAGGGGTCTTGAAAAGTCATGGTTCGATTTTGATAATTTTCCCACAAAGTGATGTCACAGCTCAAATACAGTATTTGTGTAATGTGTTATTTCGCTATCTTTATCGGTTCCTAATGTATATATTATAAAGTGAAGGATTCAGATGGAATTGAAAATTGAGTTATAAGGAAAGTAGTCGTGGTTGTGAACCGATTTCGCCCATTTTTTAACCGTGTTATCAGGGTGTCAAGAAAATATCATATACCAAATTTCATTGAAATCTGTCGAGTAGTTCCTGAGATATGGTTTTTGACCCATAAGTAGGCGATGCCACGCCCATTTTCCATTTTGTAAAAAAATCTCAGCACAGCTTCCTTCTGCCATTTCTTATGTAAAATTTGGTGTTTCTGACGTTTCCCGTTAGCGATTTAACGCACTTTTAGTCATTTTCAACCTAACCTTTGTATGGGAGGTGGGCGTGGTTATTATCCGATTTCTTTCATTTTTGGACTGTATGATGAAATGGCTAAAAGAAACTACTGCAGAAAGTTTGGTTTATATAGCTTTATTGGTTCGCAAGATATATACAAAAAACCTATTTGGGGGCGGGGTCACGCCTACTTTTCCAAAAAAATTACACTCTAATGTGCCCCTCCCTAATGCGATCCTATGTTCCAAATTTCATAACTTTATTTATGGCTTAGTTATAGCTCTTTATGTGTTTTTGGTTATCGCCATTTTGTGGGCGTGGCAGTGGACCGATTCCGCCCATCTTCGAACTTAACCTTCTTATGGTGCCAAGGAACTCGTGTTCCAAGTTTCATTAAGATATCTCAATTTTTACTCAAGTTACAGCTTGCACGGACGGACAGACGGACGGACAGACAGACATCCGGATTTGAACTTAGGACTTACAAACAACCGTTATGTGAACAAAACTATAATACTCTCTTTAGCAACTTTTGTTGCGAGAGTATAATAAAAAGGTCAAGGGAAACTAGGGCAAATTTTGCCATAGAAAAAAGAAAAAGGTAATAGTTCCAAGTATATTATTTTTAAAAAATTCATTATTCTTTTCAATTTTCGAGATTATGGGGAAAATTTTCAAAGTAAATTTTACACTTGGGATACTAATTTTTAATACTTCAATATTGAAAGTTGAACTTTCATTCATATTTTTTACTGCTAAATTAAAAGTTCTTATCAATATTAAGCAAATAATTCTTGAAATTGGGGGTTTGACACTATTTTAAAAATTGTTTTCTTTTATTTAAATTATGTTGGCAACCATGAATATTTTTTCAATAAAATAAAATTAAAAACGTGAAAATTTTAAGGATTGTTAAAATATAATTTTTGAAAATTATCTCGTATGAGATTTCGAAAATATTTGTTATGAGTTTTATATAAGCAGAAAATAAATTTGATTAAGAAATGTAAAAAATATCTAACAGTTTTGCTATATAGAATCATCTGTGAACTGCTACTGCAAACAGAGAAAATAAAATTAATATAATTTATAATAAATTGATATTAAGTGGTAACACTGTCACAGATATATATATGTAGATTAAAATTCAAAAATAATAGTGTTTAGATAATAGTAAGCTTTCGATTCTAAAATTTAGAATGAAGTGATAACCCCGTTTACAAAAATAGATTGCAATTCGAGTTCTAAGACTCAAAAATAATTCATTAAAAAAATACCACATTTTAAAAGAGTTCGTATTCTAATAAAACGCATCGGATAACTGTATTTTCTTTAAAAAGCAACAGTGTTAGTGTTAACAAACAATGAGAAATCAAATCGCAGCAAATTTGTATGTAGGAAATTCCATTATTCTGCGATTTGTTCGCCTCAGCGGGCGTCACGCTGGTTTTTATTATTAATTTGTAAGCTTTTATTTATTTTATAGAGCAGAATAAACATATGCTCTTTTCTATATCGAATACATCGCACAGCAATTCCCATGCAAATGATTTACTTAAAATGGCAAAGAGGGCAATAAACATTTGATGAAATTGTTGTTAAAATCTATTAAGCACACAAATAAGACGTCTGCATATGATACATACACACACTTGACCCAAGCTGATTGTGCCTCATTTAAGCAAACACCACCCATGGTGCATGCAAATCACACAACGTCTGCGTCGTAGCCTTCGGCCGACTGCTGCCCTGCCACAACATACTCAGAACAGAATGAATGAGTACTTTCACACACACACACACACACAAACATATGCGAGCAAATGGAATCTTATTTCTCATCACCTGAAAACTATCGACCCAACAGTGTCCACCAACGGTTATACTACTCACCACACCTTCTTTCATCCATATACCCACCATTCTGCACACACACATACATACCTACACTCATAGGTGGCATAAATGTACATAGCGCCGACACTTGAACTCGGTAAAGTGTTGAATATATTCTGCTCACCCAATTGACCCACAAAAATTAGACTCAGACACAGATTGCCACAAATTTCTGCACTACGAAACGGTACATGAATGAGTGGATATACAATGTTACTCGGTACTCGGATGTATGTGTGTGTTTGCGTACAGACCCCGACAACTTTTTTCAAAGAGCAAATAAAGCGTAGTGTAGAACAAATAAACTTTCGCTCTTGTATGTATGTATGTTGTGTGTGTTGTTGTTGTACATATGTAGTGGTACATATGAAATTAGGTCAGTACTGTGTCGATGATCCTTTGGACGGCGCTCTGCCTCTTCTGTTGCTGCTTTGTTTTTGTTTTTGTTTTTGCTTCGTTAGTATTGCTTACCACAACAAACAGTAAACCTATACGGACATGCAGACCAATACAATCGCTGTCTGACTAAGCAAAGGTGTGTGTGTGTATGTGTGTTGTGCCGTATCAGACAAAACCAAGGTACGCTGGCATTTATGATACTGAATAAACTTAAGTGTTATGTGCGTTACAAAGAAGCACACATACACACCTACTAGCGGTATATATTTACCATTATAATCACTATTGAAAACGTTAGAAGACAAAGAAAACGAAGCCCATTAGCGTTGAGCCGCCTTTGAAATTCAATAACAAGCAAAGCTTTGTGGCAACAAAAAAGCGAAATTACGAAATCAGTATATGCAAAACTCCATTTCAGCACACATTACAGCTCTATCAGTGACATAAAATATTCTTCGTGCTTAAATGTGTGCGTTTGTGTATTAGCGTCTTCATTTTAAAATCGGTCTAGGCAAATGCCACGCCATCATTGACTAACCCGCAATTTGTGGCGACAGCTCAGTTACTATGTTTATATGTATATGTGCATAAAAAGAGTATGCCCAGATAAAGACTCACAACAACCCAGCAGAGAAAATCAGAGTTTTTATGGAATGTATACAAATTGTATATATTTTTTAGTCCTTGAAATTTTTTAGTCCTATTTCGACTATTTCCAATCCGTAACATTATAATGTCAAGCAAATTACGTTGAAATTGGATGAGTAGCTCCTAGTGATGAGCGATATTGCTATTTTTGAATCACTGTGATTTTATATTGCTATTGCGATCACAACAAAAACAAACGAATTTATGAGAATTTATTTTCCACATTCTTTTTTTTTTAATTTTTTACATTTACATTTTTATTAATTTTAACAATATCAAAAATTTATCTGCTTTTGTAATCACCGTACCAAAAATTATCAAAATCACAACTAAAATTTCTACTGTGATCACCGAACAGTGATTGCAACTTTCGAACTGATATTGTTACTGAACAGTGATTGATACTTTCGAACTGCTATTGCTACTGAACAGTGATTGCTACTGAACAGTGATTGTTACTTTTCCAACTGCTATTGCTACAGTGATCGAATTAGAATTACTGAACTCGTATATGTACTGTGATCAAACAAAAACACTGAACTTCTCTATAGCTACTGTGATCGAACTCAAATTACTGAACTGCAATTGCGATTGTAAATCACTGATATTTAAAAAAATTTATTACAGTTGCTATATGTGATTTTTCAATCACAGTGAAAAAAGCATCGGTAGTGAAATATCGCTCATCCCTACTGTATACTCGTATAGGGAGTTGTTTGGTAGTTGGATTTATATGTCAATTTTGATTTAAGCTATCGTTTGCACAGAGAGATGGACAAACATACATCCGGACTTCAACTCTATTCTTTAATCTTACTCTAAATCTAACTCGTTTAGTTTTAGGAGTTGCAAGTCTATTATACTCTCTGAACTCTGAAAACTGTGCATATGAATTTTAAATAATCCTAATTATAAAGAACAAATTCAAATTATAATATCTTAGAGTGAAAAAGTGCAAGTAATGCTAGACGCTTTGAAAATAAGAGTAGTTTAATACAAATATCGTGTATATGTTATTTTTAACTAAATCCCTAGAAAATGTTTAACTACAACTCACAATAAATATTAATGAACGGTTTTTGAAGTGAGTCTGTTTAAAATCTTCTTACAACGTCTTTACCGAAACGCTTAATAGAGTTTTAGATCTCTGATGGGATATATTTGACAATAGGACATCTTCGAAATCGCTTACGAATAAAGATGAAACAGCATTTAGCTACATTTACTACTCAATTTCTTAAATAAGAATAGTTCAATACAGTAATCTATACTCAACATGGCGCATGAGTGACTGTTTATAATAGTTTAAAAGAGACTGAGCAATACTTAAGAAATGAGACGAATAATTTAATTTCAAGAATAATATAATAAATAATAGACAGAAATTACGTGAAATACATAACATAACAATTGATGTCATAGTCGTACGAATGAAGAAAGTCTTTATTCAAAACAAAGTGACACTTGAGTTATTCGGTTAAGGAACATAAATAGCTAAATTGATTTCAAGTGTCATTATAATAATATTCAAATAGGAACATTTGAACCAACCAGTTGTGGTGCCACAATCACTGATAGTGGATCAGTTTGTTGTTAAAGGATTGCCTAAGAGGTTATGCACAAGTATATCAAACATATAAATGTATGTATATACAAATAATACCAAGAATCCACGCCTACGTGCATGTGTGCTTAAAGATTACTCACATTTTTGGTTTCAAAAAGGAACTCGCATCACGCATCAAAACAACAAAATAAATAATGGCGCTTTGAAGTACTACGCCGAATATGTGTGTAATGAAACGTAAAATTGAAAAATATGCAAAGACATAAGTACTTAATTTTAATGCTTAAATAAGCACACATGTGTGCAATTCAACTGTTTGCATGACGATAATCTTATTAAGAGTACGTAATACTTTTACGAATATGAGTGCCTACGAGTGTTTATGCATGTGTATGAGTGTGAGTATGGATTTGCTAACCAACATTGTCTTAATGCCTTTGGAACAGAGGCAATGATATGTAAGTCTTATTTATGAGATGGGCTGGCGTTAATGTTGAAGGACATGGTATGGATATCAAGTTTTTGTGAATACTGTTGAAAATATTTACACATATAAATTTAAGTATGTATGTAAATACTTTGCCTACACTCGTACTTCAATGCTACTTCGAATTTCGCAGGCAAAATAAAGCATTAAATGCTATGTTGGGATTATCTAAACTTAATTTGTTGATATGATAGACAAGCATATACAAATATATTTTGTCCAAAAACTTTTCCATTAACTAACCGTATCCTATAGAATCTGCAAAAGTCATTATAGCTCATTATTATTATCTTCAGTAGTTTTTTATGCATTTTCCGTAGCGAATCGAATCAATCACTTTTTTATTGCTTATGTCCAATCATGAAACAGCAAATTGTCTTTGACTCTGATAGCTTGTTTGTTTTTGTTTTCGTTTATATTAAGCTGTGTGTACAAAGTTTCGGCGCTATGACTGGCGAAAATCAAGTTCTATTATTTGTATTCGTTTAAGTGTAAGCAAATATTTGTACACTCTTGTGGCGGTGAGCTTGTTGAAGTTCTTTAGCGCGTAGGCAGAGCTTTGGAAAGTTTTATTTAGCTATTTAGGGACCTATATTTGTAGTATTGTTCAAATTGAATATCTTAAAATGATATCTGTGGTGAAATTTATATAAAAAGTGGACTCATCGAAGTCTTCTTTGAAACCAACACATGATTGATTGATTAGAGTGTTGTCCAAGGACTTTGTGTTCGGATCTAAAAAGCGCTTAAATCGCCCTTTCTCCATCTATATAAACAGCATTTAGCTGCATTTACTACTCAATTTCTTAAATAAGATCAGTTTAACAAAGTAATCTATACTCAACATGGCGTATGAGTAACTTCTTATCTAGTTTAGAAGGTTAATGTTTTGTGGGTCAAATCAAATCTACCTATATATATATAAATAATTAATAGTAATCAGCTGAGAAATACTTAAGAAATGATACGAATAATTAGTGTAATAATAACGAAATATTTAGATCCAAAAACTTTATAAACAGAGTTACCAAAATGGAAGTGGAATTTTTATAAAAGTGGAAAATTAATCGAAATATATATTTCACATAAAATACTGTCAAAAGCCATGTATTAGATCGAGTTAAATGTATTAGAGACAACTTTATGATTTTTTGAGCTTTTAATTTTTAAAACAGAGTTGCCAGCTTTCTCAAATATACAAATAATCGGTAAATTAGAAAGTACTGTTAATGTAACATTAACATATATGAAAAATAGTTTAAAACTCCCTAACAACTCATTCGAATTTCAAGAGTTTCAAATGGTCATAAAAGACAGATGAAAGATATCTCAAAATTTTTATCAGATATAGATCTGATAGAGACATCAAAACACTTATCCTCTTTATGAATAATATTTTTCAACAGATATGATAGAGAAATCTTCTGGGTCCTTATACCGAAAACTCTAAAATATAATTGCAAGCAGAATAAAGGAGAAAAATGCAATACTCACGCACAAATATGTTGCTCATCAACGTTGCGGGCAGACAAAACACAATCACCAATATATCAGCAATCGCCAAGTTGACAATAAAATAATTGGTGACCGTACGCATACGTGGCGCCCGCAATACAACGGCAATCACAAAGCTGTTGCCCACCAAACCGACCAGAAAGACAAGAATGTACGCGAAGCAATAGACAATCGTCATCGCCAGCGAGTGGCGGTAGAGCACATCGAAGTCAGCAGCCGCGCCATGTTCCCAATAGACCGTATCATTGTCGACGGCAGTCGGCAGCAACACTGTTTCCGTTGACATTGTTTCGATGGCGGCGGCGCTGAAAGTGGAGGATGGTGATATATCTGCCAGCAAATTGGCATAAAAGCTCGTTAGCGTAGCACCACCATGCGCATCCGTTGGCATGCGATCGAGCAGCAGGTCTTCAGTACGAAGCGCATTCGAGGAACCGGTCACCGTAGCGGTTGCGGTCGTCATAACCGAACCCAATAGTGTATCCACCACGAGATTGCTTGGTGGTCCCTGCTGTTGTGAGAAGGTGTCGTTCTTTGTGTAGAGGTTGGTGAGCGCGGCAGGTGACATGATGATTTGATTTGCATTGAGAGTGGATACCGACATGTCTACGTCATTGGACACCGTTTCATTTGAGGTGCGCAATAGATCGTTATTCATTTCGGTGAATTGTTCCACATATTCGGGATTTAGTAGTAAATCTATAAAATTATTTGTGATATTAACACGTTGTTCGACTAAGTTGGCCGCATTCGGTGTTGCAGTGGGCTCAATATTATTAAACTCGTGTGCGAGTTGTGCACTCGCACCGATTGTTGCTTTGTGATTGCTGTTGCTGTCATATTTCGATGTGGAGATCGGTGTTCTATTGCGTAGTGGTTTCAACAAATTCGTGCCATTTAAATGTTTGTACTTTTGTAGTTTTTTCAATATGTTTTGTGGATCGGCCGATGCTACCATCGTTGGGCTGCTGATCTGCGGGCGGGAAGGAAATAAATTAATTTGTATTAGAAAGTTATTGGATTGGTCAAGTTAAATAAAATTTGAATACGTGGTATATTTTTCTTTATAAAATTTCAATAAACCAATTTAAATCTCAAATAACAAATTATCGTCAGTGAAAAGCCTTTTTCAAAACTTTCCACTATTTATTGTCAGAAGACTACATAATTTTGTTTTAATTGACCCTTTCAATTATAAATAGCTAATAAATTTTAAATTTTAAACTGTTGGTGTACAGTTCTACTCTGGGTATTTCAATTTAAATTGTTCTGATGTGATCCTTGGTCTCAGGTTTTTATTATTGGAATCTTGTCTTTTAAAGTGTAAAGGGTTCTCCAGAGTTCCTTGTTGAAATCGCTACTGGCATTGATCACTTAAGCCAAAAACCATAGTCAAATTCGTTTTATGGCTACTGCACTTCGATGAAGATAGAACATAATTTGGACCGCAAAATCTATTTTGCAAAAACATTGTCTAACTCACAATATAGTCGTGGGTCTGATCCTCATTTAAAATGTTTCAAAACTTAAATGGTTCATTACAAGGAAAAATATTGCCATCAATTTAAAAATTTCACAGAAAAAAACGCGATAAGACACTACCTTAATTGTACTAAAAGAAGTTTTACCAAGATTTCGAAGATTTTGTGTCATGAAAAAATTTATCAAAAGTAGAAACCCCGAAATTGAACAATGTTTTTAAATTTATTGAAACATTATTTTTATTAAATTCGGTTTTAGACCCGGTTCGAAGATTTGTGGAAACTTTCTTTGGTCAATCAGTGGAAAGAAAAAAAAAATTTTTTTAAACTGGTTTATTTCTCTGTCTAAAATCATACTTGATCTTAAATATTTTTTTATTTTGTTACTTATTTTTTGAAACTAAAGCCGTATATGTGGATAAATCACAAAAAAATATTTCCAATAAAAACAGCAATTTAAATGGGTTTCTAATAACTTATTCATAACTCTTCAAAAATTAATAAGTTTTCGCGCCTGTGATACTTAAGCGTATTATTTATATTTTTGTCAATTAGTTGACAGTTTTTGTATTTTTTTATTAAATCTCTAACAAATTCTGTTTAAATCTAAATTCATATTTATTTAATAATCGAAAGTTACCAAGATGTGAAACGATTTTTTTATTATTGTTGTTGTTGTTATTGAAATGCATTTACCGCCTAGCCGAACTGATTGCACAACCTTACCCGCCTGTAAAACAACTCAAGGTCCACTGCTATAGTACTTTATGGCCGAGGACCTTGTGCAGATATTCACGTTAAGGCCACCGTCCAGATGAACACAAACATACATATTAACATATACATAGATGAAGCTATATATCATATGCACCAATATGTGTATGTGTGTGTAATCATAGTTGTTGTTGTTGTTTGCAGTGCAACATACGGTTTGAGCAAGTAAAATGGCATCGCCTAATTTTACAGCGAGATTACACAAACAAATGCGTGTTTGTTTGTATGTGTGTGTTTGCTCATAAAAAAATTTGTAACAGGCAAAAGGGCTTGAAAACCAATTTCGGTTTTGTTCTGAAGGTTGCAACTCGAAAATTTCACATTTTCACAAGGTTGCGGCCGCCATTGGCCGTGTAGTAGGTGTTCTGTCGTGGAGGTGTGTTTATGAAATTACTTGTATGTATGTGTATGTATATGTGAAATACTGCTATGTAATAATGCAATGGCAGTTGCAGCTGTGAAGTAATGTGTGTATATTTGTATTTTTGTATTTTTTGTATTTTATTATATCCACCAGCATTAAAATCAATTACAGCAATGAAACACAATCCGCAATCAGTGTCGAAATTATCCGCTTACTTAAGTGCTATTCTAGCCACAAAGCTATCAACACTGCCAAATACACCGTACAACCATATTGCTAGCTATTTGTGTTTGTGTATGCTTAAGGCTTACAACAAATACATTTACGAATTTGCCCCGAAAAGCGCGCTTGTAATTGTTAACGTTAAGTAGCCAGCTTGACAAACCCAACCTTGCCACACACACATAATGGCCAAAAGCAAGAAATACAGTAAAAGACACACTGCTTCAAACAACAACTGAAACAACAACAAACAGCAAACAGTTTACGATAGCCGATGGAGCGATAAAAAGTTCAGTAGCAGCAGACAACAAGGCGACAATATATGACTTGGATATTTATCTCTGGCACAGCAAGTGCGTACGGACAAGCGTTACGTTTGAATGCGTGCTGCGTGCTGCGGCGAAGCAATATGTGGCAGCTTCCTTGGTGGAAGAGTGGGCAGATGCGCTTACTAAATAGTGCTGCTGCTGCTGCTGCTACTAACTTCTTGACTAAATTTATAACATTCAATTTATGTCATCACATATGTGAATATACTTATACATACATATGTGTGTGTATGTATGTATGTTCGTGTGTGTATTATTTTATTTGTTGAGCCTTTTTTTCCATTATGCTTTAATTTCTTTCTATTCTCTTAACGACAAGTATGACGCCGCCGTCGCCGTTCATCGTTGCTGTTGTCACACAAGTTTTTTGACTAGTTGTCTGGAGACAAACTTCATGTACGCATAACAACAACAACAACACACACACAAATATACTCCTATTGACAGAGTCCAAGTCTAATAAAATGAAATGGCACAAATGGTACCGAATGACAGGACTACAATTGTGATGCCTTAGTGTATTATATACCATTATATACATATATACATACATACATATATTTAGATGTGTATAAATGCAGAAAAAGTAAGCAAATTAAGCATTTCAAATAAAAAGGGTCATGGCACCATTGTCGCATAACTTTGAAAATATTTAATAATACGCTAGCGTACACTTACATGCATACAAACACATACATAAATAAATATATGTGAATGTATGTATGTATGTATGCATAATAAACACTTTTGCTCGGGTAATGGATCGCAATAAAACGCTTTAAAATTGTTGTTATTACCGTAATTAAGTGCATGAAGCAGGCAAAAATATAACAAAAACAACAAAAAGAAGGCATAGAACCATAAATATGAAAAAAAAATATTTAAAAAAAAGTAAAAATAAAAATAATCAAAAGTCCTAAAAAGCTTAAATAAGCTCAAATAAATATGCATAACATTTAGTGAGGAGCCCCGAGACCTTTTCAGAATTTTTTTTATTTTTTTTTTTTTGCTTTCCAAAAATCACTTTGCCATATCCTCGCTTTTATGCGTCTCTACACCACTAATGCCACAATTTTAACGCGAAATTGACATCCAAACAATGTAGCACAATAACAACAACTATGACAAATGCGGAATTCTTCAGAATTCACTGATTGCTTCTTAAGCCACACGCACACTTAAGCCACACAGCAGCTAAGCTTAATTAGCTTAGCATAAGCATAAGCGTTTCATACCCAACACACCAAACCGTTACAAATTCAAAATCATCAACTGGTTTATTTGTGCTTTACCGTGAACTGCACAGCTCGAAACTGGAGTAGCGTGGAGTTCAACACTGAGGACTCGTCGTCGCGTTGCCTTCAAACACATATACACTGACAGTTAGGCACACACACACACACACGCTGAAAAACGGTAAATTGTTACAATTTTGAGAAATTGTGCTTGTCACTTTGCATATGTATGTACGTTTGAACTATTTCCTTCACTCGAAACTCCTGTTTTTCTGTTTTGTTTATTATTGTGTTACTCGCGAGTTAGTTCATTCGCCTGTTTTGACTTTTACTTATGCGTGTATGTTTTTGTTTTTGGTTTCTCATATGTGTGTGTTGGCTTTTTGTCTTTCTTAAATTCTGTTAGGCGCACTGTCGTGTTGTTAACGGTTTCGTGTTCAAAGCCATACTGTTGTCAAACTTTGTGTGCCAACATATTTCGTTGGCTAAATACATATACACATACATATATGTATGTATGTATGTCTGAATACATTTAACAGGATATATACACGTACAAACAGATACAACAACAAGTGTACGCTGTGTGGCACAGTTTCGCTTTTAGCGATCCACTTCGTTTGTTGCCAATACGAAACTTTACGAGCCGCCCACGGCCCACACAAGCACAACAACAGCAAACACACAACCAAAAACAACACCAACATCACTGAGTTATTCTTGCAACGCTACTACTCCCCATTTACCGTTATTTTTGGCTCACTCAGTGCTGTTGTTGCTGTTGCTGCTGCTTCTCTCAAGTCTTCGTCGTGCTGCTTGGCTCACCACACTTCACACTCTCTTGCTGTTCCATATTTGTTGTTTGGCGTTGAGTTGTGAATGTAGGTCCTTTGTTACCTTGCTGCGCGCGCTCTCTCTCTCTCGTCGCTCGCTCAACTCGTTTGAGTGCATTTACGAGTGTTGTAGCAGACGTTAGCACCCAACTTTCGTCCTTGTATGCTGGCTATGCGTGTTTGTTGCTATGTACGTCTCGGCTTTAGTGTGGGTATGCATGCATATTGTTGTAGATATGCATAATTTGTGCAATTGCATTTGAGTTTTCAGCAGGTTGCCAGATCTACTAAAAAAAATAAAATAAAATTCCTCTAATTTTGAATTTTAGTAAAAAATCGTTACGATTTTCTAAGCTTCGGGCTTCGGCAATGGTTTAGCTTGAAAATGGTCCACATCAGTTCAAAACAACGCCTACATTCATTATACTAGTTTGAAGGCCACCTGATTCGTACACTTTACTATAGATAAATTAAGCACCAGTGAAGATATCGGAATAAAATCATTGATATCGGGCAATAATTTATCAAGGCCCCAGATATCGAACATGAGGACCTCATTGCTTGTGGCAAATTTTTTACCGAAAATATGGGCAAATCTGTCAGTTATTCTATGGAATTACAAAGGAGATGTGTTTTCTGCAATAGTGTGTCTCTGTGCCATAAAAAGAGCAAAATTATGTTAATACTTCATCTAGCCCCCATATACCTCAGATACGGATTTTTAAACTTCCGGTGGACTTTATACCGTATATATCAGTTAAGTGAACGAAAAGTCTAAGCTTGGTGGGAAAAATATTTGTAATAGATCCAGAAATTATCCCAGCGATCCCAAAACCTCCAATGACTTTCGTTATTCTAGTGGACTTTATGCCCAATATATAGCTCAAATTGTGTGTTATCTTAATAACATTAAATAAACACATTGCGAGAGTAGAAAATGTTCGGTTACACCCGAACTTAGCCCTTTCTTAATTGCTTCATGTAACTTTATAATGGCAGTCTCTATTTAGCAGAATGATATGTTCCTTCTGGGGTAGTACCGGATTTTGTCAATTTTGCAATATTTGGTACTCTAAAAAACGGTCAACTTCCGTTTCTCTTAGATCTAGAATTTCTATTAACATCTTTGATTTTAGTGTGAGTGAGACCTAAATTGCTTTTTCAGGATTTTTTTTTAGAGAATGATTGTAACCCTTGATCTCCCTCTCAAAATGGTTTATAGTAAATTCGACAAGTGTTAAAACGGTTGCAGAGTTGGGCATGAAAGGGTTAAATTAATTTTTTTTTGTTAGAACAGTCGACTTTATTATTAATATCGAAAGCACCAAGACATTTATAAATGAATATTATATTTATAACCCAGTCTCAACACAAGTCACAATAAAAAAAATAAAATATTTGTAAAATTACCGTTCTGGCAACGCTTGCATTGAGTGTAATTACAGTTTGCACTCCACTCATACAACAGTTCATCCGCTATTACCATTGATGTCCCTCAACAACAATGACAAACTTTAGACACCATCCGTTGGCGCTCACCACACCACACTCTCCACTATAATTTTCTGCATTTTACTCGCTCTTCTGCAACCTTACAGCATAAATTAGCTAAAACCTCACAACGACAGCAAAGTTGATGTCTGTCAAATCTAAAAAAGTAGTACATTACGTATGTCTGTATGCATGTTTGTACGGACCAAATTGAATATACAGTTGTATTTTTTATATAAGTATGAGTTGTAAATGCCTTCTTTGCCTTCTTACTGACTAATGTAGTATTTAGACAGTTGGAGGATGTCATGGCCCATAGGAAACGGGATTTTAATGGTGTTTTAAAGCTTGTGGAGAATTTTTTAAATATTTTTTTAAATCGTTATGAGCTTTTAGTAAGCATTTTGTATAAAATTTCCTTTTAATAAAAATTCGTTCAACGCCAAATAATGAACTTTAAGTGAGAAATAATTTCAAACACACTTTCTGAGTTGACAGCACATTCCTACAAGTCGAGAATGTGAAACTTTTATGGTATATATAAGTGACAAATTCTTCACACTCTTTTAGGCGTCTGTCCGTGCTTTTATATATATTTGCCAAAGTGTATATGTAATTAACGGTGTTAGAAGGGCGAGATAAGTAAAGTGCTTTTAGAAAGCGTTGAAGAGAGTTGTGAAGTGTTGAAAGAGTTTGGTTGAAAAACCTATTTATTTGAAACAAGTTTTTGATACAAAAATCTCTTTCCAAAGAAAATACTTCAAAATTTTCTCCTACATTGGCAGACTTTCTGTAATCGCTTTACTTGTCCCAGTAAATGCTAACATTGTTTTATTCAGTATTAAAGTAATTTTTGTACTTTTGGAAAAGTATACTGAAATCACTTTACTAAAACCCGACAAAAACTTAATTTTGTTTTTAGTCTCAAAGTTTCTTCCAAACGCATGCCTATTCCAATAAACATTATTATACCCATATGTGCTTGTAACTGCACATGGACATAAGGGCGTGCAGACATTGACGAGGAAGAGAGCAATACATTGACCTCAAAACTTACGCTGCTAAAATGTCATAAAAGCATTTTCAATAAATAAACCATTATCAACAGTTAAACACTCACCAACACATAAGATTCCACACTTCCCACTGTCTTCTTTTCACAAACACATCTACTTGTGGTCCTAAGCAAGTCAGCAAAAGTGAAAGTACTCGAATGTGTGTGTGTTGACAACGCATATTTGTACTTACTTACTCATACCAAGGTCTCGGCATACCCCCTAAAGGTTTGGAACACACACATTCCACCACAAGTTAAAAAAAAATATATATGTAAATACGAAGGATAGACATAACAAATTCGCCTCAAAGCTGGGAAATAAAAAATGTTGGGTTCAGCATTTTATTGTTTTATATGAGTATGAACTGTAAGCTGTGAGTTGGGGTATTGTCTCAGCCGCTTGAGGAAAAACATGATTTTAGGACTCCAAACAACTTTTATGGTTGTCAAAACATTGTACATATATTTGATGTCACCATATCACCGCTGAAAAGGGCTTATAAAATACATACAAGCAAAAAAGCAATAAAATAAAAAACATTAAAAAGTGTAGAGTGTTGTTTGCAATAAAGTAAGGTTAGAATTCAATTAAGAATTCGATAAATAGCTACGAATCACAAAATTTATATTTTTTTTGATTTATCAACTGAATTTAATTTTGCACGAGTTTTATCTAAAATTCACCCTTTTCCCAGCTCAAGCCTATATTTTTTTCAACGAATATTTCTGTTGCAAATAACAAACGCTTACATACATATAATACAGTGTATATGAATGTATGCATCTCTATAAGTATACATGGAATTATATTGGATTTATTTAGCAAATCAGCGTAGCCTAAACTTAACAAATGCACATGACAACACGTCCGCGAACTTTTTGGGCGACTGAAGAGAAATCTTTTCGCTGGCTGTTATTAATAATTTGTTTTTATTTTTATTGTTGTTTGGAGTTTGTTGAGCACCAGTTATGAAAGATGCTGCCAGTGATGACTGATAGGGATTTATGTTAACGCGTATACATGGATATCCGTTACTAGCTTTGATAAACTCACATACAAACATTAGGGATGCGTGAAGATATATTTGACTCTTATTTTTTACAAAAAATTATCAAAGCATTAAAAAATATACATTTTTTTGAGGTTTCTGAATATATAGCCTAACTTAAGGCGTTATACCGCCCATGAAAAATTAGGCGATTTTCGTGAATGTTTTTTAAAGAAAGGACTCGAGAGAATGTTTTGAAGTTTTTTGAATATAGTAAGGTATAATTTCAGCTACATTTTAATTTTTACAAAAATATTTCACAAAAAAATTAAATATTCAAAAAAGTTCCACAACTGCTGACATGATTCCGGCCGAATTAGTAGCTGAATCAAAAAAATTCAAAAAGTTTATTAAAGTTGAAGGTATTTTCTATGCAATGACCAACGTTTCGAAAAATGTACAAAGTTCTGACATTTTTTTTAAAACACACATATCGAGCAAAATAACCATCAGCAAATTTAAATTGGTTTACTATATAACGCGGTCATAAAGCCGATTTCGATGTACGGCATCCAACTGTGGGGTACGACCTGTGGAACCAATATCGATATAATTCAGAGATTCCAATCAAAAATGCTTAGAACAATCACGTGCTCACCATGGTGCATGCGTAATGAAAATATCCATAAAGATATTGGTATTCTCATGGTAAAGAAAGGAGTAGAGAACAGCAGAAATAAATATTTATCCAAACTCCGAGATCACCCAAACCCGTAGGCTAATGCTTTATTACATTCTTGTAATCAATCACGTCTAAAAAGAAGAGATATGCCAGCACACTAAAGAGCAACGTTTCACCAAAACAACTCAATCAATTGGTTGAGCTTGTCTAGTTTTAATTAGAATTAAGATTTTATAACTTATTGCTAGGCTTCAAAGAGCAGATTCAATAAATAAAGAAATATACGAAAAAAAAATAAAAAAATTTGATTAAAGAATTGTCGTTTTTTTAATGTTAAATTGACAATTTTTAACCAATCAAAACGATACTATATAATAGTAAATACATATATTCAAGAATACTTAGTTTCAATTTGATCGGTTAATCTATTTCTCTTTTAGTTATGATGTCAGTAATTTTGAAAAATATCATTTCGAGAGTTTAAAGTTTCAACCATATTTTATTTGAAAGTTTAAACTATCGAATAAGATATCAACAGCCATTGAATATTTTATTTTCTAATAATTCCTAATTTCTCACATGATTTTCTTCAGTGTCTATTTAACTTACAGAATTTTTCGTGTTCTACATTTGGTTCTTCAGAAAAATAATAGATTAAGTTAACATAAAAAGCTTATGTGAATTTCAAATAAAATTCGATTTTAAGAAAAATTTGATATTTTACTTTTATATATGCCTTTTTCACTTTCCGCACAGTATAATCGATACATTGATTAAGTGCCTTCAAGTGCATTTGTTTTCAAATTTAGATTTCTAATTGCTTGCCCTACTTATTTAGTAGTATTTTTAGTTAAGTCCTTTCATGCAATGCAATGTATATAACTACGTACGTATATTTGTTCAAACGAATAGCTGAAAATAGGTACAGTTAATTTATTATTCAATAGTATGCATTCCATACTCAATAGGATATACATACATGACTGAGGGATGTAGGGGAATGAGCTTGGAAAGTTCATGTACCCTCTAGGTATCGGTGGACGGTGTGTTTATGTGTTATTAGTACATACAAAAAATCTTTCAAGGGTTAATATATCAATAAATAGTAATAAATTGTTACATATCTTTCAATTCTCAATAAAATTAGGTCTACAACTTTGCTTCCGCCGTTTTCCAATAGATGTCCCTAGGGTAAAGCACAAGTCGATTAAATCGTTTTTTTATTTGTGTCAACCAATATATAGATTAAAATGTTTCACAATTCCATTTCTTTTGATTGCTGAAATTTCTTCAGTGTTTGACTTTCGTAGGTAAATATCTTATTTAAAGGTTTAGAATGCTATAAAAATACTGTAACGATGCCTTAGCCTCCATATTTGCCAGGCATTGTTCCGTGCGACTTTTTCCTATTTCCAAAAAATAAAGAAAACCGTGAAGGGCCGTCGTTTTATAAGAAATCGCTGAAAGAATCAAAGGCTATCCCAGAAATCGAGTTTGAGAAGTGTTCCGACTATGGGAAGATTACTCTAAAGCCGATAACATTAATCTAGATTAATAATTATATTAAAAAAAAAACGAAAATTAACGTTATCTTTTGAATACACCTCGTATGTATAAAGAATTAGTAAAATGTTTTCGATTTTTTTTTAATTACTTTTTCTTACGTCTTTAGATTTGCTTATGACATCACGGACTAAAAATTTGTGAAGGGTATATTAGTTCGGTCAGCCGAAATATCCTTATTTTAAAATAATACCGTATGATTTACTTTAAACCCAAAGGGTTACTAAGAAAAAAAATATAAACATTTTAGGGTCATAATAAAAATATAATTCGACTTTATTTATTTACTTTAGCTTTTGTGAAAAAATATGCTAATGTCATTCCACTTTGAAAATTGAAATTTGAAAAGTCTATTTTCCTAAGGCATATTTTTCCTATTGGCCATAAGCCATCACTGTACATTTTTATCTCCTGCTACTTCATGATATTAAAAAGTAACTATTTTCATACAAACAACTATTTCCGCTCGTTACAATGAAATTCATATTGTGCCCTTAAGCCCTTAAGTTACACACATGCGAATGCTTAACAACAATGTAAACATATACGCACATCAACATTTTCAGCTAGTTATCAACTTTGTGCCTTATACTCGTACTCTGCCTACTGGATCAATTTTGTACGCAATACACGTGATAACATACAAACGCACATTTATTTTTCAAAACACACAGCTTCATTACCTAATAAAAATTAAGATAACCGCATCAAATCTCTGGCTTTACTCATACCCACATACGCGTACACGCTTAGGTCATTTGTCACAAACGACTGGCAAATAAAGTCATTTCGCAGTATATTTTCTTGCAATTTGTCAAATAGTACTCGTACAATATTACTTTGGCTGACAAGTTGTTTATCTCAGACCTTTTCATCTGGACGTCACTTTGCAAGAGTCAGTGCGAGTAAAGCTGTGTAATATAGAGCAAACAATTTTGCTATGCCCACCACACATCAATACACGACCACATAATTATATACAAAACATACATACATACATATATGCATGAACTCATGGTTATGTTTGTTTGTGTGTTTGTACTCTCACAAAATCACACCAGCCCAATATGTCCTTATGTCGTGCGTTTGTGTCCTTGTTGTATCTGACACTCGTAATAAATGGTCTCTCACAGCTGTTCGAGAGTACGTATCTCACTACTCTGCAGTTATTGCATTCGGTTCTCATAAGCAAACACACAGCTTGCTGTTGCCGTAGAACAATAACAAAAATGCGGCCAAGAGTTCAAACACCTCAGAGGTAGTCCAGCTACATACAAACATACTTAAATATACTGAACTGCGGAATTACACTGAGAGAAATGATTTGTGTGAAATAAATTTATTTTAGTGCACTTTCTTTAATATTTTAGCTTGCAAAACTCGATACCAATTTTATTAACTTTCTCATCGCAATTCATTCACAAATGTACTTAAGGCTAGATTCAAAGTCTTTGAGATTTCGGAAGAGCTGAAATGGGAACTTTATTTCATGACATATTAAATATTGGTGGCTCTTAAGAAACTAACTTGAGATTTTCGAAAGTGGCAAGGATTCAAAGAGAAATACTTTTCAACGGAATCGTATTTTCAGAAAAATCTTAATCGTTCAGTCAAATGTTCGGAAGATCTTTATTGTAGATATATTTTGCGACTTATTCAAATATACATATGTTTGACAATGTTTTGGTATTAAATTTAATTTAAATGTATTTGGAGCGGAGTTGCCACCTGAAAATAAAATTAGGAATATTTTGAAATTAGTTTAAACATAACAAATGTTTGTTTTGCGAAAGTACTTGGGATGTTTTTGATTAAACTATATTATAGAATAAATTTACTTATCGAAAAAATAGCAAAATATTAAAAAATGAGTGTCGGAAGTTATATGAAACATTCGGAATTACCCATTTAAAATTAAAAAAATGGTCAAATTGTTAAAATATTTCTAAATGTGGCATAGAATTAATGAAGTTCTTTTAACTTGGAAATATTTCTAGCTTGACTGTATACTCCAAAAATAACCTATAAGTTAATGATTTTGTGAGAAAATTTTGAAACCCTAGTTGCACTATCTAAATTACAAAATTCAGAATATTTCAGTAAGTTAAGTTCATATTTTCAAACTTGACGCAAATTTTATTTGCTTGAAATTCTCGCATCATATTTACTAAGTGCATGCCTCCTTACACTATTCATCCAATAACTCTCTGATTATTTATTACTGGGAAAATAGAAACACAAATCGTTTATCGGTTTAAATTAAAACAAGTAAGGAAGGGCTAAGTTCGGGTGTAACCGAAAATTTTATACTCTCGCAATTTATTTATTTAACATTATTTATATTAGGGCAAGACTCCGTCAAAAGAAAAGCGATTTGCAAGTGGTCTTCCGATTTTTTTGAAACTTTGGGAAATAATAGTCTTATATAAGTAACTTTTAACCCCAAAAATAATTTTCAAAAATTTTCAAAATGGCGGCCGATACGCCATGTGGAAAAAAAGTGCAGTGTTTTTTTCAGAAATTAATATCTCCGAAACTTCTTAATCGATTTTAATGAAATTTACAGGCGATATAATTAATAGTACGTAGTTTAATGTTATATTATGACCAAAAAAAAATTTCCAAATTTTGACCAAAAAAATTTCAAAAAAAAATTTTGAGTTAATTTTTAGTTAATTTGGCCACTTTTTTCAACTTTCTAATAAACATTTTTCGATTCCTTATGATTTCACCTTTATTTAAAAAAAAAGAAAAGTTTGGAGACTTGAATAGTTTTCGAGATATTGAGATTTTAGTGGCAGCGCGCACCGCGATTTCCACTCCTCGCTCCAAGTGGTCCCTGTATAATTCATCAATAAACGTATACTTCTTTGTTTTAAACAACAAAGGATAAATAGACAAGTAAAAATATAAACAATTATATTATTAAATACAAACATTTGTTTGTTAATTTTTGGATATTATGGAAACTTTTCATTTAACTCTAGGAATGTTAACGTTTCCTTTTGTTTGTTTTCTCGATTTCAAATTCAAATGTTTCAGTAGAAGAAGAATATTTTCTACATTCAATTTTATTTTCACCAATTGGTGTAAACGAGTGAAAGCTTCTCGTTCCAGTAATTGTTTGAGCTTTCTCAAATCGCTTTTTCAACTTTCTTGCCTTTCTGTCGTGTTCCTGTTTAGAGCAAAATATTGCATTTATATTTATCAAAGCAGTAGAGGCCCACTCGAACAAATCTTTTGCAGTCAAGATTTGTTTATTACTACCTCGTTGGAGACAGGCTCTGCTGGCTTCTCTTTTCACGGTACCCCCAATTCCATCACAAGGGCTTTTACCGTGTGATGTAGCAAAGAATTCCCAAAAAGCATCAATTCCAAAGTCACGTTTGTGATAAACTAGATTGATCAAATTACTTTTGTTCTTGTATTGGGAAGCTGCACCGTCTGTAAAATACATGATTTTTTTAATGGAATGCTTTTTTTTTAATTCAATGATGACTTTTTCTATAAATAGATGTACTGCACTTGTATTATGTTCGAGATCCTCAGAAATTATAACAAAGCTTTCGCAAACAACTTTATTTCTGTCTTTGTAATAAACCACTGCTGGATGAATGGTTATTTGTTGCTTATTCCAATATTCACTCTGAATGGAATTTTGAATAATGGTTTCATAATTTTGTGAAAAATCTAACAAGATTATAAAAACACCCTCTTCAAGGGATTCCTTACAATCTTTCAAGAACTGGCTTTGTCTTTTTGCAATAAAGTCGTGTTTAAGCAATTCTCTTAGATGCATAGCTAGTTTTTCCAGATATAATTCCGTTTTGTCGCAAAAAGTTTCAAGTGATGTTCGATCAGTTGAAGTCCAACAATTATATGTAATATTTTCAACGTAATTATCATCAAAAATCTTCTGCAGTGTTTCTATTACAGGAGTTACACCTGGACAAGATTCACAAGATCCAAAATAGCAAGCATATGTTGTTGACTTACAAATCATTGCAAGCAAAATGGTCTTGTATGATGTTAAAAATGTAATATTTTCATCTGTGATTAGCTCTTTAAGATTTGCACCATCAATTAAAAGCTTTGTGTTTTCATGCATTTTGCAAACACAGATAGAATGTGTGCCACTAGCACCAGCAAATATGCATTCCTTGGGTCTCAACTTGACAAAAGTTGAAAATCCAATTTTTAAATTAGGATACTGTAACTTAAAAGTTGCATAAACTTCCTTTAAGTTCCCTAAAATTAATCTTTTTTGAAGAGATCTTCTTGAATTATCATTTTGTTTGACAGATATACTATCTTTTTTCCCCGGCAACTGACGACTAATGTCAGAATCGTAATAAAAATCTCGAACTGTTGTAACGATTTCCTCTGATAATTTTTTTCCAATTCGAGGATTTGGTGTTGTGCCTATACCATTAGAAGCATGAAGATTTGCAGCTTTTTGAGCTTGTTTATATGGCACTTCAAATTCGGTTGCTATTTTGAGAGTACTCCAACTCTTTGGAACCATTGTTAACAGTTCTATTTTTCGAGATTTGCTAGGATTTTTTCTTAACTCTGCTTTAATTTCATCAATAAAATCTTCTAAATCATTTCTAGATCTTTCAGTTTCTTCATATTGAAATACTTTTTTCAATTTATTTTCAAAAACCTCCCGAATTTCACTTACCTTTTTCTTTTGTGCCGCCTGCGTACGAAGATCCCTGCAGCTAACAATTGGTGAAATACTTAATATTCTCAAAATTTTATTTAATTCTTCAATATCTTTTTCACTTTCGTAAACAAAATTAATATTTTTCATTGCGTTATTATCTAAATCATCTGGTTGACAATACTCTTCTTTGTTTACATTTTCAACAGTGTGAAATAATTCTTGCATTTGTATCAAGGTTGATGGATCCAACTTTGTAACTTGTAAACGGCAAGTATTGCAAATAAAATTATTGCTATCAATTGAAAATGTTTCAACTATTTCTTTTGAAACAGGGCGGACATTTGATTTATTAACTAAAGCATGTCGCTGCTTTTTAAAAGGATTAAAGCATTTATATCGTGGCATTGTGGAAACACAAATATTGCTTTAGGTGCCGTTCAACTTAAAATCTATTTAAATTTACCTATTTTTTTAGAAATCTCTAACGATGTACAGTGAATGAATTAAGTTTAGGTACAGCAAAAATTTACAGAAAAAATCGTACAAACAACAAATTTCAATAGAAATTTAAAAAAATCAGTTATGCATATTTTAAGAACAGCATTATGCTCATCATTATTGAGTGATTGCTGTACCGTTATCTTTCTTGTGGCGACACTGAGACGTTCGGTTTTCAGAAAGCAGCCAAAAAGTCGTCAAAATAGTTTAAGTACACTTCATTCAGTGTGTCGTGTAATTTTGGTTTTTGTTGCGTTTGATCAATTTTTTTTAATTATTTCGTTAAGCCGGACAGAGAACTACATAATCAAGCGGAAAAGCAAGAGTTTAGTGTAATTAGTTGTTAAATAAAATAAAAAATGGGCCGTGGTGTACAAATTTCGCTCGAAATAAGAAAATTAATATTAAAATTATATTTGGGAAATAAAACTTTGCGGGAAATTGGCAAGGAGGTAGGGAAACGTCATTCTAGTGTTTATAACATTATAAAATCGTATACAAATAATGGTGATCTAAATAAAAAACACAGGTCGGGCAGACCTAAAGCTTTGACTCCCTACGAAGAACGCAATGCCATAGTTGCCGTCAAGCGTAACCCGCGCATTTCGGCTGTAAAGATAACGAATAATATAAATGTCGAATTCAAAAAAAATATAAATCCCCAGACTGTGAGAAATGTGCTGCACAAAGCTGGTTGTGCAGGGTAGCTAATGCAGGTTCGTGCACGTTTAACGGTACTGCAACGCAGTACATAGAAATCGTAGTGCGCGCTCCCACTAAAATCTCAATATCTCGAAAACTATTCAAGTCTCCAAACTTTTCTTTTTTTTTAAATAAAGGTGAAATCATAAGGAATCGAAAAATGTTTATTAGAAAGTTGAAAAAAGTGGCCAAATTAACTAAAAATTAACTCAAAATTTTTTTTTGAAATTTTTTTGGTCAAAATTTGGAAATTTTTTTTTGGTCATAATATAACATTAAACTACGTACTATTAATTATATCGCCTGTAAATTTCATTAAAATCGATTAAGAAGTTTCGGAGATATTAATTTCTGAAAAAAACACTGCACTTTTTTTCAACATGGCGTAGCGGCCGCCATTTTGAAAATTTTTGAAAATTATTTTTGGGGTTAAAAGTTACTTATATAAGACTATTATTTCCCAAAGTTTCAAAAAAATCGGAAGACCACTTGCAAATCGCTTTTCTTTTGACGGAGTCTTGCCCGGTTGAAAAAGTATAAACGACTGCAAAGAGGGAAAAAAGTGAATAAGAATGCGAATATTATAAAAAGTGTATAAATAGTATAAAAAAGAACAAATTGGGTACAAGAATATATATATCTGGCGTAAAAGATAAATGGTATAAACGTGCACAAATGGTATAACAAATACATAACTAGCGTGTAACTCAAAGTATTAATTGAATAAAAGCAGATAAACTACAATTGTCGTCGAATAATATTGAACATATAGTATATGACAGTACAGAGTTCTATGAACTATTAAAACCCAAGTTAAGGGAGACTAAATTTCTGATATATTGGTTTTTTGTTGTGATTATTTAATAACACAAAGCGTATACACTTCGTATTAGAAATAATTTCGTCGAATATATTTAAACCATATCTCGCATAATTTTATAATTATTACACAATTTTTACCTCAAAATTATTACTTCGAAAATACTACTAAAATCAAATCACCTATAATTCCATTACGAAAAGCGTCGAATAATATTAAACATATAGTATATAACAGTACAGAGTTCTATGAACTAATAAACCCAAAGCTAAGGCAGACTAAATTACTGATATATTGATTTTTTGTTGTGATTATTTAATAACACAAAGCGTACACACTTCGTATTAGAAATAATTTCGTCGAATATATTTAAACCATATCTCGTATAATTTTATAATTATTACACAATTTCTAACCCAAAATTTTTACTTCGAAAATACTACTAAAATCAAATCACCTATAATTCCATTACGAAAAGCGTCGAATAATATTGAACATATAGTATATGACAGTACAGAGTTCTATGAACTATGAAACCCAAAGCTAAGGCAGACTAAATTACTGATCTATTGATTTTTTGTTGTGATTATTTAATAACACAAAGCGTACACACTTCGTATTAGAAATAATTTCGTCGAATATATTTAAACCATATCTCGTATAATTTTATAATTATTACACAATTTCTAACTCAAAATTTTTACTTCGAAAATACTACTAAAATCAAATCACCTATAATTCCATTACGAAAAGCGTCGAATAATATTGAACATATAGTATATGACAGTACAGAGTTCTATGAACTATGAAACCCAAAGCTAAGGCAGACTAAATTACTGATCTATTGATTTTTTGTTGCGATTATTTAATAACACAAAGCGTACACACTTCGTATTACAAATAATTTCGTCGAATATATTTAAACCATATCTCGTATAATTTTATAATTATTACACAATTTCTAACCCAAAATTTTTACTTCGAAAATACTACTAAAATCAAATCACCTATAATTCCATTACGAAAAGCGTCGAATAATATTGAACATATAGTATATGACAGTACAGAGTTCTATGAACTATGAAACCCAAAGCTAAGGCAGACTAAATTACTGATCTATTGATTTTTTGTTGCGATTATTTAATAACACAAAGCGTACACACTTCGTATTAGAAATAATTTCGTCGAATATATTTAAACCATATCTCGCATAATTTTATAATTATTACACAATTTTTACCTCAAAATTTATTTATTTATTTAACTTTATTTATATTATACAATATACAATTTGACCCACATATTCGTCATATATATTGTATAAAGACTATTGAAAGTTGGAAACCATAATATTAGGTTAGAAGCACCGAGGTCCTCATGTTCGATTAATGGGCCTATGGTCCGATTTCGGCGATTTTTAGAACGGGGCTGCCACACTATAAACATAGTATTTGTGCAAAGTTCTGCACCGATATCTTCACTAGTGCTTACTTTATATATTGTAAAGTTAACGATTCAGATCTTCAAAGTTCAGGTATATAGGAAGTAGGCGTGGTTGTGAAGCGCTTTGGCCAATTTTCACAACATATTATTGGGAGGTAAGGAAACTATTACAAGTCAAGTTTCATTGAAATCGGTCAAGTAGTTCCTGAGATATGGTTTTTGACCCATAAGTGGGCGCTGCCACGCCCATTTTCCATTTTGTAAAAAAATCTGAGTGCAGCTTCCATCTGCAATTTCTTATGTGAAATTTAGTGTTTCTGACGTTTTTCGTTACTGAGTTAACTCACTTTTAGTAATTTTCAACCTAACCTTTGTATGGGAGGTGGGCGTGGTTATTATCCGATTTCAACTAATTTCATGGTGTGTGGTGGGGTACATAAGAGAACTGACTGCAGTAAGTTTGGTTTATATAGCATTATTGGTTTGCGAGATATATACAAATAACCGATTTGGGACCGGGCCACGCCCACTTCCCCAAAAAAAATTACATCCAAATATGCCCCTTCCTAGTGCGATCCTCTGTTCCAAATTTTACTTGTATAACTTTATTTATCGCTTAGTTATGACACTTTTTGTGTTTTCGGTTTTCGCCATTTTGTAGGCGTGGCAGTGGTCCGAAAAGCAACCCTCTCACGGTCCCAAGGAACGTGTGTTCCAAGTTTTATCAAGATATCTCAATTTTTACTCAAGTTATCCTTTGCACGGACGGACGGACGGACAGACAGACATTCGGATTTTGACTCGTCTCGACCCTGATCACTTTGGTATATATGACTCTATATCTAACTCGTTTAGTTTTATGACTTACAAACAACCGTTATGTGAACAAAACTATAATACTCTCTTAGCAACTTTTGTTGCGAGAGTATAAAAATAATAATAATTTAATATTTCCTTTTTTGGCGTTGACTTAGTCATAATCCGAACGAGACATCGGTCATTTAAGCGAAAGTTTCTCTGAACATCAAAGATGATGATGCCATATTATGATGATGTAATAATCAACAAGAGTGAGAACATTCGAGATACAAAGGTGAATTGATGAATTGTTTTTTACAATATCACCTTAAGTATAAATAAGTTGAAAAGCAATGACTGTTTTGCCATGACTGTGCAGATGAGAGAAGTTACTAAATGCTCGTTGAGGTTTCCAATGAAGTAAATATCAAACCCTAATTAAATATAAATTTTAGTGAAGTTACTATATTTTTGACACGAATACCCAATGCAGGATGTGAGACTTTAAATAATGAGAGCATTGATTAAAAGTTGCTGAAAGTGAATAAAACAAGGAATTTTTTTTGAAAATTAGTTCATCCAAAAAAGTTATAATTTCTTCTTTATTTCATGTAGCAATTATTTTTATGCATATCGTTTTTTGTTAGTTTCAAAACGTTTTCCCAAATGTTAATATTTTTGTACATGTTATACATATACATAATTACATTGTACAAAACTCGGCTCAATCCCCTGAAAAAATTAGTTTGGTCCTATACCCAGAAAAAAGTCGATTTTACCGTATAGTGTTATACTTTTTCTTCAATTCTATTTTATTTTATTTTTTTATTAAATTTTAACGTATAGAATTATATTAATTAATAACATCATAATAATAAATAAACATATTTAGATATGAAAAGTAACTTTTTGAACTAAATTCATTGGAAACTAAAATTTGAGCGTCTAAACTCGTCCTAAATATCAGGGTGCATAAACTGCTTGTAGGGGTTGTTTTCCTAATGCAAGGACTTAGGACTTTCTACCGATGCGAAACACATACATACATATATACGTACTTAGATATATATGTATATATTTAATAAACTGCATGATTTTAGGCAGTCATGTTGATTGCAAAATTTTTTGAAACATTTTTGCAAATTTTTACTTTTGGTTTTTTACTACAGTTGATATTTTCAAAGTATTTTGCAGTAAAAAAATGTAAATGATGCGTAGATAAATAACATTCTATAAATGGGTTTATAACTAAACGTTTAACGTTGCTCTGGGCGCAATACCCAGCGCTCATTCAGCGCTTAATATGATATACACATACTTATGTATATGTATTTTATATTTCACAACATTAATTTCATAAGTGACAATTATTAATAAGTCTCCATCTATGAAATTACATTATTAACTTTCCATAAATATGTGAACCGAATTAAGTTATCAGAATATTAAATTCAATTAAAATTAAAAAATATGTATATTTCTCAAAACCGTAAAAAGAAAGATGTAAAATATTTAAATATTTCTCATAAAATCTTCGGAGGTTTTTTTTTATTTTTATTTGAATTGTAGGGAGATCACAATGTTGTTTGATGCTTTCAAGGTTCAAGACGAGGAGTGTGCTACTAAGCGGAGAGCTAAATTGTGATATAACTTTTCACAACTTTTTAGAAAGAATATTCTAATAATTTGAGTAAAATCTTTCAGAAGAGCTGATGTAACACAAAACATGATTACCTTATTAGTATGGGTTTAAATTCGTTTATAAAAAAATTGATTTTCATCTTATTGAGTGTTTATATAGTAAGTTTCCATTAACTGACTGTATGATATAATCTTAGAGAATCAATAATTTATTTTATATCGAATGTATATAGTATATCACTTGAAAAATTTCTTAGTTTTTTTGGCTTAGTTTCACGTCCGATTTAGGGTGTATGTAAGTATGTTTTCTCGTTCAAATGCATTTGTTTTATGGGAATCAGAATCATATCCGTTGGATTGTGACAAAAGAGAAATATTTCAGATGTACATATACAGGGGAACTTCCATAACTCGAACTCTTGAAGTGGCAATAGGAGGCAACTTTCATTCAAATTTCCTTCCATAAATCGAACCTTTCGACAAGGGCATAATACAAAATTTAAAATTTGAAATGAAAACTCTATAACTCGAAGTCTCTCTAACTTGAACTTTTTTTGTGGATTATGGTGATTCGAGGTAGAGAAGTTCCACTGTATATGTATTTAGTACATTTTCATCAACACATTTAGTATGGCAATAAGACCAACGGGATGGGTGTGCATCAAAAATATATCAAGAAAAACTGAAATATTCTAGTAAATGCAATACAATGATCTCCATTAATATTACTGAAATTATTTGTGAAATAACCAAATTATAAAGTTTAATTCAGTTCAGCTACGAAAGAAAAAAACATAGTAGGAAATATCGTTATGGTTCTAGAGTTAAAGATGAAGTCAATAGCGATAACTTCTCAACGATTCGAGAAGTATTTCGTCGATGTTGATTGGGATACATGAACGACAGCATTATTGGCATTCGAACGGGCATATGTAGTGTGAAAGTATACACATAAACAAGTTACTCAGACGTCATATCGTCATGCATTTAGGCACGTATTGCCCGTAGGTGTCAATCTACGTGTAGATAGATGTGTATGAGTAAACCTGATTTTTATATTTGATCAGACTGCCCTTAACCATGCACATAAGTACATACATATGCAACAAAAATTATATTAATGTAATTTGTTGAAAATATACAGAATAAGACGGCTGATAGAACCTTAAATAGAATAATTAGAAGTAATTTTATTATTGAGTTGAAAATTCGTAATATTAAAAAGCATTGTTGAATTTAGTGATTTTTTTATACAATTATGCTTTGGGAAGTTTATAGAACGTTGCACAAATTTCCAGAACTCGCTGGCACCCGGTGGCTCAAGCAAAACGAGTTCCACTTTGTCAGAATGAATGTATACAAATACCTACATATAAAAATATTTTTTTTTTCATTAGTTAGAAAGAGCTGACTGTACCGCTGCAATATGGAAACAAAAAATATATAAAATTAAATACATACAAACATATTAAAAAACAATGCAAGCGATGTGGGTACCCTTATATGCGAAATGTGAATGTTTTCTATTGTTTTTGGCATAATTTTTATGCAATATTTTATAATTAAAATATCTAATAAACGCTATAAAAACCTTTAAAACATCAACTATTATAAATTGAGAAAAACATAAAAAATTCATATAAATTTTACTGTTTTCCTATTGATTCAGGTGATTCATATACATATATATGTAAGACTGTATATGTGAAAACGAGCAAAAATAAACGTATATGTATGTAGGCTGAATACGTTCCATAAAGTCAGTATACCTTCTCGCTTATCGCTGCCTACCCAAAAAAGGTAGCGCATAAACTCTCTCTGTGTTAAAATGAGACAAACAGACATGAAAACGAAAATCAATACGAGCGATTTGAATGTGGAATTTTCCCGACTTTTCCGAGCTGCATAGCCAACTGGTATAAATACAGCAACGCCAGTCAGCACACTATCATTTGTGTTTCAGTCATATAACAAAGTGTTTGAAAGTCTCAAAGAATCAAAAAATCAAATTGTGAAAAAGTGTATTTTATAGCTGAATTGAATTGCTGAAAAAGTGTTTGTAGTGTGAAGAATTCTGCCCAAATGGCTGCCGGAAGTTGGCGTTTAGTGAGGAAATTACAAGTACGGTTAGGCGAAGAACCGGGAGGCTAGCAGTGAGGCGACGTACATACTCAAGCATGAGCTTTATCTGGAAAATCAATGAGTACAGCAGAAATCGATAGGCGCAGGGCCGATTTTTTTGGAATTTTTTTCCCAACACATTTGGTGGCTGTCCATTGCAGCTGTTACTGCGTACCCTAGTTAACCACAATTAGGCAGGCTGAGTTTCGTGAAAGGAATCCCTATGCAGGAACAAGCAAACAAGACAGACAGGCAGGCAGGCTTACATATAACATGGGCACCGTTGTATTGAGAACAATGTGAAAGGCAGGCGTAAGAAACGATTTCGTGCAGAAAGCTGCGTTGTAACAAATGGTCTGTGTAATGGTCTTGAGTATGCCATTGGATTTGGGAAAATGCGTAAGGTACAAACAAGTCATGTAGTTGATTCGTTTATTTTTTTAACCTACATACATATATATTTATAAGTAAATATTTTAAACAACGTAATTTTTTCATATATATAATAGTTATAGCATATATAGTATATCGTATAACCTACAACGCCTATTTTACGTAGTTGAAACGTTTTAACTTTATTTCTCTACTTCTAACATGCGCATATTACTTATTTACGTATAAGTCTGTGAAATGTATTTTTTTTTTCGTTGTATGGCAATGGTTGTCTCTGTGTTTGTAATGCTCTACGTCATTTACATGTGGTACACATTTTTACTATATTGAACATCGTCTCTACTTGCTTAATCGCGTAGATACTTATTCAGCGCAATATTGCGAAATTGTAATTTTCCATAATTTTTTTTTATTACATTTTTTTCATGTATGCATACATATCAAATTAGGCAGGCAATCGCAAAAATTCTCTACACGACGTGCGGTTGAGCATATCTATATCCATTTCACTCACACGAAACGTGTATTTCAAAAGCAGCTGCGCATTTTTATTATATACTATAATATTTTTTTCCTATAAAAATTCTGCGTTCGTATAGAAACCACCACCAACGGAGCAGTTTGGTAGTTTTTTCCTAATACATTTTCAAGCATATTTTTAAGATTTTTTCCACATCGCAGCTGCAATTCCATTTTAAAATTACGAGTATGTTTCTGACATATTCTCCACAGCCTGCATAATAAGAAAATGTATATATTTTTATAGCAAGCTTTTTTGCTATAATATTTTCATTCCAATAATTTTTCTATTAATTATTATATTTTCTACATATTATTGTGGTTATTGTGAATATGTATAGATATCTAAATATTACTGCAACCCACACTTTGTTGCAACCGCATTTCTTTTTGTATGTCTACAAAATTCTTAAAAAAAAAATTAAAATTCTAATATTAAATTGCTCCGCTTACTGAAATATATTTTTTTTATAGTACAAAAACAACATATCTCCTAGCGCCTTATTATGATTTTCTTACATCCTAAAGCCAAACTAAACTCACAGGCTTTCCAATTTCATTTTCACTCACACAAGCCTGCTCTAAACCTCGTACATAGTTTTGCTAAACCGGAAATATTCCATAAATGTTTTAACGCATATACCATGCAATTCGACACATCATCATTATACAATATTTATAGACGATAAATTATCTTAAGCACATACTCGTACAACTCTCTATTAAATGCATAAAAAAAATAGTTTACACACATCTATATATATTTTTAATTCTAAAATAATAATAGTAATCTAGCATAAATGCATAAGTCTTTCTCACAAACTTATATCGTAACCATGTTTCTTTCTTTGAACTTTATAGTTGTTGGGCGTCTTTGAAATGCAATTAATTGTCGTTTTGTATCACTTCCGCTACATGCAAACATACAAATGTATATAACTAAATGTTATTGCAGTTTGCTGTTATTAAAACTGAAAATCTACTCAGTATTAAAGACAATAATTGAGCATAGGCGCAGAGCTACTCCTTCGTTCGTATTAAACTGAAGACAAAGCGATCTCGATATACCCATCTACAAATAACCAAAGTACTCGCGGCTAAATATTATTCTACTTTACTACGACATTGTTGTTCTTCTTCTTCTACTGCCGCCAATAAAAAGCCCTTGTCATCGACGGTAGAGGAATGCTATGTTGCAGAATTGGTATTTGTTTTGTTCCACTTAACCTAGGATATACAGTTCATATATATAATAATACGTACGTTAAAAATCAACCCCGAATTTAGCACGAATTGTTAAGAAACCTAACACAATTGTTGTTGTTTTTTTTTTGTATTATCAAAAACGTTGAATTATATATTTTAAAGGTTGAACGTGAAAAAAAAAAAACAAATCAAATAACTCCATATGTACATAGTATGTCTTAAAGTTACATAAATCAATTTTATTGAAATATAATTTTAATGGTCTCTTACATAATTATGTTAAAACAAATTTACTGCGTTATTTATCATATATTTATATGACCAAACAAACCAATTTATACAAATCAAAACCAAACACAATGCAGAGAAAAAAAAAACATAAAATAAGCAAAAAAATGAATATGAAAAGCATTACAAGCAAGGTAAAAATAAATAACTACTATTCCTGCCCACTCTTTTAAGTCTTTAATTAATTAAACTCTTTAGGAACGACCCGTCGACCAAAGTGAGTACAAACGTAAATAATACATATACATAAATCAAATTTTTAACGCACATACATCTATATATATATTATTTTTTTAAACCGTCGATATTATAATGCACCTGCCTGAAATGATAAATGATTTTTTAACATATACCTTATAAGAAACTATAAGAAATAACTACGCAAACTACAAAAAAATACTTGCTACCTTATAAAAATAATAATACAATATATTAAATACTTGTATAAAATAATACAAAAATAAAAAAAATAAAATATATAATACAACAAAGTATTGTAGGGAATGTGAGATATTAAATCACATAGTTTATAAGGGGGGAATATAAAGCGCTTTATATTTTATTTGAAACAAAACAGGGTGTTCTGAAAATGCGTAAACATAAATTCTGCGTACACTGAAAAAAATATCTGAATATACATACTGATATAACAATAATCAAACGGTAACCAAACAAAAATGCTAAGCAATAGGCAGGAAAAACTGAAAAATCAAATAATAACATTCTGGTGAAATACCTTCATCCAACATTTCACACTGGTATTTCGGGCTTAAAACAGCATCATTACAATATGAAAAAAACTACATATCTTCGATGAATTCATACAACATCATATACAATTCATAAAAATCGCTTTTAAGATGTTGTTTATAATATTCTCTGTCAATATTTTTACAAAGAAAACAGTTCTAATTCTCTAACGATCTAACGATCTGCATAAACTCTTGTAATCCCTACGGATTCGACACATCTTTGTACGATAAGCTTGAATTCAATATCTAAACTCTTGTGGGTATGTTTTTAAAGTAGAAGTCTTAAGAGCTTACTCATACTACTTTAAATCAATTTGATTTGTGTCAGTTGTAAGTTCCACTATTCAAGCTGGTATCAGATTGAATAATGAGCATAACTGAAGTCAACCCACAAGCCAACTGTTATAGTCCAACATTGAACTTTGAGTTCCCCATCTTAGCTATCAACCGATAATTAAATTAATTGTTGGGTTTTGTTCACTTTTTGAACTCAGTAACTTCGAGGAAGTAACTCAATATTTGACCTTTGGTTATAACGAGAATTGATTTTGTAAAATGAACTAAATATGATTTGACATTCGCCCCTATTCCCGTTGTCGTTATCGTTTTAAAACGACTTAAGAACGCCTATTTGGCATTCCTGTTGGCGTTAACGACATTTATCGAAAAAAAATTGAGATTTCCAATTTGAAACGACTATAGAAACGACATAGAAACAGTCGTTTTTTGTCGTTGCTATAATTGTGAGCGACATAGAAACGACGAGGTTGTTTGAAAGAATATTTAAAGTGAAGATGAAAATTCCAAATCGGAAATAGTTTGAAATTTTAATTTCTGAAATGGAAAAATATCCTGCATATGCCAAGGACTTTAGAAAAGGGATAAATCCTTTAAATTTCGATTTTTTCGGAGAGATATTTTTTTCTAAAAAAAAAAAAATAAATCCATTCCACAGCCATCTCGCGTCGGAAATTGTTGGCATTAATAAAATTGCATTTTTATATCTAAGAATATATTTAAGATATGAAAGATCTTAAAATTCAAAACGAAGAAAAAAATACTACTCCACCAAGAGGGAGGAGTTAATAAACAGATACCCATGTCTCCTTTGGCTGGACCATTAGTTAGAGTAGTTGGATTAGCCAGAAGCAAGGAGCATGAGACGCTGGAAGTATAACATATTTTAGAAGAAAGTTTGAAGGACGCAGATGTCACCACTACTTCTTTTAAAAAGTCAAATAAAGATGGAAGACTAACATTGTTGTACGGAAGTACAATAATTACAGTGATAACGTTGTTTAGAGTCAATATAGAATAGCAGAAAATCCATTAAGGACTGCTTTAAAAATGTGTCTCGTTGCATAAGAAAGAAATTTTTATATGGGAAAAGAGCTCCTTAAAGTATACTATATAAAATATGTAGACAAATTTCGATAACTTTTCTTAGGCGTTACGATATACTTCAAGAATACCAATTTAGGAACGAAACGACGATAAGAACGACAACGACTTAGAAACGACTATTAAAACGACAACGGGAATAGGGCCGATTAATCGTAGCATTATCAAATCTGTATATTTATCTATTATAAGTTTGGCCGACGTACTTCTGGAACTACCATCGTATTGAAATTAAAAATTATTCTCAATAACATGACAACTTCAATGTATATTTTTTTATTTTCGACTATAACAATTTGTTCAAAAGTCTGTAAACTAATCTATACAGATTTTCGCTTCAAGTCTAAATACCATACCTGAAATGTTTCGATGCAATGTGGCATATTTCACCAGAATATTAACGAATTTATTACTTTATTTTTTTTTTACATAAAAAAAACAATTCAATGAAAAAGTCACAATTCATGATTACTATAAAAATAATTCCGAAATTTAGGGGTATTTATAAAACTTAAGTGAAATGATATAATATAAAAGAGTAAGAGGTATAAAAATTATTACTACCATATAATCTTCGTGTAAGCGTTACAAATGGCTAAAAAGCATAAAAATGGTTGAAAAAGTATAAACGACTGCAAAGAGTGAAAAAGTGAATAAAGATGCAAATATTATAAAAAGTGTATAAATTGTATAAAAAAGAACAAATTGGGTACAAGAATATATATATCTGGCGTAAAAGATAAATGGTATAAACGTGCACAAATGGTATAACAATTACGTAACTAGCGTCTAACTCAAAGTATTAATTGAATAAAATCAAATATACTACAATCGTCGTCGAATAATATTGAACATATAGTATATGACAGTACAGAGTTCTATGAACTATTAAAACCCAAGTTAAGGGAGACTAAATTACTGATCCATTGATTTTTTGTTGTGATTATTTAATAACACAAAGCGCACACACTTCGTATAAGAAATAATTTCGTCGACTGTATTTAAACCATATCTCGTATAATTTTATAATTACCATACAATTTCTATCTCCAAATTATTACTTCGAAAATACTACTAAAATCAAATCACCTATAATTCCATTACGGAAAGCGTCGAATAATATTAAACATATAGTATATGACAGTACAGAGTTCTATGACCTATTAAAACCGAAAGCTAAGGCAGACTAAATTACTGATCTATTGATTTTTTGTTGTGATTATTTAATAACACAAAGCGCACACACTTCGTATAAGAAATAATTTCGTCGAATGTATTTAAACCATATCTCGTATAATTTTATAATTACCATACAATTTCTATCTCCAAATTATTACTTCGAAAATACTACTAAAATCAAATCACCTATAATTTCATTACAAAAGCGTCGAACAATATTGAATATATAGTATATGACAGTACAGAGTTCTATGAACTATAAAACCCAAAGCTAAGGCAGACTAAATTACTGATCTATTGATTTTTTGTTGTGATTATTTAATAACACAAAGCGTACACACTTCGTATAAGAAACAATTTCGTCGAATGTATTTAAACCATATCTCGTATAATTTTATAATTATTACACAATTTCTATCTCAAAATTATTACTTCGAAAATACTACTAAAATCAAATCACCTATAATTTCATTACAAAAGCGTCGAACAATATTGAATATATAGTATATGACAGTACAGAGTTCTATGAACTATAAAACCCAAAGCTAAGGCAGACTAAATTACTGATCTATTGATTTTTTCTTGCGATTATTTAATAACACAAAGCATACACACTTCGTATAAGAAACAATTTCGTCGAATATATTTAAACCATATCTCGTTTAATTTTATAATTATTACACAATTTCTACCTCAAAATTATTACTTCGAAAATACTACTAAAATCAATTCACCTATAATTCCATTACGAAAAGCGTCGAATAATATTGAACATACAGTATATGACAGTACAGAGTTCTATGAACTATAAAACCCAAGCTAAAGGAGACTAAATTACTGATCTATTGATTTTTTGTTGTGATTATTTAATAACACAAAGCGTACACACTTCGTATTAGAAATAATTTCGTCGAATATATTTAAACCATATCTCGCATAATTTTATAATTATTACACAATTTCTACCTCAAAATTATTACTTCGAAAATACTACTAAAATCAAATCACCTATAATTTCATTACAAAAGCGTCGAACAATATTGAATATATAGTATATGACAGTACAGAGTTCTATGAACTATAAAACCCAAAGCTAAGGCAGACTAAATTACTGATCTATTGATTTTTTCTTGCGATTATTTAATAACACAAAGCGTACACACTTCGTATAAGAAACAATTTCGTCGAATATATTTAAACCATATCTCGTTTAATTTTATAATTATTACACAATTTCTACCTCAAAATTATTACTTCGAAAATACTACTAAAATCAAATCACCTATAATTTCATTACAAACGCGTCGAACAATATTGAATATATAGTATATGACAGTACAGAGTTCTATGAACTATAAAACCCAAAGCTAAGGCAGACTAAATTACTGATCTATTGATTTTTTGTTGTGATTATTTAATAACACAAAGCGTACACACTTCGTATAAGAAACAATTTCGTCGAATATATTTAAACCATATCTCGTTTAATTTTATAATTATTACACAATTTCTACCTCAAAATTATTACTTCGAAAATACTACTAAAATCAAATCACCTATAATTTCATTACAAAAGCGTCGAACAATATTGAATATATAGTATATGACAGTACAGAGTTCTATGAACTATAAAACCCAAAGCTAAGGCAGACTAAATTACTGATCTATTGATTTTTTGTTGTGATTATTTAATAACACAAAGCGTACACACTTCGTATAAGAAATAATTTCGTCGAATGTATTTAAACCATATCTCGTATAATTTTATTATTATTACACAATTTCTACCTCAAAATTTTTACTTCGAAAATACTACTAAAATCAAATCACCTATAATTCCATTACGAAAAGCGTCGAATAATATTGAACATATAGTATATGACAGTACAGAGTTCTATGAACTATGAAACCCAAAGCTAAGGCAGACTAAATTACTGATCTATTGATTTTTTGCTGTGATAATTTAATAACACAAAGCGTACACACATCGTATAAGAAATAATTTCGTCGAATGTATTTAACCCATATCTCGTATAATTTTATAATTATTACACAATTTCTACCTCAAAATTTATACTTCGAAAATACTACTAAAATCAATTCACCTATAATTCCATTACGAAAAGCATCGAATAATATTGAACATATAGTATATGACAGTACAGAGTTCTATGAACTATTAAACCCAAAGCTAAGGCAGACTAAATTACTGATCTATTGATTTTTGGTTGTGATTATTTAATAACACAAAGCGTTCACATATCGTATAAAAAATAATTTTTTCGAATGTAATCCCTAAGTGTCGAAACACTGAGATGTTAATAGCGAAATATGTCTTCGAAAAGCGTGTGAAAGAATATAGAAATAATATAAATTTTTTAAATAATTTGAGTTGAAATCCCTAAGAGTCGAAATACTGAGTTGTTAATAGCGAAATATGTCTTCGAAAAGTGTATGAAAAAGTATAGAAATAATATAAATTTTTTAAATAATTTGAGTTGAAATCCTTAAGCGTCGAAACACTGAGTTGTTAATAGCGAAATATGTCTTCGAAAAGCGTGTGAAAGAGTATAGAAATAATATAAATTTTTTAAATAATTTGAGTTGAAATCCTTAAGCGTCGAAACACTGAGTTGTTAATAGCGAAATATGTCTTCGAAAAGCGTATGAAAGAGTATAGAAATAATATAAATTTTTTAAATAATTTGAGCTGAAATCCCTAAGCGTCGAAACACTCAGTTGTTAATAGCGAAATATGTCTTCGAAAAGCGTGTGAAAGAGTATAGAAATAATATAAATTTTTTAAATAATTTGAGTTGAAATCCCTAAGCGTCGAAACACTGAGTTGTTAATAGCGAAATATGTCTTCGAAAAGCGTATGAAAGAGTATAGAAATAATATAAATTTTTTAAATAATTTGAGCTGAAATCCCTAAGCGTCGAAACACTCAGTTGTTAATAGCGAAATATGTCTTCGAAAAGCGTGTCAAAGAGTATAGAAATAATATAAATTTTTTAAATAATTTGAGTTGAAATCCCTAAGCGTCGAAACACTGAGTTGTTAATAGCGAAATATGTCTTCGAAAAGCGTGTCAAAGAGTATAGAAATAATATAAATTTTTTAAATAATTTTAGTTGAAATCCCTAAGCGTCGAAACACTCAGTTGTTAATTGCGAAATATGTCTTCGAAAAGCGTATGCAAGAGTATAGAAATAATATAAATTTTTTAAATAATTTGAGTTGAAATCCCTAAGCGTCGAAACACTGAGTTGTTAATAGCGAAATATGCCTTCGAAAAGTGTATGAAAAAGTATAGAAGCAATATTTTTTTAAGAAAACCTTAAGCGTCGAAACACTGAGTTGTTAATAGCGAAATATGTCTTCGAAAAGCGTGTCAAAGAGTATAGAAATAATATAAATTTTTTAAATAATTTGAGTTGAAATCCCTAAGCGTCGAAACACTCAGTTGTTAATTGCGAAATATGTCTTCGAAAAGCGTGTGAAAGAGTATAGAAATAATATAAATTTTTTAAATAATTTGAGTTGAAATCCCTAAGCGTCGAAACACTGAGTTGTTAATTGCAAAATATGTCTTCGAAAAGCGTGTGAAAGAGTATAGAAATAATATAAATTTTTTAAATAATTTGAGTTGAAATCCCTAAGCATCGAAACACTGAGTTGTTAATTGCGAATTATGTCTTCGAAAAGCGTATGAAAGAGTATAGAAATAATATAAATTTTTTAAATAATTTGAGTTGAAATCCCTAAGCGTCGAAACACTGAGTTGTTAATAGCGAAATATGTCTTCGAAAAGCGTATGAAAGAGTATAGAAATAATATAAATTTTTTAAATAATTTGAGTTGAAATCCCTAAGCGTCGAAACACTGAGTTGTTAATTGCGAAATATGTCTTCGAAAAGCGTGTGAAAGAGTATAGAAATAATATAAATTTTTTAAATAATTTGAGTTGAAATCCCTAAGCGTCGAAACACTGAGTTGTTAATTGCGAAATATGTCTTCGAAAAGCGTATGCAAGAGTATAGAAATAATATAAATTTTTTAAATAATTTGAGCTGAAATCCCTAAGCGTCGAAACACTGAGTTGTTAATTGCGAATTATGTCTTCGAAAAGCGTATGAAAGAGTATAGAAATAATATAAATTTTTTAAATAATTTGAGCTGAAATCCCTAAGCGTCGAAACACTGAGTTGTTAATTGCGAAATATGTCTTTGAAAAGCGTATGAAAGAGTATAGAAATAATATAAATTTTTTAAATAATTTGAGTTGAAATCCCTAAGCGTCGAAACACTGAGTTGTTAATTGCGAAATATGTCTTCGAAAAGCGTGTGAAACAGTATAGAAATATTATAATTTTTTTAAATAATTTGAGTTGAAATCCCTAAGCGTCGAAACACTGAGTTGTTAATAGCGAAATATGTCTTCGAAAAGCGTATGAAAGAGTATAGAAATAATATAAATTTTTTAAATAATTTGAGTTGAAATCCCTAAGCGTCGAAACACTGAGTTGTTAATAGCGAAATATGTCTTCGAAAAGCGTATGAAAGAGTATAGAAATAATATAAATTTTTTAAATAATTTGAGTTGAAATCCCTAAGCGTCGAAACACTGAGTTGTTAATTGCGAAATATGTCTTTGAAAAGCGTATGAAAGAGAATAGAAATAATATAAATTTTTTAAATAATTTGAGTTGAAATCCCTAAGCGTCGAAACACTGAGTTGTTAATTGCGAATTATGTCTTCGAAAAGCGTATGAAAGAGTATAGAAATAATATAAATTTTTTAAATAATTTGAGTTGAAATCCCTAAGCGTCGAAACACTGAGTTGTTAATTGCGAATTATGTCTTCGAAAAGCGTATGCAAGAGTATAGAAATAATATAAATTTTTTAAATAATTTGAGCTGAAATCCCTAAGCGTCGAAACACTGAGTTGTTAATTGCGAATTATGTCTTCGAAAAGCGTATGAAAGAGTATAGAAATAATATAAATTTTTTAAATAATTTGAGCTGAAATCCCTAAGCGTCGAAACACTGAGTTGTTAATAGCGAAATATGTCTTCGAAAAGCGTGTCAAAGAGTATAGAAATAATATAAATTTTTTAAATAATTTGAGTTGAAATCCCTAAGCGTCGAAACACTGAGTTGTTAATTGCGAAATATGTCTTCGAAAAGCGTATGCAAGAGTATAGAAATAATATAAATTTTTTAAATAATTTGAGTTGAAATCCCTAAGCGTCGAAACACTCAGTTGTTAATTGCGAAATATGTCTTCGAAAAGCGTATGCAAGAGTATAGAAATAATATAAATTTTTTAAATAATTTGAGCTGAAATCCCTAAGCGTCGAAACACTGAGTTGTTAATAGCGAAATATGTCTTCGAAAAGCGTGTCAAAGAGTATAGAAATAATATAAATTTTTTAAATAATTTGAGTTGAAATCCCTAAGCGTCGAAACACTGAGTTGTTAATTGCGAAATATGTCTTCGAAAAGCGTATGCAAGAGTATAGAAATAATATAATATTTTTTAAATAATTTGAGTTGAAATCCCTAAAAGTCGAAACACTGAGTTGTTAATTGCGAAATATGTCTTCGAAAAGCGTATGAAAGAGTATAGAAATAATATAAATTTTTTAAATAATTTGAGTTGAAATCCCTAAGCGTCGAAACACTGAGTTGTTAATTGCGAAATATGTCTTCGAAAAGCGTATGAAAGAGTATAGAAATAATATAAATTTTTTAAATAATTTGAGTTGAAATCCCTAAAAGTCGAAACACTGAGTTGTTAATTGCGAATTATGTCTTCGAAAAGCGTATGAAAGAGTATAGAAATAATATAAATTTTTTAAATAATTTGAATTGAAATCCCTAAGCGTCGAAACACTGAGTTGTTAATTGCGAATTATGTCTTCGAAAAGCGTATGAAAGAGTATAGAAATAATATAAATTTTTTAAATAATTTGAGTTGAAATCCCTAAGCGTCGAAACACTGAGTTGTTAATTGCGAATTATGTCTTCGAAAAGCGTATGAAAGAGTATAGAAATAATATAAATTTTTTAAATAATTTGAGTTGAAATCCCTAAGCGTCGAAACACTGAGTTGTTAATTGCGAAATATGTCTTCGAAAAGCGTATGAAAGAGTATAGAAATAATATAAATTTTTTAAATAATTTGAGTTGAAATCCCTAAGCGTCGAAACACTGAGTTGTTAATTGCGAAATATGTCTTCGAAAAGCGTATGAAAGAGTATAGAAATAATATAAATTTTTTAAATAATTTGAGTTGAAATCCCTAAGCGTCGAAACACTGAGTTGTTAATTGCGAATTATGTCTTCGAAAAGCGTATGAAAGAGTATAGAAATAATATAAATTTTTTAAATAATTTGAGTTGAAATCCCTAAGCGTCGAAACACTGAGTTGTTAATTGCGAATTATGTCTTCGAAAAGCGTATGAAAGAGTATAGAAATAATATAAATTTTTTAAATAATTTGAGTTGAAATCCCTAAGCGTCGAAACACTGAGTTGTTAATTGCGAATTATGTCTTCGAAAAGCGTATGAAAGAGTATAGAAATAATATAAATTTTTTAAATAATTTGAATTGAAATCCCTAAAAGTCGAAACACTGAGTTGTTAATTGCGAATTATGTCTTCGAAAAGCGTATGAAAGAGTATAGAAATAATATAAATTTTTTAAATAATTTGAATTGAAATCCCTAAGCGTCGAAACACTGAGTTGTTAATTGCGAATTATGTCTTCGAAAAGCGTATGAAAGAGTATAGAAATAATATAATTTTTTTAAATAATTTGAATTGAAATCCCTAAAAGTCGAAACACTGAGTTGTTAATTGCGAATTATGTCTTCGAAAAGCGTATGAAAGAGTATAGAAATAATATAAATTTTTTAAATAATTTGAATTGAAATCCCTAAGCGTCGAAACACTGAGTTGTTAATTGCGAATTATGTCTTCGAAAAGCGTATGAAAGAGTATAGAAATAATATAAATTTTTTAAATAATTTGAGTTGAAATCCCTAAGCGTCGAAACACTGAGTTGTTAATTGCGAAATATGTCTTCGAAAAGCGTATGAAAGAGTATAGAAATAATATAAATTTTTTAAATAATTTGAATTGAAATCCCTAAGCGTCGAAACACTGAGTTGTTAATTGCGAATTATGTCTTCGAAAAGCGTATGAAAGAGTATAGAAATAATATAAATTTTTTAAATAATTTGAATTGAAATCCCTAAAAGTCGAAACACTGAGTTGTTAATTGCGAATTATGTCTTCGAAAAGCGTATGAAAGAGTATAGAAATAATATAAATTTTTTAAATAATTTGAGTTGAAATCCCTAAGCGTCGAAACACTGAGTTGTTAATTGCGAATTATGTCTTCGAAAAGCGTATGAAAGAGTATAGAAATAATATAAATTTTTTAAATAATTTGAATTGAAATCCCTAAAAGTCGAAACACTGAGTTGTTAATTGCGATTTTGTCTTCGAAAAGCGTATGAAAGAGTATAGAAATAATATAAATTTTTTAAATAATTTGAATTGAAATCCCTAAGCGTCGAAACACTGAGTTGTTAATTGCGAATTATGTCTTCGAAAAGCGTATGAAAGAGTATAGAAATAATATAAATTTTTTAAATAATTTGAATTGAAATCCCTAAAAGTCGAAACACTGAGTTGTTAATTGCGAATTATGTCTTCGAAAAGCGTATGAAAGAGTATAGAAATAATATAAATTTTTTAAATAATTTGAATTGAAATCCCTAAAAGTCGAAACACTGAGTTGTTAATTGCGAATTATGTCTTCGAAAAGCGTATGAAAGAGTATAGAAATAATATAATTTTTTTAAATAATTTGAATTGAAATCCCTAAAAGTCGAAACACTGAGTTGTTAATTGCGAATTATGTCTTCGAAAAGCGTATGAAAGAGTATAGAAATAATATAAATTTTTTAAATAATTTGAGTTGAAATCCCTAAAAGTCGAAACACTGAGTTGTTAATTGCGAATTATGTCTTCGAAAAGCGTATGAAAGAGTATAGAAATAATATAAATTTTTTAAATAATTTGAATTGAAATCCCTAAAAGTCGAAACACTGAGTTGTTAATTGCGAATTATGTCTTCGAAAAGCGTATGAAAGAGTATAGAAATAATATAAATTTTTTAAATAATTTGAATTGAAATCCCTAAGCGTCGAAACACTGAGTTGTTAATTGCGAATTATGTCTTCGAAAAGCGTATGAAAGAGTATAGAAATAATATAATTTTTTTAAATAATTTGAATTGAAATCCCTAAGCGTCGAAACACTGAGTTGTTAATTGCGAATTATGTCTTCGAAAAGCGTATGAAAGAGTATAGAAATAATATAATTTTTTTAAATAATTTGAATTGAAATCCCTAAAAGTCGAAACACTGAGTTGTTAATTGCGAAATATGTCTTCGAAAAGCGTATGAAAGAGTATAGAAATAATATAAATTTTTTAAATAATTTGAGTTGAAATCCCTAAGCGTCGAAACACTGAGTTGTTAATTGCGAATTATGTCTTCGAAAAGCGTATGAAAGAGTATAGAAATAATATAAATTTTTTAAATAATTTGTGTTGAAATACCTAATCTTCGAAACACTGAGTTGTTAATTGCGAAATATGTCTTCGAAAAGCGTATGAAAGAGTATAGAAATAATATAAATTTTTTAAATAATTTGAGTTGAAATCCCTAAGCGTCGAAACACTGAGTTGTTAATTGCGAAATATGTCTTCGAAAAGCGTATGAAAGAGTATAGAAATAATATAATATTTTTTAAATAATTTGAGTTGAAATCCCTAAGCGTCGAAACACTGAGTTGTTAATTGCGAATTATGTCTTCGAAAAGCGTTTGATGTCCCTAATCGATAAATTGCGAAATATGTTCGAAAAGCGTATGAAAGAGTATAGAAATAATATAAATTTTTTAAATAATTTGAGTTGAAATCCCTAAAAGTCGAAACACTGAGTTGTTAATTGCGAAATATGTCTTCGAAAAGCGTATGAAAGAGTATCGAAATAATATAAATTTTTTAAATAATTTGAGTTGAAATCCCTAAAAGTCGAAACACTGAGTTGTTAATTGCGAAATATGTCTTCGAAAAGCGTATGAAAGAGTATAGAAATAATATAAATTTTTTAAATAATTTGAGTTGAAATCCCTAAGCGTCGAAACACTGAGTTGTTAATTGCGAATTATGTCTTCGAAAAGCGTATGAAAGAGTATAGAAATAATATAAATTTTTTAAATAATTTGAATTGAAATCCCTAAAAGTCGAAACACTGAGTTGTTAATTGCGAATTATGTCTTCGAAAAGCGTATGAAAGAGTATAGAAATAATATAAATTTTTTAAATAATTTGAGTTGAAATCCCTAAGCGTCGAAACACTGAGTTGTTAATTGCGAATTATGTCTTCGAAAAGCGTATGAAAGAGTATAGAAATAATATAAATTTTTTAAATAATTTGAGTTGAAATCCCTAAGCGTCGAAACACTGAGTTGTTAATTGCGAAATATGTCTTCGAAAAGCGTATGAAAGAGTATAAAAGCAATATTTTTTTAAGAAAACCTTAAGCGTCGAAACACTGAGTTGTTAATTGCGAAATATGTCTTCGAAAAGCGTATGAAAGAGTATAGAAATAATATAAATTTTTTAAATAATTTGAGTTGAAATCCCTAAGCGTCGAAACACTGAGTTGTTAATTGCGAAATATGTCTTCGAAAAGCGTATGAAAGAGTATAGAAATAATATAACATTTTTTAAATAATTTGAGTTGAAATCCCTAAAAGTCGAAACACTGAGTTGTTAATTGCGAATTATGTCTTCGAAAAGCGTATGAAAGAGTATAGAAATAATATAAATTTTTTAAATAATTTGAGTTGAAATCCCTAAGCGTCGAAACACTGAGTTGTTAATTGCGAATTATGTCTTCGAAAAGCGTATGAAAGAGTATAGAAATAATATAAATTTTTTAAATAATTTGAGTTGAAATCCCTAAGCGTCGAAACACTGAGTTGTTAATTGCGAATTATGTCTTCGAAAAGCGTATGAAAGAGTATAGAAATAATATAATATTTTTTTAAATAATTTGAATTGAAATCCCTAAAAGTCGAAACACTGAGTTGTTAATTGCGAATTATGTCTTCGAAAAGCGTATGAAAGAGTATAGAAATATTATAAATTTTTTAAATAATTTGAGTTGAAATCCCTAAGCGTCGAAACACTGAGTTGTTAATTGCGAAATATGTCTTCGAAAAGCGTATGAAAGAGTATAGAAATAATATAAATTTTTTAAATAATTTGAGTTGAAATCCCTAAGCGTCGAAACACTGAGTTGTTAATTGCGAAATATGTCTTCGAAAAGCGTATGAAAGAGTATAGAAATAATATAAATTTTTTAAATAATTTGAGTTGAAATCCCTAAGCGTCGAAACACTGAGTTGTTAATTGCGAATTATGTCTTCGAAAAGCGTATGAAAGAGTATAGAAATATTATAAATTTTTTAAATAATTTGAGTTGAAATCCCTAAGCGTCGAAACACTGAGTTGTTAATTGCGAATTATGTCTTCGAAAAGCGTATGAAAGAGTATAGAAATAATATAAATTTTTTAAATAATTTGAGTTGAAATCCCTAAGCGTCGAAACACTGAGTTGTTAATTGCGAATTATGTCTTCGAAAAGCGTATGAAAGAGTATAGAAATAATATAAATTTTTTAAATAATTTGAGTTGAAATCCCTAAGCGTCGAAACACTGAGTTGTTAATTGCGAATTATGTCTTCGAAAAGCGTATGAAAGAGTATAGAAATATTATAAATTTTTTAAATAATTTGAGTTGAAATCCCTAAAAGTCGAAACACTGAGTTGTTAATTGCGAATTATGTCTTCGAAAAGCGTATGAAAGAGTATAGAAATAATATAAATTTTTTAAATAATTTGAGTTGAAATCCCTAAGCGTCGAAACACTGAGTTGTTAATTGCGAAATATGTCTTCGAAAAGCGTATGAAAGAGTATAGAAATAATATAAATTTTTTAAATAATTTGAGTTGAAATCCCTAAGCGTCGAAACACTGAGTTGTTAATTGCGAATTATGTCTTCGAAAAGCGTATGAAAGAGTATAGAAATAATATAAATTTTTTAAATAATTTGAGTTGAAATCCCTAAGCGTCGAAACACTGAGTTGTTAATTGCGAAATATGTCTTCGAAAAGCGTATGAAAGAGTATAGAAATAATATAAATTTTTTAAATAATTTGAAAACCTTAAGCGTCGAAACACTGAGTTGTTAATTGCGAAATATGTCTTTGAAAAGCGTATGAAAGAGTATAGAAATAATATAAATTTTTTAAATAATTTGAGTTGAAATCCTAAGCGTCGAAACACTGAGTTGTTGCGAAATATGTCTTCGAAAAGCGTATGAAATATAGAAATAATAATCATTTGACTTGAAATCCTAAGCGTCGAAACACTGAGTTGTTAATTGCATATGTCTTCGAAAAGCGTATGAAAGATATAGAAATAATATAAATTTTTTAAATAATTTGAGTTGAAATCCCTAAGCGTCGAAACACTGAGTTGTTAATTGCGAAATATGTCTTCGAAAAGCGTATGAAAGAGTATAAAAGCAATATTTTTTTAAGAAAACCTTAAGCGTCGAAACACTGAGTTGTTAATTGCGAAATATGTCTTCGAAAAGCGTATGAAAGAGTATAGAAATAATATAAATTTTTTAAATAATTTGAGTTGAAATCCCTAAGCGTCGAAACACTGAGTTGTTAATTGCGAAATATGTCTTCGAAAAGCGTATGAAAGAGTATAGAAATAATATAAATTTTTTAAATAATTTGACTTGAAATCCCTAAGCGTCGAAACACTGAGTTGTTAATTGCGAAATATGTCTTCGAAAAGCGTATGAAAGAGTATAGAAATAATATAAATTTTTTAAATAATTTGAGTTGAAATCCTTAAGCGTCGAAACACTGAGTTGTTAATTGCGAAATATGTCTTCGAAAAGCGTATGAAAGAGTATAGAAATAATATAAATTTTTTAAATAATTTGAGTTGAAATCCCTAAGCGTCGAAACACTGAGTTGTTAATTGCGAAATATGTCTTCGAAAAGCGTATGAAAGAGTATAAAAGCAATATTTTTTTAAGAAAACCTTAAGCGTCGAAACACTGAGTTGTTAATTGCGAAATATGTCTTCGAAAAGCGTATGAAAGAGTATAGAAATAATATAAATTTTTTAAATAATTTGAGTTGAAATCCCTAAGCGTCGAAACACTGAGTTGTTAATTGCGAAATATGTCTTCGAAAAGCGTATGAAAGAGTATAGAAATAATATAAATTTTTTAAATAATTTGAGTTGAAATCCCTAAGCGTCGAAACACTGAGTTGTTAATTGCGAATTATGTCTTCGAAAAGCGTATGAAAGAGTATAGAAATAATATAAATTTTTTAAATAATTTGAGTTGAAATCCCTAAGCGTCGAAACACTGAGTTGTTAATTGCGAAATATGTCTTCGAAAAGCGTATGAAAGAGTATAGAAATAATATAATAATTTTTAAATAATTTGAGTTGAAATCCCTAAGCGTCGAAACACTGAGTTGTTAATTGCGAAATATGTCTTCGAAAAGCGTATGAAAGAGTATAGAAATAATATAAATTTTTTAAATAATTTGAGTTGAAATCCCTAAGCGTCGAAACACTGAGTTGTTAATTGCGAAATATGTCTTCGAAAAGCGTATGAAAGAGTATAGAAATATTATAAATTTTTTAAATAATTTGAGTTGAAATCCCTAAGCGTCGAAACACTGAGTTGTTAATTGCGAATTATGTCTTCGAAAAGCGTATGAAAGAGTATAGAAATAATATAAATTTTTTAAATAATTTGAGTTGAAATCCCTAAGCGTCGAAACACTGAGTTGTTAATTGCGAATTATATCTTCGAAAAGCGTATGAGAGAGTATAGAAATAATATAAATTTTTTAAATAATTTGACTTGAAATCCCTAAGCGTCGAAACACTGAGTTGTTAATTGCGAATTATGTCTTCGAAAAGCGTATGAAAGAGTATAGAAATAATATAAATTTTTTAAATAATTTGAGTTGAAATCCCTAAGCGTCGAAACACTGAGTTGTTAATTGCGAAATATGTCTTCGAAAAGCGTATGAAAGAGTATAGAAATAATATAAATTTTTTAAATAATTTGAGTTGAAATCCCTAAGCGTCGAAACACTGAGTTGTTAATTGCGAAATATGTCTTCGAAAAGCGTATGAAAGAGTATAGAAATATTATAAATTTTTTAAATAATTTGAGTTGAAATCCCTAAGCGTCGAAACACTGAGTTGTTAATTGCGAAATATGTCTTCGAAAAGCGTATGAAAGAGTATAGAAATAATATAAATTTTTTAAATAATTTGAGTTGAAAACCTCAAGCGTCGAAACACTGAGTTGTTAATTGCGAAATATGTCTTCGAAAAGCGTATGAAAGAGTATAGAAATATTATAAATTTTTTAAATAATTTGAGTTGAAATCCCTAAGCGTCGAAAAACTGAGTTGTTAATTGCGAATTATATCTTCGAAAAGCGTATGAGAGAGTATAGAAATAATATAAATTTTTTAAATAATTTGACTTGAAATCCCTAAGCGTCGAAACACTGAGTTGTTAATTGCGAATTATGTCTTCGAAAAGCGTATGAAAGAGTATAGAAATATTATAAATGTTTAAATAATTTGAGTTGAAATCCCTAAGCGTCGAAACACTGAGTTGTTAATTGCGAATTATGTCTTCGAAAAGCGTATGAAAGAGTATAGAAATATTATAAATTTTTTAAATAATTTGAGTTGAAATCCCTAAGCGTCGAAACACTGAGTTGTTAATTGCGAATTATGTCTTCGAAAAGCGTATGAAAGAGTATAGAAATATTATAACTTTTTTAAATAATTTGAGTTGAAATCCCTAAGCGTCGAAAAACTGAGTTGTTAATTGCGAATTATATCTTCGAAAAGCGTATGAGAGAGTATTGAAATAATATAAATTTTTTAAATAATTTGAGTTGAAATCCCTAAGCGTCGAAATGCTGAGTTGTTAATAGCGAAATATGTCTTCGAAAAGTGTATGAAAGCAAAATTTTTTAAGAAATCCTTAAGCGTCGAAACACCGATCTTTTAATAGAAAAGTAATAAGAGAGTAATGCTATATTAGTAAAGAATTTGATTTAATAGACCCTAACGGCGAAACCCTAGATTTTTATTAGAAGAAAAATATCTTCGAAAAGCGTACAAGAGAGTAAAGTGTAAAGAGTAATGCGATATTAGTAAAGAATTTTATTTAACAGACCTTAACGGCGAAACCCTAGATTTTTATTACAACAAAAATATCTTCGAAAAGCGTACAAGAGAGTAAAGTGTAAAGAGTAATGCGATATTAGTAAAGAATTTGATTTAATAGACCCTAACGGCGAAACCCTAGATTTTTATTACAAGAAAAATATCTTCGAAAAGCGTACAAGAGAGTAAAGTGTAAAGAGTAATGCGATATTAGTAAAGAATTTTATTTAATAGACCTTAACGGCGAAACCCTAGATTTTTATTACAAGAAAAATATCTTCGAAAAGCGTACAAGAGAGTAAAGTGTAAAGAGCAATACGATATTAGTAAAGAATTTTATTTAATAGACCTTAACGGCGAAGCCCTAAATTTTTATTACAAGAAAAATATCTTCGAAAAGCGTACAAGAGAGTAAAGTGTAAAGAGCAATACGATATTAGTAAATAATTTTATTTAATAGACCTTAACGGCGAAACCCCAGATTTTTATTACAACAAAAATATCTTCGAAAAGCGTACAAGAGAGTAAAGTGTAAAGAGTAAAGCGTTATTAGCAAAGAATTTGATTTAATAGACCTTAACGGCGAAACCCCAGATTTTTCTTACAACAAAAATATCTTCGAAAAGCGTACAAGAGAGTAAAGTGTAAAGAGTAATGCGATATTAGTAAAGAATTTGATTTAATAGACCTTAACGGCGAAACCCTAGATTTTTATTACAAGAAAAATATCTTCGAAAAGCGTACAAGAGAGTAAAGTGTAAAGAGTAATGCGATTTTAGTAAAGAATTTTATTTAATAGACCTTAACGGCGAAGCCCTAGATTTTTATTACAAGAAAAATATCTTCGAAAAGCGTACAAGAGAGTAAAGTGTAAAGAGTAATGCGATTTTAGTAAAGAATTTTATTTAATAGACCTTAACGGCGAAGCCCTAGATTTTTATTACAAGAAAAATATCTTCGAAAAGCGTACAAGAGAGTAAAGTGTAAAGAGTAATGCGATTTTAGTAAAGAATTTTATTTAATAGACCTTAACGGCGAAACCCCAGATTTTTATTACAACAAAAATATCTTCGAAAAGCGTACAAGAGAGTAAAGTGTAAAGAGTAATGCGATATTAGTAAAGAATTTTATTTAACAGACCTTAACGGCGAAACCCTAGATTTTTATTACAAGAAAAATATCTTCGAAAAGCGTACAAGAGAGTAAAGTGTAAAGAGTAATGCGATTTTAGTAAAGAATTTTATTTAATAGACCTTAACGGCGAAGCCCTAGATTTTTATTACAAGAAAAATATCTTCGAAAAGCGTACAAGAGAGTAAAGTGTAAAGAGTAATGCGATATTTAGTAAAGAATTTTATTTAATAGACCTTAACGGCGAAGCCCTAGATTTTATTACAAGAAAAATATCTTCGAAAAGCGTACAAGAGAGTAAAGTGTAAAGAGTAATGCGATTTTAGTAAAGAATTTTATTTAATAGACCTTAACGGCGAAGCCCTAGATTTTTATTACAAGAAAAATATCTTCGAAAAGCGTACAAGAGAGTAAAGTGTAAAGAGTAATGCGATTTTAGTAAAGAATTTTATTTAATAGACCTTAACGGCGAAACCCCAGATTTTTATTACAACAAAAATATCTTCGAAAAGCGTACAAGAGAGTAAAGTGTAAAGAGTAATGCGATATTAGTAAAGAATTTTATTTAACAGACCTTAACGGCGAAACCCTAGATTTTTATTACAAGAAAAATATCTTCGAAAAGCGTACAAGAGAGTAAAGTGTAAAGAGTAATGCGATATTAGTAAAGAATTTTATTTAATAGACCTTAACGGCGAAGCCCTAGATTTTTATTACAAGAAAAATATCTTCGAAAAGCGTACAAGAGAGTAAAGTGTAAAGAGTAATGCGATTTTAGTAAAGAATTTTATTTAATAGACCTTAACGGCGAAGCCCTAGATTTTTATTACAAGAAAAATATCTTCGAAAAGCGTACAAGAGAGTAAAGTGTAAAGAGTAATGCGATATTAGTAAAGAATTTGATTTAATAGACCTTAACGGCGAAACCCCAGATTTTTATTACAACAAAAATATCTTCGAAAAGCGTACAAGAGAGTAAAGTGTAAAGAGTAATGCGATATTAGTAAAGAATTTTATTTAACAGACCTTAACGGCGAAGCCCTAGATTTTTATTACAAGAAAAATATCTTCGAAAAGCGTACAAGAGAGTAAAGTGTAAAGAGTAATGCGATTTTAGTAAAGAATTTTATTTAATAGACCTTAACGGCGAAGCCCTAGATTTTTATTACAAGAAAAATATCTTCGAAAAGCGTACAAGAGAGTAAAGTGTAAAGAGTAATGCGATATTAGTAAAGAATTTGATTTAATAGACCTTAACGGCGAAGCCCTAGATTTTTATTACAAGAAAAATATCTTCGAAAAGCGTACAAGAGAGTAAAGTGTAAAGAGTAATGCGATTTTAGTAAAGAATTTTATTTAATAGACCTTAACGGCGAAGCCCTAGATTTTTATTACAAGAAAAATATCTTCGAAAAGCGTACAAGAGAGTAAAGTGTAAAGAGTAATGCGATATTAGTAAAGAATTTGATTTAATAGACCTTAACGGCGAAACCCCAGATTTTTATTACAACAAAAATATCTTCGAAAAGCGTACAAGAGAGTAAAGTGTAAAGAGTAAAGCGATATTAATAAAGAATTTGATTTAATAGACCCTACCGACGAAAGCATAGATTTTTAATACAAGAAAAATATCTTCGAAAAGCGTACAAGAGAGTAAAGTGTAAAGAGTAAAGCGATATTAGTAAAGAATTTGATTTAATAGACCTTAACGGCGAAACCCTAGATTTTTATTACAAGAAAAATATCTTCGAAAAGCGTACAAGAGAGTAAAGTGTAAAGAATAATGTGATTTTAGTAAAGAATTTTATTTAATAGACCTTAACGGCGAAGCCCTAGATTTTTATTACAAGAAAAATATCTTCGAAAAGCGTACAAGAGAGTAAAGTGTAAAGAGTAATGCGATATTAGTAAAGAATTTGATTTAATAGACCTTAACGGCGAAACCCTAGATTTTTATTACAAGAAAAATATCTTCGAAAAGCGTACAAGAGAGTAAAGTGTAAAGAGTAATGCGATATTAGTAAAGAATTTTATTTAATAGACCTTAACGGCGAAACCCTAGATTTTTATTACAAGAAAAATATCTTCGAAAAGCGTACAAGAGAGTAAAGTGTAAAGAGCAATACGATATTAGTAAATAATTTTATTTAATAGACCTTAACGGCGAAGCCCTAGATTTTTATTACAAGAAAAATATCTTCGAAAAGCGTACAAGAGAGTAAAGTGTAAAGAGTAATGCGATATTAGTAAAGAATTTTATTTAATAGACCTTAACGGCGAAACCCTAGATTTTTATTACAAGAAAAATATCTTCGAAAAGCGTACAAGAGAGTAAAGTGTAAAGAGCAATACGATATTAGTAAAGAATTTTATTTAATAGACCTTAACGGCGAAGCCCTAGATTTTTATTACAAGAAAAATATCTTCGAAAAGCGTACAAGAGAGTAAAGTGTAAAGAGTAATGCGATATTAGTAAAGAATTTTATTTAATAGACCTTAACGGCGAAACCCTAGATTTTTATTACAAGAAAAATATCTTCGAAAAGCGTACAAGAGAGTAAAGTGTAAAGAGCAATACGATATTAGTAAAGAATTTTATTTAATAGACCTTAACGGCGAAGCCCTAAATTTTTATTACAAGAAAAATATCTTCGAAAAGCGTACAAGAGAGTAAAGTGTAAAGAGTAATGCGATATTAGTAAAGAATTTTATTTAATAGACCTTAACGGCGAAGCCCTAGATTTTTATTACAAGAAAAATATCTTCGAAAAGCGTACAAGAGAGTAAAGTGTAAAGAGTAATGCGATATTAGTAAAGAATTTTATTTAATAGACCTTAACGGCGAAACCCTAGATTTTTATTACAAGAAAAATATCTTCGAAAAGCGTACAAGAGAGTAAAGTGTAAAGAGCAATACGATATTAGTAAAGAATTTTATTTAATAGACCTTAACGGCGAAGCCCTAGATTTTTATTACAAGAAAAATATCTTCGAAAAGCGTACAAGAGAGTAAAGTGTAAAGAGTAATGCGATATTAGTAAAGAATTTTATTTAATAGACCTTAACGGCGAAACCCTAGATTTTTATTACAAGAAAAATATCTTCGAAAAGCGTACAAGAGAGTAAAGTGTAAAGAGTAATGCGATATTAGTAAAGAATTTTATTTAATAGACCTTAACGGCGAAGCCCTAGATTTTTATTACAAGAAAAATATCTTCGAAAAGCGTACAAGAGAGTAAAGTGTAAAGAGTAATGCGATATTAGTAAAGAATTTTATTTAATAGACCTTAACGGCGAAACCCTAGATTTTTATTACAAGAAAAATATCTTCGAAAAGCGTACAAGAGAGTAAAGTGTAAAGAGTAATGCGATTTTAGTAAAGAATTTTATTTAATAGACCTTAACGGCGAAGCCCTAGATTTTTATTACAAGAAAAATATCTTCGAAAAGCGTACAAGAGAGTAAAGTGTAAAGAGTAATGCGATATTAGTAAAGAATTTTATTTAATAGACCTTAACGGCGAAACCCTAGATTTTTATTACAAGAAAAATATCTTCGAAAAGCGTACAAGAGAGTAAAGTGTAAAGAGTAATGCGATATTAGTAAAGAATTTGATTTAATAGACCTTAACGGCGAAACCCTAGATTTTTATTACAAGAAAAATATCTTCGAAAAGCGTACAAGAGAGTAAAGTGTAAAGAGTAAAGCGATATTAGTAAAGAATTTGATTTAATAGACCTTAACGGCGAAGCCCTAGATTTTTATTACAGAAAAATATCTTCGAAAAGCGTACAAGAGAGTAAAGTGTAAAGAGTAATGCGATATTAGTAAAGAATTTGATTTAATAGACCTTAACGGCGAAACCCTAGATTTTTATTACAAGAAAAATATCTTCGAAAAGCGTACAAGAGAGTAAAGTGTAAAGAGTAATGCGATATTAGTAAAGAATTTTATTTAATAGACCTTAACGGCGAAGCCCTAGATTTTTATTACAAGAAAAATATCTTCGAAAAGCGTACAAGAGAGTAAAGTGTAAGAGTAATGCGATATTAGTAAAGAATTTTATTTAATAGACCTTAACGGCGAAGCCCTAGATTTTTATTACAAGAAAAATATCTTCGAAAAGCGTACAAGAGAGTAAAGTGTAAAGAGTAATGCGATATTAGTAAAGAATTTTATTTAATAGACCTTAACGGCGAAACCCTAGATTTTTATTACAAGAAAAATATCTTCGAAAAGCGTACAAGAGAGTAAAGTGTAAGAGTAATGCGATATTAGTAAAGAATTTTATTTAACAGACCTTAACGGCGAAACCCTAGATTTTTATTACAAGAAAAATATCTTCGAAAAGCGTACAAGAGAGTAAAGTGTAAAGTAATGCGATATTAGTAAAGAATTTTATTTAATAGACCTTAACGGCGAAGCCCTAGATTTTATTACAAGCAAAATATCTTCGAAAAGCGTACAAGAGAGTAAAGTGTAAAGAGTAATGCGATATTAGTAAAGAATTTTATTTAATAGACCTTAACGGCGAAGCCCTAGATTTTTATTACAAGAAAAATATCTTCGAAAAGCGTACAAGAGAGTAAAGTGTAAAGAGTAATGCGATATTAGTAAAGAATTTTATTTAACAGACCTTAACGGCGAAACCCTAGATTTTTATTACAAGAAAAATATCTTCGAAAAGCGTACAAGAGAGTAAAGTGTAAAGAGTAATGCGATATTAGTAAAGAATTTGATTTAATAGACCTTAACGGCGAAACCCTAGATTTTTATTACAAGAAAAATATCTTCGAAAAGCGTACAAGAGAGTAAAGTGTAAAGAGTAATGCGATATTAGTAAAGAATTTGATTTAATAGACCTTAACGGCGAAACCCTAGATTTTTATTACAAGAAAAATATCTTCGAAAAGCGTACAAGAGAGTAAAGTGTAAAGAGTAATGCGATATTAGTAAAGAATTTTATTTAATAGACCTTAACGGCGAAGCCCTAGATTTTTATTACAAGAAAAATATCTTCGAAAAGCGTACAAGAGAGTAAAGTGTAAAGAGTAATGCGATATTAGTAAAGAATTTTATTTAATAGACCTTAACGGCGAAACCCTAGATTTTTATTACAAGAAAAATATCTTCGAAAAGCGTACAAGAGAGTAAAGTGTAAAGAGTAATGCGATATTAGTAAAGAATTTTATTTAACAGACCTTAACGGCGAAACCCTAGATTTTTATTACAGAAAAATATCTTCGAAAAGCGTACAAGAGAGTAAAGTGTAAAGAGTAATGCGATATTAGTAAAGAATTTTATTTAATAGACCTTAACGGCGAAGCCCTAGATTTTTATTACAAGAAAAATATCTTCGAAAAGCGTACAAGAGAGTAAAGTGTAAAGAATAATGCGATATTAGTAAAGAATTTTATTTAATAGACCTTAACGGCGAAGCCCTAGATTTTTATTACAAGAAAAATATCTTCGAAAAGCGTACAAGAGAGTAAAGTGTAAAGAGTAATGCGATATTAGTAAAGAATTTTATTTAATAGACCTTAACGGCGAAGCCCTAGATTTTTATTACAAGAAAAATATCTTCGAAAAGCGTACAAGAGAGTAAAGTGTAAAGAGTAATGCGATATTAGTAAAGAATTTTATTTAATAGACCTTAACGGCGAAACCCTAGATTTTTATTACAAGAAAAATATCTTCGAAAAGCGTACAAGAGAGTAAAGTGTAAAGAGCAATACGATATTAGTAAATAATTTTATTTAATAGACCTTAACGGCGAAAGCATAGATTTTTATTACAAGAAAAATATCTTCGAAAAGCGTACAAGAGAGTAAAGTGTAAAGAGTAATGCGATATTAGTAAAGAATTTTATTTAATAGACCTTAACGGCGAAACCCTAGATTTTTATTACAAGAAAAATATCTTCGAAAAGCGTACAAGAGAGTAAAGTGTAAAGAGTAATGCGATATTAGTAAAGAATTTTATTTAATAGACCTTAACGGCGAAGCCCTAGATTTTTATTACAAGAAAAATATCTTCGAAAAGCGTACAAGAGAGTAAAGTGTAAAGAGTAATGCGATTTTAGTAAAGAATTTTATTTAATAGACCTTAACGGCGAAACCCTAGATTTTTATTACAACAAAAATATCTTCGAAAAGCGTACAAGAGAGTAAAGTGTAAAGAGTAATGCGATATTAGTAAAGAATTTTATTTAACAGACCTTAACGGCGAAACCCTAGATTTTTATTACAAGAAAAATATCTTCGAAAAGCGTACAAGAGAGTAAAGTGTAAAGAGCAATACGATATTAGTAAATAATTTTATTTAATAGACCTTAACGGCGAAGGCCTAGATTTTTATTACAAGAAAAATATCTTCGAAAAGCGTACAAGAGAGTAAAGTGTAAGAGTAATGCGATATTAGTAAAGAATTTGATTTAATAGACCTTAACGGCGAAGCCCTAGATTTTTATTACAGAAAAATATCTTCGAAAAGCGTACAAGAGAGTAAAGTGTAAAGAGTAATGCGATATTAGTAAAGAATTTTATTTAATAGACCTTAACGACGAACCCCTAGATTTTTATTACAAGAAAAATATCTTCGAAAAGCGTACAAGAGAGTAAAGTGTAAAGAGCAATACGATATTAGTAAAGAATTTGATTTAATAGACCCTAACGGTGAAACCCTAGATTTTTATTAGAAGAAAAATATCTTCGAAAAGCGTACAAGAGATTAAAGTGTAAAGAGCAATACGATATTAGTAAAGAATTTGATTTAATAGACCCTAACGGTGAAACCCTAGATTTTTATTAGAAGAAAAATATCTTCGAAAAGCATACAAGAGAGTAAAGTGTAAAGAGTAATGCGATATTAGTAAAGAATTTTATTTAATAGACCTTAACGGCGAAGCCCTAGATTTTTATTACAAGAAAAATATCTTCGAAAAGCGTACAAGAGAGTAATGTGTAAAGAGTAATGCGATATTAGTAAAGAATTTTATTTAATAGACCTTAACGGCGAAGCCCTAGATTTTTATTACAAGAAAAAAAAAGCATACAAGAGAGTAAAGTGTAAAGAATAAAGCGATATTAATAAAGAATTTGATTTAATAGACCCTACTGACGAAAGCATAGATTTTTAATACAAGAAAAATATCTTCGAAAAGCGTACAAGAGAGTAAAGTGTAAAGAGCAATACGATATTAGTAAAGAATTTGATTTAATAGACCCTAACGGTGAAACCCTAGATTTTTATTAGAAGAAAAATATCTTCGAAAAGCGTACAAGAGATTAAAGTGTAAAGAGTAATGCGATATTAGTAAAGAATTTTATTTAATAGACCTTAACGGCGAAACCCCAGATTTTTATTACAAGAAAAATATCTTCGAAAAGCGTACAAGAGAGTAAAGTGTAAAGAGCAATACGATATTAGTAAAGAATTTGATTTAATAGACCCTAACGGTGAAACCCTAGATTTTTATTAGAAGAAAAATATCTTCGAAAAGCGTACAAGAGAGTAAAGTGTAAAGAGCAATACGATATTAGTAAAGAATTTGATTTAATAGACCCTAACGGTGAAACCCTAGATTTTTATTAGAAGAAAAATATCTTCGAAAAGCGTACAAGAGAGTAAAGTGTAAAGAGTAATGCGATATTAGTAAAGAATTTGATTTAATAGACCTTAACGGCGAAACCCCAGATTTTTATTACAAGAAAAATATCTTCGAAAAGCGTACAAGAGAGTAAAGAGTAAAGAGTAATGCGATATTAGTAAAGAATTTGATTTAATAGACCTTAACGGCGAAACCCCAGATTTTTATTACATGAAGAATATCTTCGAAAAGCGTACAAGAGAGTAAAGTGTAAAGAGTAATGCGATATTAGTAAAGAATTTGATTTAATAGACCTTAACGGCGAAACCCCAGATTTTTATTACAAGAAAAATATCTTCGAAAAGCGTACAAGAGAGTAAAGTGTAAAGAGCAATACGATATTAGTAAAGAATTTGATTTAATAGACCCTAACGGTGAAACCCTAGATTTTTATTAGAAGAAAAATATCTTCGAAAAGCGTACAAGAGATTAAAGTGTAAAGAGCAATACGATATTAGTAAAGAATTTGATTTAATAGACCCTAACGGTGAAACCCTAGATTTTTATTAGAAGAAAAATATCTTCGAAAAGCGTACAAGAGAGTAAAGTGTAAAGAGTAATGCGATATTAGTAAAGAATTTTATTTAATAGACCTTACCGGCGAAACCCCAGATTTTTATTACAAGAAAAATATCTTCGAAAAGCGTACAAGAGAGTAAAGTGTAAAGAGTAATGCGATATTAGTAAAGAATTTTATTTAATAGACCTTAACGGCGAAACCCCAGATTTTTATTACATGAAGAATATCTTCGAAAAGCGTACAAGAGAGTAAAGTGAAAGGAGTAATGCGATATTAGTAAAGACTTTGATTTAGTAGACCTTAACGACGAAACCCTAGATTTTTATTACAAGAAAAATATCTTCGAAAAGCGTACAAGAGAGTAAAGTGTAAAGAGTAATGCGATATTAGTAAAGAATTTTATTTAATAGACCTTAACGGCGAAACCCTAGATTTTTATTACAAGAAAAATATCTTCGAAAAGCGTACAAGAGAGTAAAGTGTAAAGAGTAATGCGATATTAGTAAAGAATTTTATTTAATAGACCTTAACGGCGAAGCCCTAGATTTTTATTACAAGAAAAATATCTTCGAAAAGCGTACAAGAGAGTAAAGTGTAAGAGTAATGCGATATTAGTAAAGAATTTTATTTAATAGACCTTAACGGCGAAACCCTAGATTTTTATTACAACAAAAATATCTTCGAAAAGCGTACAAGAGAGTAAAGTGTAAAGAGTAATGCGATATTAGTAAAGAATTTTATTTAACAGACCTTAACGGCGAAACCCTAGATTTTTATTACAAGAAAAATATCTTCGAAAAGCGTACAAGAGAGTAAAGTGTAAAGAGTAATGCGATATTAGTAAAGAATTTTATTTAATAGACCTTAACGGCGAAGCCCTAGATTTTTATTACAAGAAAAATATCTTCGAAAAGCGTTCAAGAGAGTAAAGTGTAAAGAGTAATGCGATTTTAGTAAAGAATTTTATTTAATAGACCTTAACGGCGAAACCCTAGATTTTTATTACAACAAAAATATCTTCGAAAAGCGTACAAGAGAGTAAAGTGTAAAGAGTAATGCGATATTAGTAAAGAATTTTATTTAACAGACCTTAACGGCGAAACCCTAGATTTTTATTACAAGAAAAATATCTTCGAAAAGCGTACAAGAGAGTAAAGTGTAAAGAGTAATGCGATATTAGTAAAGAATTTTATTTAACAGACCTTAACGGCGAAGGCCTAGATTTTTATTACAAGAAAAATATCTTCGAAAAGCGTACAAGAGAGTAAAGTGTAAGAGTAATGCGATATTAGTAAAGAATTTTATTTAATAGACCTTAACGGCGAAACCCCAGATTTTTATTACAAGAAAAATATCTTCGAAAAGCGTACAAGAGATTAAAGTGTAAAGAGTAATGCGATATTAGTAAAGAATTTGATTTAATAGACCCTAACGGCGAAACCCTAGATTTTTATTACAAGAAAAATATCTTCGAAAAGCGTACAAGAGAGTAAAGTGTAAAGAGTAATGCGATATTAGTAAAGAATTTTATTTAATAGACCTTAACGGCGAAACCCTAGATTTTTATTACAAGAAAAATATCTTCGAAAAGCGTACAAGAGAGTAAAGTGTAAAGAGCAATACGATATTAGTAAAGAATTTTATATAATAGACTTTAACGGCGAAACCCCAGATTTTTATTACAAGAAAAATATCTTCGAAAAGCGTACAAGAGAGTACAGTGTAAAGAGTAATGCGATATTAGTAAAGAATTTTATTTAATAGACCTTAACGGCGAAACCCTAGATTTTTATTACAAGAAAAATATCTTCGAAAAGCATACAAGAGAGTAAAGTGTAAAGAGTAATGCGATATTAGTAAAGAATTTTATTTAATAGACCTTAACGGCGAAGCCCTAGATTTTTATTACAAGAAAAATATCTTCGAAAAGCGTACAAGAGAGTAAAGTGTAAAGAGTAATGCGATATTAGTAAAGAATTTGATTTAATAGACCTTAACGGCGAAACCCTAGATTTTTATTACAAGAAAAATATCTTCGAAAAGCGTACAAGAGAGTAAAGTGTAAAGAGTAAAGCGATATTAATAAAGAATTTGATTTAATAGACCCTACCGACGAAAGCATAGATTTTTAATACAAGAAGAATATCTTCGAAAATCGTACCAGAGAGTAAAGTGTAAAGAGTAAAGCGATATTAATAAAGAATTTGATTTAATAGACCTTAACGGCGAAACCCTAGATTTTTATTACAACAAAAATATCTTCGAAAAGCGTACAAGAGATTAAAGTGTAAAGAGTAAAGCGATATTAGTAAAGAATTTTATTTAATAGACCTTAACGGTGAAACCCTAGATTTTTATTACAAGAAAAATATCTTCGAAAAGCGTACAAGAGAGTAAAGTGTAAAGAGTAAAGCGATATTAGTAAAGAATTTGATTTAATAGACCCTAACGGCGAAACCCTAGATTTTTATTACAACAAAAATATCTTCGAAAAGCGTACAGGAGAGTAAAGTGTAAATAGTAAAGCGGTATTAGTAAAGAATTTTAGTTAATAGACCTTAACGGCGAAACCCTACATTTTTATTACAAGAAAAATATCTTCGAAAAGCGTACAAGAGAGTAAAGTGTAAAGAGTAATGCGATATTAGTAAAGAATTTTATTTAATAGACCTTAACGGCGAAAGCAAAGATTTTTAAAACAAGAAAAATATTTTCGAAATGTGTTAAGAATTTGAATATATTTCCGAATATAACTTTTCTCAGATTTGTTGTATAGGTTTCAATATTCGAACGTATCAGTATAAATTTGTTTGGGTATTTAAAATGTAAAATATGTACAGACATATCTATATAAATTTATTTGTTTATATTTGTATATAAGATTATCTTACATATCTCACATTATTATATTCCTGCTAAATAGAAGCCCCACAGTAGCAAAAGTAAATTACTTTATTTAATTTTATATATTAGATAATTAATTTTTTGCTAATCCACCTGTGTAAATGCGTTTAAAGAATTGTTTATTTATACATTATCAAATTCACACTAATACAAATCGATTGGTTTTTTCCTAAATCCTATTAATTCACCATTTGATCAAATGTCCTCAGTGTGTTAGAGCAACACCTGTAGATATCTACATATATCGGTATGAGATGTTATTTTGTATTTCAAGCGCGTTTTGGCGCTCAAATAGAATTTTCACATACACATCTGTAGCTTATCACTTGCCATATACTCCTACGTTCAGTGTATATTCATTAATATATTTTATAATGGTAGTACTTGTATATATAATGGTCAGTTATGCAATATATTATTTACTTTGCTACTATTAAAAGCATGCGATTTCGCTGCCGTAGCAAGCACATTTCCGCATATTATTGCCACTAAACTCATAATGTTGCTGTACTTTCGACGTTCACCCACTAATCAAATCATTTTTACCTTTCACACCGGTGAAATTTTCAATCATGTCTAATGACTAGTGCATTATTTCCGAAATATTATACTTCAATATGTGTGAATATTAAATATGCAAAAAATGTATTAATTTGAGCAAAGATTTTGTGCTCAGCGCGCATATTCATGTACTTCTACTAAATGTACTGTAGTACTGTAAAAACTGTTGTTTCTAAGAACTGTTATATTATTTTTTCAATATTTTCTAATTAAATATATATATTTGTATATATTCAACTTCGTTTCTTCTTTACATAAATACAAACATATAAATATAGTAAGTAGTCAAATAATATTCGTTAGCATTCGCTTCTTAATCAAAGATACTGTTTCACTTTAAGCAATATACACATATGGTCATTTAAATAGAATCACTTGCATCATAACACCATTTTACACTGTTGATGTACTGTAAGATATTTAATCTGTCGAACGTTTGTAAGAAAGCAAAAAATATTTACCATTCTGGAATTATTTGAAAACACGCTTGTTTGGTTTAGAGTTTACTTACTACTGCTTTGAATTACGGAAATATTAATCAATTGAGAGCTGCTGAAAGTAATTACAAAACAAAAAAATTTCTGGAAAGTATTGCATGTTGAAAAATGAGATATTTTACGCAACACAAATGGAATTGCGAAAAGGACAAAGAAAGAATTAATAACACATATATGATATAAAAATAGTTAATAGATCAGTAAGATAAAACGATCGGATAGATAAAACGTTGAAACAAAATTACGATTAAATTTGAGAAGTAAATAAATCAAAAAAGGAGAGAGCACTTTGTTACGGCACTTCGCTCGAAAAAAATTCAAAACCCAATGCAGAAATATAGTGAGACTTTTTATTCCAAAATTTCAAGGAGCAACTTTATAATGCCGACCAGAAAAGAACATTGTCTTAAGAAATAATTATTCGAGTTGACATAAGTGAATTCAGTGCAATAACTTTGTTCTTTTATCAGTAAATACTTCTATCTTCGAAAAGATATATCCATTTGCTATAGCTTATTGAATCCAAGTATCGGAGAGACAACAGCGCTGTCCTAAAGTTGAAAACTTTTTAAGATAAATTTTTTTTTTGGAAAGGAGCAATGATTTACAAATTAAAAAAGACGTATCAAGAAAAATTAATAATTTGTCCGGCACTCTTGAAAATCATGGAATTTAAGTACCAAAGAAAATTTCAGGCAGTAACATGTTAAATGGATGAAAGCTTATTATAGACCGATTAAAGGATTGTTTGGCTTGAATAAGTTGGTACACAATTGTACTTCAAACTCTAAAAAATTATCGCTGAATTACAAAGATACTCAGAATTAGAAAATTCAAATGTTGCCGAAGAAATCGGACGTTGTTAAGGCATGGCCTTTAACTAAATTAAAATGTATGAAAACTGCATGATCTTTAAAATATGTAATATATTTTCTCATGAATGTCAAAAGAAGATTAAGGAAAAATTTCGCTTACATAAATTTGGACGGGTCCTGAACATTTCTTTATTATGTATATGTAAATCAATGGATTACCATGCATGTCGCTAAAATAAACAGAGCACTTGTAAAAAGTAGTGAGTGTTATATGAACGCGTGAATATTTGTTTGGCCATATTTGTTAAAACTACATTTAAATTTAAATTTAAATTATAATAATTGCATATTTTTTTCATATAAAAAAAATAACTGTTACCTAGTAACCAAATATATCAAATACTCAAAATTACCCACTAGCAAATTATTTAAATAAATAAATTTAGTTTTCTCTATGCAAATTTCCTATATTTTTTATTTACTTCATTTTTTATAAAAAACTTACAAAATTAATAATTCTTAAATAACAAATGTTTTGCTCAAACCCAGTTTTGATATAGACAAAAACTATGAATTTTCGCTTATTCTACAGCTCTCTGAGCTTCCTATTTTCTAAAATAAAAAATAAAAATCCAATTACCATTTAATATTTTTGTTTCAATTGAAACACAGTGTTCTTCGGTATAACCTCAATTTCAACAGTACTCTTCATTCAATAATCTTAAATTGAAAATTAATTATTTAATTTTTTTTTATGTAAATTTTTTCGGGGTGAGGTTCTTCACTAGTCTCAAATAATTACATTTCCTACAAAAAATATTCAAGAAAAAATATGTATATTTTCTGTGGTTTTCTCAACTCCACAAAAATGAACCTCCCCCACCAAAATATATAAACAAAGAGATCAATATTGCACTTGCATTGAAAACTGTTAAACGGACATGGATGACAATCGTGAACGCAGTAATCAACCACTGAAGAAAGAAACCCGTGAATGAAGAAGAAGAATCCAAACGAAGAGGCGAATTCCAGTACTAGCTGGGGCTGATGTCAAAAGAAGGTAAAATTAAATAAATACTTAAAATCATAAATAAATATATTACAAAGATGAACAATTCAATAAATTAAATTATTGGAAGAACGTCCTTTCTAAGAACAAAGTAAATTTTATCGTGTATATAATTTTATAACTTTTTATATAAAAAAAAAATATTAATTGTGTTTTAATAAATGTAAAACTCTATTTTCAGATTTTCGTTAAGTTATTCCCAGTAATATGGACGATGAAGCATACCATTTTTGGGGATTCCATCAGATATCCAAAAGCAAGGCAAGATTATCATCATGCGAGTAGATAATCTCGTGTTGACATGTCTTCAGACATATTTTTATATAATATTTCAAAGAATAGTTCTGTAAATATAAATTGAAATTTGCTTGATAAATAAATTAAATAATTTTATCTTGAATAAATAATTTAATGCTCTGTATAGAAAAATGAAATATATGTATTTTCTTTAAACGGTCCTATTATTAATTAGGTAAGTAAAATTATGAAGATCAACAGCTAGGCAGACTTTTGATTTTCTAATTCGTACTAGCATGCATGCAATTCTACCATATCGCAAGTACTACGGTGTCTACCAATATGGATGGCGTGATTTTGAAAGATCGTGGGGTCAGGTTTTACTTAAAAATTGTCCAAGATTATTATGCAAATTCACGTTTTTCTGAACGCCATTTTCCACGCTTTTCAAATTACAAGTGGTTATAATCTCCACCTTCCCGTCGAAGAAAAGCCCGTAGTAATGGAAATATCGCTACCGTTCAGGGCAGCGCTTATGCCAATCCTAACGCTATACGGCAAAATCGTCTTTTTTTATGGGTATGGGACCAAATGAATTTTTCGCAGAAGATTGAGTCATAAGTAAAAAAATGTATTCTCCGATTTTCGAAGTTAACCTCCAAATATTTGGATTTGAAGTTCTCAAAAGGTCAAAGTTTGATTTTTGAAAAAAATAAAGGAAGGTATGTCGAAAAATTCTGGACCCTTATATCATTTACCCAATCAATTAAGACGAAATTTTAGATTAAATCTATATTTTGGATTTTTTAGTAGCTATATTCTGTAATTAATAATGTGTTTTTAAGTCCTTTTTTCGAACCTCGAAGTTCGAAATTGTACCCCACAAATTTACAGTTTGTTGCGGATTGTGGTATGACGGTATCACCGTGACTTATTTCCTTTGAAATGTTTTTCCCCGGAGTTTGATAAAATCTACGTGGACAACGTATATCCAACAAGACGGTGCGCCACTTCATAGTTCACATCTAAACATGGACACATTGCGTGCACATCTTGGCGACTATATTACGGGAAATTAGCCAACCAAATGGCCGTCATCGCCGTATCGCCTTTAGATTATTTTCTAAAGGGTGGAGATATTGAAAAGCAGCCGTGGTGTCCATAAAATTATCTGCATAACGAAAACAATATAGAAAACTTGTTCCCCAAATTTGATATTTTATTTCATTTTAACATCACATCGTTCTTGTTGGTAGACCCTAAGTTCTTTTAATTACTTTTTTATTAAATTTAATTTCTAATTTTTACTTTAATTACTGAGGAATTACCTAATATAAGGCAGTAGTCTGCTTTATAGGCTTAAAAAAATCGATTTTTATACTCTCGCAACGAAGTTGCTACGAGAGTATTATAGTTTTGTCCACATAACGGTTGGTTGTAAGTCCTAAAACTAAATCGGACCACTGCCACGCCCACAAAATGGCGAAAACCGAAAACACTTAAAGTGCAATAACTAAGCTATAAATAAAGCTATGGAAGTAAAATTTGGTATGAAGGATCACACTATGAAGGGGCATATGTGGATGAAATTTTTTTGGGGAAGTGGACGTTGCTCCGCCCCCTACTAAGTTTTTTGTACATATCTCGCAAACTACTAAAGCCATATTAAGGAAAATTTCTAGAGTGGTTTCTTTTAGGTACTACCTTATACAGTCCAAAAATGAAAGAAATCGGATAAAAACCACGCCTACCTCCCATACAAAGGTTAGGTGGAAAATTACTTAACTCACTAACGAAAAACTTCAGAAACACTAAATTTCACATAAAAATTGGCAGATGGAGGCTTCACTCAGATTTTTTTACAAAATGGAAAATGGGCGTGGCGTCGCCCATTTATGGGACAAAAACCATATCTCAGGAACTACTCAACCGATTTCAATGAAACTTGGTTTGTAATAGTTTCCTTACATCTCAATGATATGTTGTGAAAATAGGCCAAATCGATTCACAACCACGCCTACTTCCTATATACTAGAACTTTGAAGACGATCTGAATCGTTTACTTTATAATACATAAAGTAAGCACTAGTGCAGATATCGATGCAGAACTTTGCACAAATACTACGTTTTTAGTTTGGCAGCCCCATTCTAAAAATCACCGAAATCGGACCATAGGTTTTCAAGGCCCCATATATCGAACATGAGGACCTCGATGCTTCTAACCTAATATTAGGGTTTCCAACTTTCAATGGACTTTATACAAATTGTCAAATTGTGTATTATATCATATAAATAAAGTTAAATAAATAAATTGCGAGAGTATAAAATGTTCGGTTACACCCGAACTTAGCCTTTCCTTACTTGTTTTGTTTTGTTTTAAATCTCTTCCAAAACTATCCAAGAATATGTCTTTAAAATTATTTTCGAAACTAGAGCAGTTTTAGTGGCCGAGCGTCGAGCAGGTGCGAATGCTTAGGCAAACCTTTAAAGCGCGTTTTCTCGAGTTTTCATTTTCACAAGTGATCAACCAAAGTGATCTAGCTTCAGTATTAAATTATCTTCTATTTGAACCACAAAAGTATTATTTAAACTTCTTGTTTTGCAACTTAAAGTCAATTTTTTTTCTTAAAAAATTGAATTTTTTTTCAAACTTCGAGAAATTTTGGAATTTTATAACTTCTTCGGTATTTTTTTAGTTCATAAAGAAAAGAAACTTCTAAAAATTAAAAAAAAAAACAATTGGTTCGACCGTTTCAGATGCATCGCACGACCTCCATCGCCGGCACCGATTTACAAGTGCAGACTCCAGGCGCTCCAGATAAATACTTTCAACTTCCAATATTTTTTAATAATAAATATTTCATTTCCTTTCCTTTCAAAAATTAAAATTGCTAAAAAAACGTTTTTTTCCGGCTTCTAAAGCATACTACTGCCTTAATTACTGATTTACTTAATTTCTTTTTTTCAAGCCAACCACGTTAAATTGAAACACCGTTTTATATATTTAGTGATTTCAGTTTTCTTTATTTTCTTCGTCGATGTTAAATGTACATACCACACGTACATACACATACACATATATGTACAATATGTATGTATGTAGTAGTATTTCAAATTTAAATCATATTCACTATGTAAACGAACAAAAATGTAAAGTAAAAAATGTGTGCATACATACCAACCATTTTGTTTAAATGTGCTTACAAGCATACATACATATTTTTAGTATATACTAAACACTAATTTTGTTTAAGCGATAATCTCATTAATTATAGTATAATCTCTAGTCCTATATCACCGCACAATTGTCTTAAACTGTTAAATTGTATCATATAACTACATGCCTTATGCGATATACATTTGTGCCTACACATGCACATACATACATACAGACAAGCATACATATGAATTGATACGCATGTATGTTTGTATGTATGCACTTGTGTGCAATAGTGTTGAAATAAAAAGATGACACACTCGGTTCAAACCATTTTAGTTGCTTATCCGTTTCGTATTTTCTATGTATCGCTTTACATAACTTGCAAAATTGCTGTCTCTCTGTCTTCTGCTTCTACATTTTTATTACTCATAGCTTTACTTTACATTTTTGTAAAATTTATTTGTATTCATATTATAAAGTTAATTATTATTTATAACTTACAGTTAAATCCAACTATGACCTACATATGTTTGTATATATGTATATATAATATGCAAGTGTATGTGTGTGTGTGTGTTTTGTTTTTTATATACAATCGTGTACATGCGTTTAGTAAGTATGTATTAATCATACTATGTTTTAATTTGCTTGTAATTATAAATACGTACATACATATATTTTTATGAAACCAATGGAATTTTCTGTGTTATTTGTTTTTTTTTCTTTTATTTTTACTCTATTCTCAACCTATTTTTTAACATCTCATCAATAATTTCCCGCTTTTTATTTTCTTCCTCACATGAATCGTATGTGAATTTTTCGAGAAGAGAAATTAGGCGCATGCTTGTTCTTGTGTTTACTAATTTTATGCAAACTGCAACTGTACATAAAAGTCAATTGGAAAAGTCTCTTTTCATTGCTTAATAAACCAATAATTTTGCACATTCGTAATTCTTATTATTGTTTTTGTTATTAGTATTATTATTATCATTATTTATAATATTTACAAACCGCATACCGACTATTCAAGAGCGTATAAGATTAGTAAAAAAATAAAAAAAATGTTTTAGTTATAAAAATTTATTGTATCAAAAAAACTTTAACATTTACTTAAATACATAATTAAAAAAAAATACTTTAGATATATTTAAAGGAAAATGAAACTGTTAAAATTAATATTTTTTAAATTAAGTATCAAATTAAATACTCATAAAAAATATTTACAGTAAAAAATTTTTACTTTTCAAAAAATATAATATAAATTTTATTATTTATCAAATAAATAAAAAAAAATATTATATATATAAAATATATTTATATATTATATTTAAATTTTATTATTTATCAAATAAATAAAAAAATATTTTATAGTAAAAGAATATTAAAATTAAAACTGGTAAAAAATATATGTTTTAGTAAAAGAAATATTTTATTTTACTTTTCAAAAAATATAATATAAATTTTATTATTTATCAAATAAATAAAAAAAAATATATTATAGTAAAAAAATAGTAAAATTAAAACTGGTAAAAAATATATGTTTTAATAAAATAAATATTTAATTTTACTTTTCAAAAAATAGAATATAAATTTTATTATTTATCAAATCAATAAAAAAAAATATTTTATAGTAAAAAAATAGTAAAATTAAAACTGGTAAAAATATATATTTTAATAAAATAAATATTTAATTTTAAACTGGTAAAAATATATTTAATTTTACTTTTCAAAAAATAGAATATAAATTTTATTATCAAATATTTGTATAAACAATTGTGATTATTTTATTTTTCAACAAAGCAATAAATGTTAAAAATAGTGTATTAACGAAAAAATATATTTTGTAATTTATTAAATAATGTCAACTCATGATGTCCAACCAAGAAAAATCCATAATCCATAACTGTTGCCACTCAAAACAAAATTTGTAGCATACCCCGAGGCGCTCTGTCCACAACTAAAAAGTTCCACACAAGCAAAAATTGTTAAATATTTCTTAAATGGTTCTTTTTGCAATATATACCCTAATAAAAATTTTAGAAATAATATTTCCGCTTTGGAAATCGTATATCAGAAGAAAACAGAACTGAGAAGAACAGCATCAAAATTAAAATAAAAATAAAAAATAGTGCAAGAAACTTAGCTAAAATATTACTTCTTCAGCGTAAATTGATTGTTGGAAAAGATTTAACTCTTCACACTGTCATACTTAATAATGTTTGTAAAAATACTTTTGAAGCGATACTAACAAAATATTCAACGAAGCCAAAGCATTAAAATGAAATTTTGAAGTATACCTTTAGGAGCGGAAGCAAACTGTAGAGAAAAAAAACTAATGCAATTAAAAAAAATTAATTAACTTCCATAGAGCTTCCAAAAATTAGAAGCAATCTCAACTTTGTACCATATAAAAAGTTTATTTTGGTAATTAAACAGGAAATATAGTTGTAAGAATCCGAAAAGTTTTAGAAATCTCTAGACTTCACAAATTGCTAATATAGTACTGTCACAACGCAAACTTTAAAGTTTATTTGAGTAAAAAAATCTTCTTATAATTTATCAAATCATTGATGACACTTATATTTTCTTTTTTCATATAAATACCAAATTATTGGTTTAATTTTATTTTTCAGAGGATTTAAGCAAATTCAGTATAAAAAACAAACAAATAAAGTACACATATATATCATAACTATGTATGTGCAGTTGTCAATATATAAAAGAGGATATCATACATATACACACAAACAATGAATATAAGAAGTGCTGCACTACAGACAAGCGCACGCCAGTACATACATATGTGCCTAGCGCTCTATGTCCATATATATTATATACGTAGTTAAAATTGCATACAAAATTTCTTTAACTTTTCTTTTCCTTTTTTTTATACAGATGCTTGAAGCTTACATTCGTATATATGTACTTATCAATATGCATACATAATTATATATGTATAATAATATTTAAGAAAACTATTAATTTTACAATAAATACAAATCATACGGTTCATACATGTGTTATGCAATACATACAATTGCATGTATGTATGTATGTATGTATATACAGTTTCTACAGTTAATATAAAATTATAATTATAATTAATTATATTTATGTACTCGTGTATGTATGTAATTAGCATACGTGGCAACAACAAGTTACCACAGCTAGTTAATTCGATAAACAAGCACGCAACCATCAAAAAAGCTGCACACACACTGCAATCACATAACACATTAGGGCATAACTAACATTCGTACGTTCGTTTGTATGTTTGTATGCATGTCATAATTAATTGTCTTTCATTTATGCGCGTTGTACATATGTATGTAGATGTATATGTATCTCATATTCAACGCCTTTCGCCAACTTACTTTCACTTGCCAACATTTATGCGTAACTAAGGCTCTATTGCAAACCATTTATGTATTTATCTAAAACTATGCTTAGTTCAGTTTTTTTTCACTTAAAATTACTATGTCTTATTGATAACTACAATAATTGAAAATATGCTCCATTATATTATTTACAAAATCGTTTTTTATATTTATAATATATTTGTTTTTGTTTTTGTTTCTTTCTTCATTTCATATATTATTAAATGACATTCATATCCGTACAAACCAGCATATGTATGTATGTATTTACAACAACATATTTTCACTTTTTTTTGCTTTCTCATCTATGCTTGTGTTTGTCTGTGTATGTGTGTGCGATAACAAGCGTTTCGTTCGTTCGTTCATAATAAGTGTAGGCGTTACTACTACGAATGCTAAGTCTTATTCAAAAAGGTATACATTAGTCCAACACACTCAGTACCAGCCGTACAATATTTGGAGGTTGTCGCTCTTATCACGTTTTCAAGTCGCAGACAGACAAGCGAGTCTTTACATGCGTTTAATCGGGTTCGGGTTCTTTCAAATATTAGCTGTCTTGCATGCATACACATAAATAGACTTAGATATAGATGTATGTATGTATGCAGATGGAGCCATTAAACGTACATAGGCACACATACATACATATATAAATATCTCAAGCTATATGCATATGCACTTCAGAACCGAACGCCATACTGCTGACATACTGTATTTAACTACTTGTTTGTTTGTTTGTGTGTGTGTGTGTCTGTATATCTAAAATTTTCATTTAATATTTGTCAATTAAGCTTGTTGTGCTTTATGCAGCTTAAACGGAAGAGCGCCACCTTTAGTGTTTTTTTCGCAGGCATTTCATTGTCCTTCGTTGATCTTCAATTGCAAATGCCAATTCATCATCTTCGATTTCTCATATTGTTCATTATATTGCACGCCAACAACAACATATACAAAGCAGCAGCCAGTTTGATTAGCTCGGCATTTGGTCGTATCTGCAACGCAGCCGAACCAGTTTCGCCACATTTTCCTGCATTACAATTAATGATTAAAAATAGTATTTATAATTGTTTTTTTTTTCATATCCAGTTAAACCTACCAAATAGCGTTAGATTGGCCACCAAGTGATGATCGGGTGGCTTCTGTGTGCCACGATAGCAAGCATCGCCGATAACCAGTTTGGCTGCTGTGCCCTCGGTTGGGCGATAACTCAGACAAACGCCATGTTTGGTGCCTTTATGTCTGGCAATAATATACACAGTGCTATTCTCAGACCATGAGCCATGACAAGAGTATTCTATAAAAAAAAAATGAAATATAGCAAAATATAACAGGAATAAGTATAAGAATGGAGTATTTATTTACTCCTTTAAATGATAAAATGCACTACACACCTTCGTCACCATCTTCATTGCACATGGGTCGCACATCAATAATATCTGGTTCGGTGCACCCTACCCAAAGGCGTCGTTGCGCTTTGTAATTTGTTACACAACCCGGTGCATCGCGCCGATTACGTTGTCGCTCCAAATCTACTGCATTTGTTGTATGCACGAAATCCACTGCTTTCCTTGGCGCTGCTGTATCTACAGCCACTGAGTGATCGTCACTTTTCGACGAGCCATTTAGTGAACGTTGCAATTTGTTCTCCAGTATATTCATGTGCTCCAAAGTGGCTGTAGTGTTAATGGCAACACTGTTGTTGAGTGCCGTGGCACGCCGGTTTCGTCCAGTTTGTAGACTACGTGAATTCGCGTGCCACGTACCTTTGTCCATTTTATCAGCATCGCGGAAAGTGAGTGTGGCTTGTCTGAAATGTATAATCACAGGTTTTAGTATATTATGTTTTATAAGTTATCCGTAATCTGTAATCTGTAAGTACCAACCTCTTGTTCGCATAACCGCCGCCATCACTTCCAACCGCTGTTCCCGCTGCAACAACCAATTCGCTTTGGCTGTGATGGTGACCATGTGTTAAATGCATTTTGTTGTTGTGATTACGTTTATGACGCGTTGTCAAGTAAGGTGGGCCAATAGCGCCACGCAAATTGTACAAGCCCTCCATCGGGCAGATTTGCGGATCTGGGTTGCTGGCTGTAAATGTAAAGAAGAAGTAGTATACGAAATTAGCACCGAAGGTGAAATTAATTTGAAAATATAAAAAAATGTTCGTATAGGAACCTTAGACCTTACCTAACAACGTGATATATGGCATTCGATTTACATCGAAATGATCGGGCGCACATGCATCCTCCAGGCGTGAAGCCTGTTTACCCGTCTGTATTTCAATGACATGTGTGTCGCGACGATAGAACATCATGCACATAAAGCCCGATTGACTGTAATGAGTGGGACCATAAGTTATTTATTATTTTTATATTTATTGTATTTAATATAGACCCTGCCAGCCAGGCCTAACCACTTTCCCCTCATGTTTCTTCAATTACTAACACCAACGCACACGTTTGGGTTATTTTGTTTTTGTATTCGTACGTGTGAGGGGAATAGTGGTTAAAAAACTCACAAGCAGCTATGCTGGCCTATGGCAAACTCACCACTTTGTTTGCCACTTTTGTGGGTTTAAAAAACTTCGGTTTAACCAGTTTTTTCACCACCTTTGGCTGGCAGGGGAAATATATATGGTGTATGTGTGTGTATGTGACAAACTATCGACGTTTTACTCACCATCCAGTTGTATAGTGCACCACTGCCATCATTTCAGTAGCGGTTTGCTTGTTTATCTGTTCGCAAAGTGCTCGTGTCTCCATGAAACCATTCGGCTTAATAATATGTACAGAGCCATCACTTGATTAAAGTATAGGAAAATAAAGAAAATAAATATTTTCGTTAATATATCTTATTTAATTTTTAAAAAGTTATGAATAAATATAAAATTTTAGCAAACTCATCTCAGCGATTTTATAAAAAAAAATCATTAAAAAACGATATCAATCTCAAATCAATTTAATCTATTAAATCAAATTATCTGTCTATCAATCTAACAATTTATTTTAATTTAATTTTCAACATTTAATGTTTTTTAACTTCAATACTTACTTGGGATGATAATTGTAGACAGCGTTGCCCATTAGAACATGCCAGTGTCGCGGTCCCTTAAACCAAGCCGGGAAGTCACAGCGTTCAGTTATGGGTGGTTTTCTCAGCGACATTATGCGTGAACCAACCTAAAAACAGTAGCAAAGCTTTTTATAAAAATTATCTAGAAGGAAGCCTACTTGTTGCGACTTACCTCTGCGCTATCCAAGCCATTGCAGGTTGCATCGCCAGATTGTGCTAATTTGTATTCGGCATCTTTTGCACTGACAGTGCTGAGACCACCTGAAATTGAAGTAAATTCCGTCAAAACTATTTTTCCATGCAACAGAATTTTTTTTGAAGAATAATTTTTGTTACAAGAAAGCTTTCTAACTAGGTCTTTTCATTTTAAATCTATGGTACATTAAAGAGGACCAGCGAAATATACGAAGCCGTTTAAACGTTCTTGGGACGTCTGATTAATTTTACTAAAACATACCTAGTAACGATGAGATTTTCTCATAGACGAAGCAGCGATAACGTTCTTCATTTGAAATTGCATGATGATGTGAAACCAAACCGACAAGATAACGAGAGTTGCCATCCTTCCAAGTGGCCAAGCAAGTTAGTTCTTCAACTATTTTGAAATACATTTCAAAGTTATAAAATTGTCGGAAAATACGGAACAAAAATATAATAAAATAGAAAGAATTACAGATATTTTTAACAAATAAAAGCGTATTTCAGTATCAGTATCGTGTCAGTACCTGTGCTCTCGGTGCCTTGCACGTCAGGACAAGCTTGGAAGCTCAGCAGCAGACGACTGTCTTCGGTGCAGCTTTCGATATTCGAAACGGGGCTCTTACATTCGCCGTGTCCGCGATTGTAGGTGAATACAAAGGGTCCTGAAAAATTATATATAAAGAACATAATATAGTGGATATTTCAAAACAAATATACATATGTGACCTGGTCTACGGAAAGGGGGCTTAGGTGTCAAAAAATCAATTTTCACTTTTTAGTTGATTCGGATGGAAGATGAGAGCTGTTTATTTTTAACAGCTGTTTCCCAGAAAACTAGTTTTCGCACGTTAGCTCCCTTTTCGTAGACCAGGTCACATATATGTATTTTATGTATGTAAATCTGGACAGCAAAACTCACCCTTCAACGGACACTTGACCGGTTCGGCGCTCTCGCGAAATAGCGAATACAGCAAAGCATCACCCGGTATTTGATCGCAGAGATTCTGTAACGTTTCACGGCCCTTGCAAAAATCTGGGGGACATAATTTTTGGAAAACCACAACAAAGTGTAGCGATTAATGCACATTTTTTCACAGGATAGCAAGCAAATAGTATAAATTTCATTATGCCAAACGGTGTTAGTAAGAAGCACACACACACACTAAGTTATAGATTGATAGTGGAATTAGTTATGAGAGAAGTTAAACTACATACTTTGGAAAATTTCGAAACAATAAAATATAGAAATAAACAGTAGATAATACTCATACGTTAAGTTGATGTGGTGCAGGTTTCTTTGGGAACGAGCAAACGGCAAGCAATAAATTTATAAGGTTTTTGCATATTTCTTTTAATAATAAAAATAAGAAAAAAAATTGCAAATAAATAAAAAAATAAAAATAAATGTGTGCGAAAATAATTAATATAATAATTGAATGAGTTGCATTTGCTCGCATCCCAAATGAAACAGCAAAATTTTTTGTTTACTATTATAGTTTTTTCTTAACTTAAACGGTATTTGAACTAATAGTAAAAACTTAAACAGTTTGAAAAAAAATAACACATTTGTGCAAATCGATGAAGTTCAAGTTCAAGTTTGAAGTAATTTTTCTCCATGTGGCATATTAGTGAATTTGAATCAGATACAATCTCTTGTTAAAAAAAAATTAATTTGTGAAATCAGGCAATACTATGTGAGCAGCCTACTAAAGTGGTATAATCGCTTGCTAAGCTACCACTAATTAATAATTTATACCAAATACGAGGGCTGCTATATATATTTCTGGCCTAGGCAACACTAAGTGTTGCCAGGTGCAATCTGACATTTCCATTGGAAAGTTTGACATTTTTTTGCATAACATCACTCAGAGTCAATTAATCGTGAATTGTTTTATTTACAGGGAATTAAAAAATTCATCTCGGCCAAAAAATGGAATTAACTCGTGAACATTTTCGTGCGATCATTTTTCACAACTTTCGACGTGGATTATCGCGACAAGAGTGCATCGATGAACTAAAATCTTTGTATGGCTATGAAGCACCATCCTATAGCACTGTGAAAAACTGGTACAACGAATTCATCCGTGGCCGACGCTCGCTCAAAGACGAATTCCGTGAAGGTCGTCCAAAAACAGCCCTTGTGCCAGAAAACATCGATGCCGTACGTGAACTGATAATGCGTGACCGTCATGTAACATACCTTCAGATAGGGGCATGCCTATGCATTTCTCCCACCAGCATACATTCGATATTGCATGAACACCTGGCCGTAAAAAAAGTTTGTTCTCGTTGGACCCCCACAATTTGACAATCGCTCAAAAAGAGGCTCAAAAAAAGTGCTTCGAAAATTGGTTTGAGCGCATGCAAAAGTGCATAAATCTTGATGGAGAATATTTTGAAAAACAATAAAACCATTTTCGTTGATAAATATTCCTATTTTCATTATTAGGCCAGAAATATATATAGCACCCCTCGTATTATTTTACATCTGTATCAAATGTGTGTTCGATTCGTTAGCCTACAAATTAGAATCGAATCATCACACTTGGTAATATTTTTTACTTAGAAAACATTTCTTCTTCAATTTGTAAACATTTATGGTGAAGAGCTTTTGATAACGTGCCGTGAGTTAAGCATTGAACTTATGCACATTTTATTTTGAGACTAAAATGAAGTACATTTTCGAACACCGAAAATTAGTGAATTTCCACAATGAGAAAACTTACTTATACTGTATACTTATAACCGCTATATCGATGTTTCTTGCACAATAATATATTTTAAATAAAATAATATTAATTATAAATGAAGAATGATATATAAATTAGATGAAACTTTGAACGAAAAAACTGTAAAAACTAAAACTTCATTGCACACAGTAAAATTCAGAAAATACCTGTGAAGTATTCTGTAATGCTTTGAGTTCTTAATTTCAAAAAATTCAGAAGCTTTCACAACTCTGGTAAATTAGATATTATGAAAACTCGTAATATTCTAAGTTCAGAAAAATGTTTATTGATGCTAACTGCTGTTTCTCGTTACTGATATTTTAAATATAACTATATTGATAACAGTCTATAGGTATTTAGCAGACCACAAAAAAATAAATTATTTTATTTAAGACACTTTCTGCAATACTGGTAATTTAGTAAGCTTTGAACGGAAAAATATGATTGTAGTAATTAAGTTTAAAATCTCTCCACCAGATAGAAAATTGATATATTGGAGTAGAATAATAAAGGAAGATCAAGATATCATAAATCAGAATTTTAGTTTTACAAGACTAACGCCTGGAAGCAAAGTTCAACAAAAAAATATTATTTTCTGCTAAATATAAATTCCCTCTACTGAAATAATAGTATTTTTAAATTACACACAAAGTTTCAACGGTTCAATATTAAAATATTTATAAGGCTTTGAGTCAGATGTTAAGTCACAACAGTTAATCTCATTATTTGATTAGCTGAAAATTTAAAGCAATATTAATATATTTGAACTGCTAATAGACGTTTTCACTGTGTGCATGAAAATTTTATACCCATAGGGATAACAATAAATCGCTTTTATTAAAAAATCTTAAGCAACTAAACAAAAATGTAATAATAATTAAAAATAATCAAACAAAAACACTCTTAATATTTTTTTTTTGTGTATAACTAAGGGTCCTCTCTGTAATTTTTTTTTTATATATCTTTTTTTCAACATATTTCTAAATTATGGCGTGCGCTCATGTTGACAGAGCACTTAAATACTCATAAATTAATAATGAAAATGTAAAGTAGTTCGATTTACTAATAAGTAATGGCATTCGCTGTAGCAGTGTATATATATATATATATTTGTATGTTTTATTTTTGTATATTTGTAGCAATATACACATACGTATGTATGGAAAAGCACAACACCAAAAAAAGTCTAACTACAAATAAACTAAAAAAAAAATAAAATTTTGATTTTTTTTCAGATTTCTTTATATACATACATACATACAAACATACCAAGGATCATTTTTATTTATGTAGTAACGACTTTGTTGACATAGTATATTGGTAAATTCTCGTGTTTCTTTAAATAAAAGTTTTTCATATACAAGTACCATTTAATTCTTCTATGTATATTTACAGCGCTTCGATTAGGCCGCTTCAAATTGCAAACATAAATTTAAATTTCATCTGAGTTTTTTATAAGGTTGTAAACATGGTTGTATGAAAGTTATACAAAATTTATTTAAATTCCACACATGTAGTCGCTTATGTTGTTAATTTAAGGGGTTATATACAGTTAGAATTTTCAAAAAATCGATTTTTTTTATTTCATTTTCTTGATGTACATATATTTAAGAATACACACAGAAAGTTTCATATCGTTCCGGTGAATATTTTCAAAGTTACAAGCAAATGAAAAATTTGAAAAGGCGTTTCAGAGTGCTTGGAAGTACAAGGTCCAAACTTTAAACGCGTTTTTCTCAAAATGGTGTTTCAAAGTCGGTGACCAACATTACTCGAAAACGACTAGACCGATTAGTCTCAAATTTTAACACGACCTTCTTGAATATATTTTCTAGTAATTAATCGAAGATTTTTTCTCTCCGATAAATATTTTTTTTTTTATAAACAATTTAAGGCCGAAATTTCGGTGAAGAATCGATTTTTTTTTTTTGAGAAACCGCCATTTTGTCAAAAAATTTTATTTTGCTTATTCCTTCGATTAATTACTAGATTTGACATTATTTTAACGACATCTGTTTGGTTTTTTAATTTCGGATGATCCAGTTCCGAGATATAGTGGTCACCGCAAAACGTCTTTTTTGAGAGGAGCTCCTGGAGATCAGCTGTAGCTCTTTTTCAAATAAATATTTTTACTAGTATTAAGTCTTAAAATACAGTTAAAAGATACCATAATATGTGTATACATTTTTGGATCAATAAGTTAAAAAGTTTTCTCAGAAAAAATTCTGGAAAATTCACTTTTTTTCGGCCGTCTAACTGTATATAACCCCTTAAAGAGCATTCTTTTGCATTGGTTTATAGCCGAATATTACACGGAATATTTATTTATTCCCAGTCAACTGGGTAAACTGACTTAATCCCTCATAAATTTAGTTACAGTTAGGACAATTGACACGGAAGAGATATTGAATTCATAGAAATTAAAAAGGAAAGAAAGTGAATCCTTCATGGAACTAAACTTTTATATTATTTAAACTTTCCACATTTAAACAGAAGTTAAACTACAGCTCGAGTTGAGAACTGTCATTCCTTCCAGTGTTTCCACGATTGGAAGAAGCGCTGACAGAAGTACATGATATGGAATGGGAACTATTTTGAAGACATATATTAATGTATTCGAATAAAATTTTTTTCTTCAAGAAACGAAAAGTGCCGTTATTTTTTTAAGTAAGTTGAGAGAACGATTAAATCATGTAAATACCGTAAATGATTGAAGGGTTTTTTTTTAATTTTTGTTAAATTTATTATATTTACTTGGTATTAAGGAAATATTAGACACTGTACATATTATGCCATTTTATTAAAAAAAGGATGAGAATTATGCTGATAAACAAATAGAAATTCGCATGTACACAAATACACACATTGTTCGGTAGTGAAATAAAAAGGATTTTCATGTAAAAAGTTTGTAAGGCTGCAGAGAGCACTTTTAACAAAGAGAGCATTTTTATTAAACAACAGTTACATGTTTGTATGTATGTATCTAATTTCTGCTACCATTTAGGTTTGCAACGTTAACACAAAAACACCGTTAAGATGACCTATATAAATTTAGTGTAGTCTGTTGTCTGTTGCGATGACATGAAAAATTCAATAAATGCATTAAGCTTTCAAAATTTTAATGAAACAATGCATTTTGCTGTTGCATTTTATCGAACTGCATAGTTGCATTAGTATTAAGTATTCGATATTACATAAAATATATATATGTATATAATAAAAGAATAACAAATATTTGCTAAGCATTACTTAATGAATTTTTCTTGTCAATTTATGTTTATGTCTGCGCATATGTGTATGTGTGGTTACGAGTTAAAATACTGCACAAGCTGAGTGTGTAGGTATTTTTTTTTACTGAGCCATGAGTAAACATAGAATAACATGAAAAGAATTTTAAATAACAGCTAATTTACAACAGCAATTTCGAAACAAAAAAAATTTAAATAATTATGTAAGCGGCTGCAGGCATACACATACATACATACATACAAACAATAAACAACAAACAATTTTTTTATAACTGATATTGTTATAATATATATTATTGCCTTATTTGCGCATAAAAATTTATAAAAAAAAATAATAAAAAAAAATAATAAAAATAATAATAAATATTATTTTATGTCTATGTATACATTTTTTATGTATGTATGTATGTGTATACGTTTAAAACGTTTAAACCACAACTAAACTACTTTGTAAACTATTTGTTTGTTTGTATGTATGTTAGTGTATAGAGCACAATATTAACAACAACAATAATAATAAAATTAGTTAATAACACTACTTCAATACGTACAACGATATTTACATATAATTGTAATAAAAATAAAAACTAAATAAATACAGCTACATACGTTTGATTGATGTAATAAAAAATGACAACAACAATAACAACATTCAACAAACAACAAACAACATTTACGTAAAAACATCGAAAAATCATTATCACATAATGAATGGAATACAACATGTAAGTAAGTAAGTAAGTATATATAAAAAGTACATAATACGAATAAGTACAAAAAATACTAGCGGTCACCGGGCAGCCCATCCCAACATTGCATTTGATTCTTTAAAACACGTCTTTTTTGTCTTACTTGTGTGAGCTATGTAAAATCGATTGTTATTGTTATTGCTAAAATTGTATTTTTTTTTTCATTTTTTTTGGGCAAGACACACACAACAAACGTTTGATGAATGTAACGGTATTTTTGTTTCCTGCATTTTACGCTTATTTTTTTTTCTATTATAACTGTATGTATTAATATGCACGCGTTTCAACAAATCTTTTGTGTAGCTTAGGCAAATTTAATGATTTCGGATTTTGTATTTTGAAGTGAAAAGTACAAAATTTTATTTAAAATGAGATTTAAATGCAAATTCAAATTCAAATTAATATACATTGTATGTACATATATGTATGTAAGTATGAGCATGTAAAGTATTACAGTACAAAATATACATATGAGAATACTCTTTGGGTGGAGTAAATAAGCATTTGGTTGCGTATACGCACTGTCGCACACATGTAGTGGTGACACATGCACATATGTATTTTACAGTTGACAGTAAAAGTATGTGTACAACGACGATCAGTAGCTGACCGGACACACACAACAACGATACCGCGCTTGCTTAACAGTAAATTACGATTTACAAGAGAATTTTGTATAAACAATTTATTAGCCTGAAAGCGCAACAAATTAATTTATTTATTTTAATTTTTTATTATTTTTTTATTGGCCAACAGCCATTTATTTACTAAATAAAATAATGAGTTCTAGCATTTCTTTAGCGGAAATTTAGTGATGATCATAGTGGTGGTGCTTGTGAATATGGCGGCAGCAGTAGAGTATGTTTAGGTGAATAGAGATTTGTATTTGTATTCATAAAGGTACGTAGGTGATTTGGTAAGTAGATAGATGGTGGGGCTTTAGAGATGGCATGAGGTGTGGTTGGTTAGCAATGGAGTTATGAGGTAAAAAAAACAACAAACGAAAAAGCAATTGAAGCGAATCGAGCCAAATCGCAGCAAACTGCATCGAATTCGAGCACCAATAACAGAACAAATCAATATGGACAGAACCGAAACAGAAACAAATCCAAAGCAGAAACAGAAACAGAAACTGAATTGACAGTTAAACAAATACACTTTCTTGTATAGAAAAAAATGTGGAAAATTTTTAAAAATCATTCGTTTATTGATTGCATTTTTTATGCATATAGCTTTACACTCATACGCTTTTTGGAATTTTATTTTTTTTTATAAATTTCTGTTTATATTTCAAATATAGTATTTACTCTCATTTCTGTACAAAATTTACAAGATAAACGGGTTTATAAACAAATCATGTATGCACGTATGTTATGTAAGTATATATTTAGTAGCATTAAAAATGGAAGGTTAGAAAAAATATCAAACATATTTACAGCATTTTTTATACAATGGAATTTGGAATTTGTTTTTATGTACAAATGGTAAAATTGAGTAACTGAAACGTAAAATGGAAACTCAAAACCGAAAAAAACGACAATAAATTTTTTTAACAGTAGAGAAATGCCAAAGTAACGGTTTACGGTAATTGTTTTCATGAAAGCTTGATTTTATTTTAATAAAAAATAAATAAAATCTAAATAAATAATGCATTTCTGTTGGACGAAGTGTGTAAATAATGTATCTGAACAAAATTAAAAAAAAAAATTAGAAAATATATATAAAAATAAAAAATAATATCAAATAAAATTTAATTTAAAAATTTGAATGAAAAATCGTTTAAAAATCCAAACAATATAATAAACAAAATTATTTTAAAAATTTTGAAATATTAAAAAAAATATAAAAACTGATAAAAAAATGATAAAAACAAATATTTTATAATTTCAAAAAAAAATAATAATTTAAAAAATGTATAAAAAACTTTAAAATGAAATTTAAAAAAATTAAAGAAGAAGATAAATTTGTTTTTAATTACAAACGAAACTCAAAAAAACAATATGGCAACCACAAAGTGGCAAAAAATATGCAAAAAAAATCAAAAATAAATTCCACAAACAACAACTGACTTCATAAAGTATGTAAATTTTATTTAACAAAAAAAAAATAAATAAAAAATAATTAAAATAATACGAAAATAGTACTTGTATGAAATTAACGCAAACACGCAAACTTTTTCTCATTTTTTCTTTTTTATGAATGTGTACGAGTGTGTACGCCTTGCGCTTTTGTCTTGTGGATGACACCGAAATAATCCAAAAAACAAATGCAAACATTCCTCCTACCTAGTAGTTTACCCAGTCTGGAGAACGTTTTGATTGAAAAGTGTACTACGCTGTGAGTAAGTGTGTGTGTGTGTGAGTGCGTGTATATTGCTCGGTGTCCTAGACAAAATACGCCTATAAATATGTATGCGTGTGTGTGTATTTTTTATTTGTGCTTGTGGTTTTCATGTAAATGAGCACTTAGTAATAAGTTTATAACTATATATGTACTTATATAAATGTCGGCACAAACTCAATTGTTGTTGTTGGTGTACAAGAAAAATGTACTTTATGAAAATGTTCCTAATGAAAAGCAAACTAATGTTTATATTGTTGACTAGCTTGTGGCATGTAACATTTACATGTATAAAAGTGTTTGTGTGTGTGTGTGTGTTGTTGTTGTATTATTTTTATAAGCATAGAAAATAAATTAGAATAAGTACTCTTAGTGCGCTCGCAAATAAACCGGAGTTCATTATACTAAATATACGAGTATATGTGTGTATATAACGGTACATATATATATACATATGCTTGCACTAACTATCTAGCTAAGGACTCTGTCAGCTCAAGTGGTAAACAAACAACGCTGTGTTTGATTCATATTTATTGTCTCTATTGGTTTTGTTGACAGACGTCTCCACCGCCGTCATCGTTTGGCGACATTTCGATATTGATTTTTGATTAGCATTTCATTTAGCTTTGATTATTACTTTCGTACGCTAATGCGCTCGGCTCGTCATTAACGCTTTTTAGCATTGTCTGCGCTTTATCCAATTTCGTTGTAGCGCCTTATTTTGCTCATTCCTTATTTACACGCAATTCGTCGATGAATATGGTAATAATTTTCTTTAGTTAACTGTTAATTTGAGTGCAACAATGAATTATACAAGTTGTTTACGGAAGATATTTTTTCTTCTATTTTATTATCTAACTCAATTGACAATTTTTATATAACACTTTATAGCCAACAATCAATTAAGGCCTCTGTTAAATTTAATTTTAATTCGAGCCAACTGACAAGTCAAATATTTTGGAATTTACGATTTAGTATATTTTTCATGATTTATAAAATTTGAAATTACTTTTATAAAAATTATTAATTTTTTGAAAATAAATTATAAAACCTCGCTAAGCATTCAAATTTAAATTTAAGCAACAATTTTTTAAATACAATGTGTGTTCAAAAATAACGGGAAGTTTCGTTTGTTGAAAAATATATTTTTTCATTCGTCTACATTAATTTTTAATAGTCCTCATTCGATATTATGCACTTATGCTAGCGCTTCTTCCAATCGTCGAAGCACTACTTAAACTCTTCAGAGATTTCTCGTACGCTTGTAAAACGAGGACTGTCGTTCTAAGCTTCTCTTAATTTTTTAAATAGGAAATTTAAGTATCCCGTTACTTTTTGAACACACCACATATATTGAAGAACTCCGGCATTATAAAAGATATTTTTCACATTATCGTCTTAAAAACGCATAAGGCTAAGAACATTGCATAGTGCCAACAAAAAAATTCTTTGAAATCATATTTCTTTTCCTTTTGAAATTATTTGATAGTTAAAAAAGTATTTTATATGATATTCGGTAAAAAATATAAATGATTAGAATATTTTTTTTTGGGCTTAAAATCATCAAAAGCGAAATCTTATTTCACTTCGTAACGTCTTTGCGCCAAGCAAATTGTTCTGGTCTGTTTACTACCGATACTTTCTAAACTCCACTATGTGCTTAGCCTAAATTATTCAATGATCCACAGCGAATTTATTAATATATAATGGATTATTTGAATCTCAATATATATAATTTCTATTGTATAAATATTCTTATACTACAAGAATAACTATTTTGAATAAACCATAAATGAAAATGTTTCAGCTTTTCAATCTATTATTTTTTTTTTTGATTTTGAAAAACCATCTTACAACCTCAAATCATAGTAATTCGAAACTTTTTTGATACTTTTAGACGCAAAGAAAAAAAGCAAAATCGATTTGAGAAGATTTTTGCTTTCGAAATCTATGTTTATCGATGCTTTATTGATGAGACTATCGCACTTATTTAGTGAGTTTATTGATAAATATAAGTTTTTAATGAAAATTTCAAATAGGTCCTTTAAGAATTCAAAAGCTTTTATAAAAAATTATATATAGTCATGATATTAAAAGTATTGATAATAACTATATAAACGATTCAAATTTTTAAAGATGGCTACATAATTAGAATTTTTAAGGTTATGTCGCCATGAAAAATAAAAAACTTCTAAAAAAATAATTCCAACCGTTAAATGGCTGTTACAAATTAGTATTTAAAATTTAATAAATAAATGTATTATATAGTGAAACCCGTTTAAATGAAAAGGAAAATATATTTTGGAAATATTTTCAAAAACTCGTATTCAAATTTTCTACTTTTCATCAAAAGTTTTACAATTTTCGCGGTATAATAAACGCTTGAATATAATTTTATCGCATTAATCCGAGCCTTGACAAAATAAATTTTTTACTGCGCAATTTGTTTAGATTATATTATTTTTATTTAGCTGTATGTAAGATAAAAAATATATATTTTATATTATATTATACGATACATACAACTGTGTACGCATTACTACGAAAGTGGGTTGTAAGATGGCAAACTATGTAGTATCATGGTGGGATGGACTGGGTAAGACAGCACACACAAGGACACACACATTTAGGCTTACAAATAAACAAGTAAAACGAAAATAAAATCAATACAAATATGGCAAATGAATATAATTACTAAGAAAATAAAAAAAAATATTTTCAAAATTTTAAGGAAAATGTTGCCGCGTCAATTGTTTGCTTACAGTAGCAACACATTTACGTGAGAACGCGCCCTAAATCACCAGCTTAATTGGCTTTGCGACGTGCAACAAAATCGAAAACACAAAATTCAATTGAATTCTATACGAATATGTGTGTAACTTAGTTTTTTTTTAAATAAAATTTTGTAGCTTCATTGAAAATAGCAATTGATTTCGCGTTTGTTGAATGATTACAGAGGCAACAAGGATCGTGTGTATGTGAATAAATATTTAAGGATTATAGTTATGGACATTATTAATTATTAGTTTTTTGTTTTGTTTTTGGGATAACAACAAATGTTTGCGACATTTAATGTTGTTGTGCGACGATTACAATGGACATGGTGGAAATACAAATGAAAATGAATTATTTACAAATGAATGTTTCGCGGTCCATCTTCCAGTCAAAGTCAAGGCTGTATAATTAATGGTATAGCTTTAGCTATTTTCACAAAAAAAATATGACAGAAAGTAACGTCTGTAATTTGCATGAGCGAAATCTCCACAAACGAAGTGGTCGGTAGGGCACTTATAGTATGTTTACATATGAAAATAATCTCGTTCTAGCCAAATGAGATTATCAATTGTCAAATGTGTTGAATTTGTTGTTGTATTATACATCTTTATCTCGCTGTCGGCCATTGTTGTTTACATTTTCATTTGACATTTCTCCTCTTCTTCACAAAATTATCGATAAAACTAGGAATAACACCAAGAATCTAGTTGTATAAAACAAGATAATTTTATAATCTCGGATTATCAAGAGAGAAATTTTGTATGAGAAATCTCGTTTCTTAATCACAGATTATCGAGTTAAGCTCGTAAATGGAGATAATATCGTTATATATAAACATAGTATTATGGTAGCGTTTCTTCCCAACGTCGAAACAGTCTTCGAACTCGATTTTTGGGATAGCCTTGGTTCTTTCAGCGATTTCACGTATGCTCACCAAACGATGGCTGTTTAAGGTTCTCTTCATTTTTAGAAATAGGAAAAAGTCAGTTGGAGTAATTTCTGGCCAAGCCATAATAAAAAATAGGGGTAAAAATTGACAACTGGAAGTTTTAAAATTCCCGTTATATTTTGAAAGACTAATACATATGTTTTGGACCGAAACAAAACAATTGAAAAGAATTGAAATTTTCGTAGAGATTGCCATGTAAAAACATATTTCTTGCGTTGAAAAACACAAACAGCTGACTAGTTGATCTAGCAGTTAAAAGTAGTTCTAAAGTAGTAGCGGCTACGCTGGCTAGGTCATGTTGTCCGAATGGACGAAAACACTCCAGCCCTGAAAGTGTTCGATGCAGTACCCGCCGGAGGAAGCCGAGGAAGGGGAAGGCCTCCACTCCGTTGGAGGGACCAGGTGAAGACCGACCTGGTTACACTTGGAATCTCCAACTGGCGCCGAACTGCGAAGAAAAGAGAAGAGTGGTGCGCTCTCATCGATTCGGCTATAACCGGCTAAACGGTTGAACGCCAATAACATACATACAAAGCAGTTCGAAACTAGTCCATTTCACTACAGGTTAGTTCTATGTCCTTTACTCTGTACGGATTAGTTTATATGGTTTTTTCTTTCTCAAATACAAGTACAATTCTGTTCAATGCGTCAAATAAATGTTAAGTAGGAAGAAAATGAAATACAGAAATACATATCAGTTATTATAGGTTTCAGTTTGCAAATAAGTATATATAATATGTATATAATTCATATATATATATTTATATAATATTTAAGTATAAAAATATTAACAAACAAGTTTTTTTTTTATTTACAAAAGTCAATTATTTACAGTTATGTGTGTGAGAAATCAAGATTTTTGGTACAAACACAAAAAATTAAATTATATAATATAAAAAAGTAAGTAAGTAAATATGTTTATATATAGGCGTGTATTTGTAGTGTTTGTAATTAAGTTGTATGCAAATTGCTTTAGCTGCTTCAATTATATATATACAATAGCTATTTAAGATCAAAACCAAATTGACCCAACGCAATTGCACATCAGTTTAATTAACCGGCATTTCAAGCTTTTTTTATAACTTTTTTTTGGTTTTTTTTTTAATTCTTTCGAACTTGTTCGTGTCTGTATTTATTGTATATGTATTGTTGTTTATACATATGTATATTGTTTGAACTGTTCACCAGCCATGCGCTGACATTTTTGATTTTTTACTTTCTTCTTATTTTTTTTTTTTGTAAAGAATTGTTTGAAAAATGTAGCTTACAAAAGTTGGGACGGGTTAAACTGCTAATCCGCTAATATGTACGTACGCTTAAAAAATAAAATCTTGCTTTATTTGCGTACAAAACGTTAACTTTAATTATATGTAATAGAAATATTGTTTGCCACTAAATTATATATTTTTTTTTATTTTTAATTTTTTTTTTGCTTTTTTTTATTAACTGTGATTATTTGCGAGAGAGAGAGAGGACCCTTGCTATGAACTAAATGAGAGAGCAAAGATGAACACAAAAAAAAAACGAATAAAATTGTAAGACAAACGCAAAACGTTCGGTATATTCGAATATTGAGTGGACTAAAATATCGATTTATTTATTTATTTATTTATATATATATATATATGCATTTTTCAATGTATGTGTCATGTAATTTTTGTAGTAACTATTTACAAGTATACAATTTGGTGTTTGTGTGTCTGGCTTTTCCTGCATTTATTAAGTCATTTATCAAACAAATGTTAAATAATTGAAAACTCGAGAACTAAATCGATTAAAAATATGGCTTGAAATATACATATATATGAGTTGAAAGAAATTATTATAATTACTAACTTGCGATATGTAAATGTAAAAATACTTAAATAATAATTTACAAAATATATAAACTAGTGAGAAATGATGGAGAAACAACAAAAAAATATATATTTATTTAATTAGCATTGAAAATTAGGAGAAATTTCAAAATTGTTGAAAAAACGTGATGCACATAATTACCTATGTATGTATGTATGAAATATTAAATAGTAAATGCGTTAAAATGAAATGCCCTGAGAGTAAACTCAAAAAATCATTAAATCATTTGCTGTAAACCTAACCATGAATCTTTGCCAAAAAACGGGTGCGATAAAAAAGAAATATGAAAGTTGTGTAAACAATAATTAAATATAGTAAACCAAATTTCAAAGTGGATGAGAAAACTAAGTAATGCACACAAATCAATAAAATAACAAAACAAAAAATTTTACATAACTCAAAGCACACAATAAGAAATAAAAAAAAAACATATTTCCAAAAAACAAAAACTAAAAATACCCAAAAAAAATCATAAACAAAAATTTCATATTTTTTTCATTTGGTTTTTGATTTTGCAAATAAGAGACAAAGAGCGTGACAGACAGTTAGTTATAGTTATAGCTAGAGAGATAGAGAGTGAGTTTGAATAGAGGAAATTAAACGAAAAAAAAAAACATAAACAAATTAATGCTTACAATCATTCATATCATCATAGGATCTCATTATATACTGATCCGATGAGGATAGTCTTGAATGCCCGTTGTTGTTGTTGTTGTTCAAATTGGGATGAGCTCCCCCCCTATGTTCGCTTTGTTTTAAAACGCTACGCATCGCCATGGCAGATGGATTCGTTTGATGCATATACATACTATCACCTTCGCACTCACTTTCTTTATATTGAAGAACATTTTTATGTTTTTCATAGATAACCAGGCACCGATGACATCCTTTCCTACAAAATATTTATGCATTTTATGTAATATACTTTGCGTTTCGGCACAAACAAAAAACATATGTATGTATGTCAATTTATTTATTTTGCTTATTATCAATTGTTTAAAATTGTTCAATATCAAAATGAAAATTATAAATATAATACTAAAATAAATTATTTCATAAATACGTATATGTAAGTAAGTAAATACTCATAGGTATGTATTTGCGATAGGTAGTAAGTAGGTAATGTGGGTATGGTTTTTGAACTGTTTGTGTTTTTTTTTATTATTTTGTATATTCATATGAAATTTAATTATGCTTACTCAACTTTAGGTTTATTATTATGTAAAAAAAATGTTTATAAATATTTATGTAATTAACATGTGTAAATTTATTCAAATGTAATTGTTAACTTCTTGCGAAAACGTTCGTTTAGTTTATAACGAATTTCAAAATTACTTTCGAAATTAAAAAATATGGATATTTGAGGTAGATTTTATGCAATGAATAAAAGTATAATGTATGAAAATAATAGGTGATATCTATACTTCGGAAAAAATATTATATAAAACATATATATTTAAAAAAAAATATTGAAAAACTGTGCATTATGAGTTACACTAGTGTTGTAACCTCTGTCCTTAACGATATTATGCAAATACGATTAAGACTGACAAACTTAAACCCTGATAAATTTCTTAGACAGGTATATAATATATGTATAAAGGAGGAAAAATGCTTGGAATGACTCAACAGATTTATATATGTGTGTTAAATTTACTCCAGGAACAATTCAAGTTTTTAGGGTTAAGCATGTCGGGTTTTATTCTAAAGTGGACCGATTTTGATACAGATTTTATGTATATTTATGAAATCTAATTATTATTTTATGTACGAGGCTGTGAAAAATTAAAATGATTAAAACACAAGACCACTTTTAATTCTAGATATATTAAACAAGGTTCAAACCACGTAGTGGTAAGAATGCGCAGAAAGACCATTGAAATATTAAAAAAAAACTGAAGCAACCGAAATTTTCAATATTTTTGATCAGGTACAATAAACTTTCTCGTCCTGAAACTGGTTTCTAGATTCGAAAATCAAGTAATTAGTAGTACAAATACATAATCTATAATACATATTATATAGGTCCCGATAAATATAAGTTTATTCCCTATACTATTTTATTATAGTTCGAAATGCACAATTTTTCAAAAGCATGAAACCCAAAAGTAAGTAAAATAAAATGCTCATGTAAACATTAAAAATAACGAGAAACATTTTTAAATATAAAATAAAAAATATTTAAACATATCATAAAAATTACAACGCTGTAAAAACAGTACATTAAATATGAAAATAATGAAGAATGTATGTTTTTAGTGAAAAAGAAACGCAGTGATCAAAAATAGAACATAATAATTAACATTATAAACTGTGCAAAATTCATATAAAATTTTTTTGTTTCTTTTACAGAAAAATAAGACACGTCTTTTAACTCTAGAGAAACTAAGAAAAATTTTATATCGAAAAGACATACAGACAAAACAAGCTGTTTGTTGTTATTTTAATTTTTTTTTATATTTTAAATGTATGATGTATGTGTGTAGGTGGTTTAAACAAATCATCTTTAAAAATATATGAGCATAACACATTTAAGACATCAGTTTGTCAAACACGTTTGTATTTTGCTGCTAAAGAACTTAAATAGTTACGAATTTCTTTTTTATGATTTCTCAACAAAATAAATAATACTATTACAATTTCAGCTACAAAACATAACGTCATTATCAAACAATTTGGGAACAAGACAGTAGAGTAGAAAAAGGACAGTCACACAAGATACATGTATTGGAACAAAAACAAAAAAAAAATATTGTATACTGATTTCTAGAACGCACACAAGGAGAACAGTGTGTGTTCAGTTCCACTGTTGAACGAAAAAAAAATGTGTTGGAATAGTATCAAGCAAAGAAAGTAAGATTTTTATAAAAATAAATTTCTATAAAGACACTAACTTTCTTTAAGAATTTATTTTTTATTATTTATGTCAAAAGCAAACGTAATTTAAACATAATTCAGTATTTAATGAATACGTTACACGCAAATAGTATGGTGTGAAAGAGCAGATAACGTAAAACTGTGTTTGGAACAGTACAAGGAGCGGGAATAGTAGTTAACGCAATACATTAAAAAATAACAAAAAAAAAATAAATAAATAAAAATATTTTTAAATTTAGGTAAGCACATTTAATACGCATACCGTTATCAGTTGCAACAAATTTTGTTACCATAAAATATACGTATATAAGTAGGTATGTATAAAATAGGCAAGAGCACAGTACAATAACAGTAACAATATAGGCCTACATATATTATATATAAAATTGTAATTTAAAAATTTCGAATATTAAAATTAAACTTAAATAGTTTGTAATTCTTTTTTTCATAATTTAACCCCTTTTTATAAGCAGTACTGTAATTTCTAATTTAAATTTTGAAAACATTTTGAGTGTAACTCATTAATTTTTTTTTCAACCCATTACTTTGCCTTTGCTAATTTTGCTTTGATTTAAAGCGCTGCACTGCTGCTCAATTAAATATGCATATAATAAATTATAATATTTTATACTATATATGTATTTAGTTACTTGTATAAATAATGAATAGAACATATCAACTTACTCGTCAACAATCAAATATTTGTTACCATCCGAAGCCGCACATTTACCACGATAACTGAATTGTGAACCCTTTATATGTATAGACTGTTGATAGCCAGATAGGAACCATGAACCCTCCCAGCGTGCGGGAAAAGTGCAATTTGTTGGAACTGCGAATGAAAATAGTTAATTTAAAAAGTTGTTGTTATAAAATGCTAATTTCTTAGGGAGCTACTTGATTCCTGATCTTTAAACTTGATGCCTTAAAAGCGCTAAGAGAAGAATATAATCTCATTAAGCGATGCTCACTGTGGATGATCCACTTGCTAGAACTGATAGAGAAAAAAAACTCCGACGATTCTATAAAGCGCTCCGTATATTTGAAAACCCTAACATTAGGTACATACTAGAGCTCTTGGTATTCGACTAACCGAATTAACCGAATAGGGCATTATTCGAATAATAATATTCGGTTTGCACTATTCGGATAGTCGTCAGTCATCGATTATTCGGTTAACCGCTCATTTCCGACTATCCGGTTAACCGTTCGTTGTCGACTATTCGAATAGTGTAAGTTCATTAAATTTCTCTTTTTATTGAAAAAAGTGAAACACAGGAAAAATCGCACAATTGACATTTTCACAAGTAAAAACAAACAAAAATCAAAGGCTGCTTGGATTTCAAACAATTTTCATTTATTCGAATAGTGACAGTATAACTATTCGAATAACCGCAGTAGAACGACTATTCGAATAGTCTTAACATTGCGACTAATCGAATAATACTAACCGGTTAATATTCGTACGAACGGTTACAAACCGGATATTCGAATAATCGGTTTTCAGGTTAATCGAATAATTTTAAGAGCCTTAGTACATACATATATGAGGTTTAGGGGAAGTATTAAGCTGATTTTTTCCATTTTTGTCACAGAGGCACAATATATTTAAGGTTAAAAATTAGTTACACGTACTGAGGCCTTCATGTTTAGTATTCTATTTAGTCAGATTAGGTCTTTTTTTTTCAAACTATACTATTGTCGTTCCGCAGTGGAGAGAAAACAGACTGCCTACCTCGCAACGTTGCGATCGACCACAACACGTTCGGGGTGGGATAGATATCGAGAACTGAAGAGGGAAGCGAGACGCATTTGCAGACGTAAAAAGAAAGAAGCCGAAATGCGTGAGTATGAAAAGCTTGAAAAGCTGGCCGACATGGGTAATGCTCGAAAATTTTATGAAAAGATGAGGCGATTTACAGAAGGTTTCAAGACCGGAGCATTATCATATAGGGACCGAGGAGGTAATCTGGTAACGGATGTCCAGAGCACACTGGGATTATGGAGGGAACACTTCTCCGACCTGCTCAATGGCAGTGAAAGTACAACACCAGGAGATGGCGAACCCGATTCCCCAATCGATGACGATGGAATAGATGTTCCATTACCCGACCATGAAGAAATTCGAATAGCAATTACCCGCTTGAAGAACAACAAAGCGGCGGGGGCAAATACGGCGGCGAAGAACTGATAAGGTGCATGCATCAGCTTCTTTGTAGAATATGGTCGGAAGAAAGCATGCCTGATGATTGGAATCTTAGTGTGCTCTGCCCAATCCATAAGAAGGGAGACCCCACAATCTGCGCCAACTACCGTGGTATAAGTCTCCTCAATATCGCATATAAGGTTTTGTCGAGCGTATTGTGTGAAAGACTAAAGCCCACCGTCAACGAACTGATTGGACCTTATCAGTGTGGCTTTAGACCTGGAAAATCTACAATGGACCAGATATTCACCATGCGCCAAATCTTGGAAAAGACCCGAGAGAGAAGAATCGATACTCACCATCTTTTTATCAATTTTAAAGCTGCCTTCGATAGCACGAAAAGGAGCTGCCTTTATGCCGCGATGTCTGAATTTGGTATCCCTGCAAAACTAATACGGCTATGTAAGCTGACGTTGAGCAACACCAAAAGCTCCGTCAGGATCGGGAAGGACCTCTCCGAGCCGTTCGATACCAAACGAGGCTTCAGACAGGGTGACTCACTATCGTGCGACTTCTTCAATCTATTGCTGGAAAAAATAATACGAGCTGCAGAACTAAATAGAGAGGGTACAATCTTCTACAAGAGTGTACAGCTCCTGGCGTATGCCGATGATATTGATATCATCGGAAGCAACAACCGCGCCGTTTGTTCTGCGTTTTCCAGACTAGATAAAGAAGCGAAGCGTATGGGTCTGGTGGTGAATGAGGACAAGACGAAATATCTCCTGTCATCAAACAAACAGTCAGCGCACTCGCGTCTTGGCTCCCACGTCACTGTTGACAGTCATAACTTTGAAGTTGTAGATAATTTCGTTTATCTGGGAACCAGCATTAACAACACCAACAATGTCAGCCTTGAAATCCAACGCAGAATCACTCTTGCCAACAGGTGTTACTTTGGACTGAGTAGGCAATTGCAAAGTAAAGTCCTCTCTCGACGAACAAAAATCAAACTCTACAAGTCGCTCATTATTCCCGTCCTGATGTATGGCGCTGAAGCGTGGACGATGACAACATCCGATGAGACGACTCTTGGGGTTTTCGAGAGAAAGGTTTTGCGCAAGATTTATGGTCCTCTAAACATTGGCAACGGCGAATACCGCAGACGATGGAACGATGAGCTGTACGAGTTATACGACGACATTGACATAGTGGAACGATGAGCTGTACGATTTATACGACGACATTGACATAGTTCAGCGAATAAAAAGACAGCGGCTACGCTGGCTAGGTCATGTTGTACGGATGGAAGAAAACACTCCAGCTCTGAAAGTATTCGATGCAGTACCCGCTGGAGGAAGCCGCGGAAGAGGACGACCTCCACTCCGGTGGAAAGACCAAGTGCAAAGTGACCTGGCTTCACTTGGTGTTTCCAGTTGGCGCCAAAAAGCAAAAAGGAGGAATGAGTGGCGCGCTCGGGTGGATTCGGCTATAATCGCTTAAAGCGGTTCCTACGCCAAATATATATATATATACTATTGGGATGCCAAAAGTTGTATAAACCGAATTTCGTTAAAATTGATCGAGTAGTTCCCGATATCGAACATAAAGACATTTTTATTCCAGTCCATTTCTACTAGTTATCGCTTGCACAGGCAACAGACAGACATCCGGATTTTAACTCTACTCGTCACACTGGCCTCTCTGAGTTCAGTCGAAATCATATATAGAATTTCAATAACCTTCGTATCAAAGAATGTCAAAACACTGAACGTTTTCCATAAATGGAAAGACTTCTTATGAAACTAATTATTTGTCGAAAAGTGAAATCAAACCTCAAGGTCTTCTCATTCGACCGGTAACTTCTATTTACACTCTACGAATAGAGAAAGTGTGGAGATTCCGGTTTAAGAGAACAATGAACCTAAATTCTTAATTAAAAAAACACTGTAACTTAGCTCCGACAGCAAGTATTTACCGAGTTTTCCGATTAGAGTTTCAGGCATGAATAGAATTCTTCGATGCAATTATAAACCTATAAAAATTTCCCTATTATACATGGCACCCTAATTGCCATAAATACACATTTAAAGCCAAATTCAAGGGAGAATAACGGAAATTTCGAAAAAAAGAAAATTATGCAATCGTAATAAGAATGCATATATAATTTTATGTATTGTACTTGTGCGGTAATCACATTAATATTCAACACACAAGCAACATACATATGTAAGTCCAACAAATATCCAACGACAATGCGTAATTAAGCCTTCATTTTGTACAAAAGATTTGTGGCTTTTTAATTTCTGTAAATTGTTCGGATTAGTGGCCTGCAACCACCCTATGCAGTGCGAGTGTGTGAAGAGAAATGGAAAGTTAAAGAAAACGAAAGCGTTATGTGGTACGTAGTGTCAACTGTCCATGGACAAAAACCTAACCCACGACGACGCAACAAAGCGTAAATGCTTATGAAAATGCAGGCATATCAGCGAGGAGTTCATACGCGTTTGAAGAATATTAAAAAAAAAGTAACAATTACCTACTGAGCGGCTGTCGCCCTTACCATGGAACTGTGGAAGGCATTGACAACATATTTATATTTATGTGCACGATGCACAGAGCGTAGCTAAAATGCACAATCAAATTCATGCTTACAAATGTATGGGTGTATGTAGACATCTACAAGTATGTACATATATGCACAACAACTGGAGTACCCACTTCGACTAATAGATACTCGGAGACAGGAAAGGAATGCATACACTGCAGTGTGTGTTATTTTTTTATTATATTTTATACATTTTGTAAACGCCGTAAATATGGCATACTTCTGAGTATGCGAGTATGCCTGTGTGTGTGTATGCTTAGACCGATGTCTGCACTTAGGGGTGACTTGACCGCTGTGAGCTCACAACACCACTTACCCTATATCGGATGGAACAGCCGTCATGGCTGTGAACTGTAAATATCTGTATGTATGTCACATTCCGTACATTCACCAGGAGGCATAAAAGACGAGACTCTTTTCAATGAGATGCGACAATAAAAGAATTTGAAATGCATGAATTAAATAAATTCTGCAATATAGCTTAATTACGAATGGAATTGAATTTGGCATTCAAAATAAGAATTCAAAAATTCCATATTCGAATATCGCATGCAAACATATAACACAGTTATATTAAAAAAAAAATTAATACAGTTTTGGGCGCTGATACGGAGTCAAAAGTCTCGTACTATTATGATTAAGCCGAGTAAAAAAAAATTGTGAAATACCTTTGACCTAATAGTTAGGTTAGTTTAGGTCGTTAGGAAGACAGTTCTTTGTGATGCAAAAAAAAACTCTAAATGGATCAGAGAGACCCTCATGATTCGACAAAACGATTGGTATCTGTTAGAAAATTCTTTAGTCGGCTAATGTCAATTCGTTAGATTCGCCGAAGGTGTGCCTACCGCGATGTTTCGACCTCAGTCTGGCAGTATATGGAAATGGTTAGGTGATTCTACGTCTTCCTCCCAACAGCTTTGGCCACTTGCATCTGTCAGGATCCCTAGTTTCACCGCATGTGTACCTATTGGCCTCATGGAACAAAAGTTATCATATTCCGTCAAGACCGGAATGGTCTTAAAAATAAATGAAAATAATTGAAGAGCCCAAGAAAATAGTTCGCTTTCAAGATTAATGTCGTGGTTCCGTTACAACAAAGAAGAATTTACGACCCGTTAATATTCTTGTCTATGGGTTTTCTCCGAAATAGATTATTTCCTTAAGTAGCTGAATATTGTAGATAGTCGGGATCAGTTGTAAATATGGACTCATCTCTTATACCGACTATTTTAATACTCTTCAGTGGCGAACGCAGGAAAAGAATTTGGGGGGGGGGTGTTTTAGGTAAAGATCTTCTTTTATTTTGGGCCATAACATTTTAAATCTCTTCCTCCGTCACGTCTATATCTCTATGGATATTCAAGAGAGCCATTCCGTTCAGGCGTGTTTCTCCAGTTTTATTTCTTAAATATGTTTTAAGCCTGCGAAGTGAGGAAAACGAGCGTTCACTTGAAGCGACAGATATAGGGATTGTTGCTCCAATCTTTAAAAAACGATGCACTGTTTTGAAAATTTTCATTTGAAAAACAAATAATAAGTAAAGTTGTGTATCTAATTCAGACCAGTTTTTTCTGGTTGTTTTTATTAAAAATATAGACATTTTAGTTAAGGCACTCAAGTATTTTTTTGCAAATAGCACAATTTTTTTTAATTTAAATTTATTTCACAACAGTTTGCTCATGGAACGAAAACTGAAAGTCATAATAAATGAGTTTTTAGTTTTCCTGTGTTATGATTAACAATAAACTCTAAAAAAAATAATAGAAACCTTATTGGTGACTTTTCAGTTCAGAACTAATTTTCAAAAGAAGTCCATTTTCGACTCATAATTCCCCTTAAATCTAAAAAAATCCAGTTCAGCAGCCACAGAGTTAAAAGGTAAACTCATTACTTTGAAGCAAATTAAAAAAAATGTCTCTGTCCAGTTTATATTTTTCTGGGTTTTTTAATTCGCCTACATTCCCACAACTTTTTAATACTATCCAGATACAATAGGTTTGTTTTTAGTTTAACATTTTCATAGTTTCAAAAAATTAAATTCTATCAGCAGAAAAGTCTCAAAATAGGCCGTTTGTGAACGAAAAAATTATCAAATCACAAAATTTAGAAAAAAAGTATCAAAAAAGATACAAATGTATCAAAACGGCAACGCTGTTAGTGACTAATGTATTCATTTATTTTACATATTCATACATTGTCGGCAGATTGCTTTGAAAACAACAAATTACAATTCTTCAAATGACTATGTAGAATTAAATTCTATTATTTAAAAATTCAATTACTTTGGGGAGGGTTTTAACACCCCAAAACCCCCCCTGCGTTCGCCCCTGATACTCTTTCTTTATTATTGTAATTTTTGTATAGCTAAAGATGACATAGGACATTCTTGAAATTAGCACTGTGAAATAACTCCTCCATACTACTGGATGAAAAATTTAAATGGCTTCTAACAACCACGAAAAATATGAAAATATCACTAAAACTGAGCAACTTTAACTCGATGCACATTCTGGCTTCCCAATTAGTATATTCTTAACAGACCTTTCATAACAAAAATTATTTAAACATCCCTCAATAGTATAATGTAAAGCTCAAACAACAAAAACAAAAGAATTACTCACCATCTGATCGTCCTGTCCAGCATCTGGCCGGCGCAGCCAGTGTCAACATAAGTAGTGATAAAACCATAAGATTAGGCGCCCAAGGCGGCACAGCCGTTAAAGCGTAAGAACAAATATTTCTTCGAAACAGCGGGGTTAACGCAGAAAAGAAATTGAATCGTTGTGTTGAATGCTGATGTGCTTGGCTTGCGACTTGTCTATCATTACAGCCTGCTGAGTCGCACATTTCTCTTTCAACTACAGTTGCAGCCTCCGCCTCCGTCTCCGCCTTCTGATCGGCAACCTTACAAATATCACTTTTTTCCTTAAAGCACCTGCAGTCTAATGTTGTCGTTGTTTGCGAATTTCCTGTGGATAGCGCGTCAGCAAGACTACGTAGCACAGCATTTGCGTAGGCCGCCTCTGCCATCAACTGATTTCTTCTAGCATTGATTACGGCGGCGAAAAAAGCGAACGCCCTCTCTATGCCCACTGTCAGCGCTGTTGAAGTGGGTTGCGAAAATATGCTCTGCTGCCATTCTGTGTGCGCTTCCAGTGTTGCGAGATCATACCAATCAGTGCTTGAGCGTCGTGCCCGCGGCATTGAATTGAATAGCTGCGCACCAATCAATGCATTACCTAATCTATACTCTTCCTCAATTGGCATAACTAATTGTCTTTTGTTACTTAAACTAAAATTATCCGCTAGGCAAGGGGGTGGTGTTGGTGCCGCTCCAGTACAGCTAGATGTTGATGATGCCGTGTGTGTTGTGACCGCCGTTGTTGCTGTTGCTGACGTTATCGCCAGTGTGGGTGTTAGTCTTTCCTCTGAGCTTGACTTAATATCGAGCAAATCATCGCAGCTAAGCGCTGAGCTTTCACCTGCATTTAATGCTGCACTCAATGTGCTCAACTCAAATGCTGATGCCATAGTACCACTAATTGCTGACTCATTTGCTAATTGTGTCTCGGGTGCTGTTGCGAAATCGTCACACAACGTCCTCTTCAATCGTCTTGTTGGCTCGACTTGCGTCGCTAAAATTACCGTTGTGTCGCGTGTATATTGCGGCTGGCGACGTTCCCGTACATTTGTGACAGACGCTGGCCTCCTCATCATCGTCAACATCATGTGGTTATCGTAGTCGTCGTCGTCGACGTTGTCCCTCTTGCGGCTTGCCAGTTGGGACATCACATGTTTGCGATAATTTTTATGTTCACGTTGACAGCAATTGCTTCTCAGATTCGCACTCATGCTGTCGCCCCTAGTGACAACTCGCGTTTCACTGTCACTGTGGCTATAATTGTGCCTACACCGTTGCCTTCTGCCCATGTCGATTGCAATAGGATCGTCGTGGCTGCTGTTGTTGCTGTTGTCGTCCTCCTGTTCGCTGTCTACCGCCACATCCACCACACATCCTAATGTAGTTTCTCTTGTTTTTATCTTTGTCTTTGTTTTATTTGTTGTTGTTGTTGTGCATTCTGCATGAGGAACATTTTGATACGAATTCAAGCTAGGCGGTGAATACTTTATTGTCGCCTTCATTGGAGTAGTTGTTGTTTGGTTGCTGAACTGTTGCTGCCACTACTGCTGCTGCTACTTCTTCTGCCGTCTCGCACTGCAATGGAAAACAAGAAGACAAAAAGAAAAGGCGACATGAAATAAGGCTAATGAGAAATCTTATGGAGTAATATGTTTTTTATGTTCACACATCTGTAGGTGTAATTAAATTACAGCCACATTCATATACTCGTAGGTGTATGTAATTGCATTTCGTTGAAAAAAAAGTCGACTGCTGCAATATTGTATCTCTGCTTTACACATATTTGTTCGTTTTTTATAACTTCTTAATTACCGTTAATAAAAAAATATGTTTGTATCCGGAAATGCATTTAAAAAGAGTGAGACATCCACAATCACTTAGTATATGTAACTGTATACATAAATATGCATATATACGAAGCTTCAATATGTATGTGCCCTGCTTATACGTCTTAATTTGCATACATATTTTATTACATATGTCCTCCAACATATGTGTTCTACCCTAAGGGACTAATTTAGACATTGTGTTAAGAAATGCGCTAAGTATTTTCTTCCCCTAAGTGGCAATATGTTTTAATTTCTCCTTGTAGAGTATAGAATCAACAGTTAGGATTGCTTGTTGTTGCAAACCACGCCCAACTCTTTGCTGATTGTTATAACCGCAGTTTTGCTTCCTTGCATATCTTATTTTTCTTATAACATCAGTATCATGGTCGTATAGTAAAATTCATAACCAGTTCGACTAGTAATTTTAAAGACAAATCATCAGCAGCCAATCGTTTCAATATATTTATGTATCTAAATATGGTATTCTATGGCTCCGCGTGAGAGCAAAGGGTCGCAATGAGATTCCTCTATTCATTACGACCTTGTTCTAGTCTCTTTGAGTTTGTTTGACTCCAACTTCTTTGGATCTATGATATCAAGATGCTCCAGATTACAACAGGTCAGCCCTTCCTTCAGTTGCCTTGTCGATTCCAGTCTATAACGTTTCGTGTGATTGTATCTAGGCCTCGTCTCAAAATATGCCCGAGCCAGCCACATTTTTTTTTAAGGATTTCGACCAATAGGCGTGTTTGGTTTGCGCGTGACCGTGTTCGTGTCCGTGTTTGATATGGTGACGTTCCAGAAAATGCGGCAAATATTGTGAAGCCATCGGTTTGTGAATATTTGCAGCTTTTGGACATCGGAGATGCCATATTTCGCAACCCTATATAAGAGTTTTAATATAGTGATAGTTATTTCTCTACATTTCTTGCAACACCAGATATCGCTAGGAACTTAAAAATGCAGCAAAATCGTTCTTTAAAAGCCTGCATTATTTCTACAAAAAAAAACTTTTGACGAAATTTGGGGTTTTCGATGAAATATGTCTTGAACTTCCAAACATTCACTGCAAGGCGCGTATTGTGGTTGTTGTTGAGAATACATCCTAGTTCAAAATATTTCCTGAATTAATTTTATACTTCCTCGATATCGCCAATGCAGTCTTATTAGAAGATCCTAGTCTTACAAGCTGTAACCACTGTTAGAGTATATGATTTATAGATAGTTGATTAAACTGATCGACTTTGAGAAGTGTTTCGACGATTGGAAGCGTTGGCATAAGTGCAGAATATGGGATGAAGACTATTTTGAACGCGACAACATTAATGTAGACGAATAAATAGTAAAAAAATATATATTTTTTTGAACGCTTAATTAAAACATTTATTATCGAACTTCACTTACAAATCTGTAGCATCTGCTATCTTTTCATATCCTTAAACCCAGAACGGAGCCCTTAGGATCAATACTTCCGTTTTTCAATCAAAGTTTTCACTGAGATAGTCTTACATCAACGGTTTGAAGTCGACTCAAAAACTTCCAAGAGACTGCAATTGTTGAATAATAATTTAACGTAATTAACACTTCAAAAACAAGCTATCAGAGGCGTAAAACCCAATTTTACATATATATATAATAACAACAACTGATTGTATAACATTTACTCATTAGCATTCATTTTCCAATTAATAATTTGTTTTTTTCTATAGAAATCAGTATTCGTTGCAAAATAGAAACAATATTTACACCGTTTTTAAAACACAAAAACAACACTTCGATAGTCTGGAAAGTTTTCCGTTACCTTATCATTCAATTGCAATTACGTGCTAAATAGCAACAAATTTAATTTTCAAAAAAAAAACTTTTTCAATACCTAGAAATGCATGTGTTGATGCTTTGAAGGCTTATAAAAGAGTGTGAGTACAACTAGGGAAGAACTGCGCCTTTAGTCAGTAGCAAAATGCTGAGCCAGTGCAACACCACCAACACCCACTCAGCAACACTTCATACAGTTCTAATGTTGATATACTATACAACCGTGCTCATATATAAAATCAATTTTTAGCTCGTAATTTAGCTGTATAATATTCATATATTAAGAATATAAGACAAACATTAATAAAATGATAAGTCAAAGCTTTCTATATTTGCTCCATTTCTAATCTCTTCGAATAAATTATGTATGGAAGAAATGCGGCTGCGCTACTTGTGCACACCGCTATATATGCATGTGTGTGTGTGTTTAATGATGTGTGTCACTTTATTATTAATTATGTGCTGATTACTCTGGCTATTTTAAAAATAATTTTATATAAATGCTCTAATAAAAACAAACGATCGACATTAATTTTATTGTGGGGAATCTGTGCTTTCATATTTTCGAGAGATTTATATAATGATTTCATTATTGTTTTTAATTATTTTTATTCTTTTTACTCTAGACATCGTACAAATGAATTGCCTATAAATTTAAGTAATCATATATTAATGCAAATGTATTGTTTGACTGGAAAGCACTATATCTGCTCACAAAATTCAAATGTGATTCTCTTTTGTTGCCTTATCGCTGCAGCGTACCTGACAACCTGTGTTCTCAACCAAAGTAAATAAGGGAATTTAGTAAGGTAAAGTAAGTAAAGCATATTAGAATCGAGTATAAATTTGAGTGAAGACAAAAAAAAATACTTTCACAGCCAAACCAAAGCACCTGCAAGCAACACGACACCTGCTAACCTCAGAGCAACCTAAAAATTTAATACCTTCCACACTAGTATTCGAATTTTTCCTTTCAATAACTTCACATATAACTTAAATATTTAAATACTATTATACTCGTTTCCCTTAGGTATTTTGAACTTATTAACTAAATTCTTTACAAATTTTTAAGCTATTTCTTCTACACTGCTGTCTCTCCAGTGCTAAAACTTCGTCCAAGCAACCGTGATATGTTATTATTCGGTATTTATTGTTTTTATATTCCAAAATGACACATTCAAATGCAAGCATAAATATTAGGGTGGTCGATCAAAGTGAGTAAGAACGATAGAAGTAAAAATTTGATAACACTACATTAGATAACATCGACTTTTTTCAGGGTATTAAATCAGTCTATTTTTTCATGAAATTGAGTCATAAGTACAAAAAACGTGCATTCGCCGATTTTCGAAGTTAGCCTCCAAAATCGAAATATGTGACTTCGAAGTTCAAAATTGAGCTTACTGAAATCGCCATTATTAATTAGTATGTAAAAAGTAAAATATGGATATAATCACGATTTTCTTCTTATTTCAATGGTCTATAACGTTTTTCGGTTAAGCTTATATGACAGATCATATGAGAGGTCAAAGTTGAATCAACGGAAAAAAAATAAAAAAAATATTGGACGAAAATATTTTTTCCGGCAGATTGAGTCCTAAGTAAAAAATTTGTATTCTTCGTTTTTCGAAGTTAGCCTCCAGAATCGAAATATTCGTTTTCGAAGTACGAAAGATCTACATTTTCTCTTAATACAACGTTGTATAATTTTTTTTTGGCCCAGTTTATATGACAGTTGCTATAAGGAGTACAGTATATTATCGTTATGTAAATATTTAATTTTTTCGAACATCCAAGTTTGGTCGAAATATTTTGCATTTCCTTTCTGAGTTAAAAAACTGAACTTTAACTTTTCGAAATGGGGTTACTGTTATAATACAAGTTTCTTTGAGCTAAAAGTTTATTTTGAGGTTTTCTCTTTTTAAGAGAAGCAAAATAATTAAATTTTTTCTCGATAACCCTAATACGAAGTGATGAAAATGCATACATATTAACGAATTTTAATACGTAGGTGTAAATGTGTATGTGCGTCCATCTGCATAGTTGCATGCTGAGAGGAACAAGCACAAGTTGAGGCGACTATGCTACGCTATAAATGATATTACGACTATAAAAGAAGAGACGCACACACATACAGGCAGACAAATGCCAAACAGGCTTAAGTGCACATCTTTATGTAAATAAGACTACCGTGTCACTGGCACTGGATGAGGTATGGTATGCATAAATTTATATTAAAAAATAAAAAAATAAATTACAAAATTATACGAGTAATTTAAGTTAGTCATTTTTAGTAGGGGCCAACGGTTGGTAGAACAGCAGACGCCTCAGGGCGCCTCAACACACACCTGACATGGTCTACGTATTTATGCATAGCTATCTTCTATCTATCTGAATATGTATTTATTATATGGTATGTGGCTCCATTTAAAGGTGTACTTTTATCGCCATATCTACCTATTATAAATACACATACGTTCGTGTGCGCCGCCAGTGTATGTGTGCGTGTGGGCACATAACTTCGAAAGTGCGGAGGGTTGATAAATTTTGAAATTTATGCAGACATCTTGCAGTGCACTAAATAGTAGCTTGGTGCATGCAGCGCCTACTTCCACTAAACCATTTTATTCTTCCATGCATTCTGCCTGTCAAAAACTAGAAGATATGCCATAAATACTATTCGGGAGGGAAGCAACGCAGACAAGGCGTTCTCATTTCTTGCACGAAAAGCGGATTTCTTTCTGAAACTCTACTCGTATATGATGAGCAAATAGACGAGAGAATTATAGAAAATATATATTTTATTAAGTTAGAAATATATTTGATTTACGCGGGGATTAAAATGTCTTTAATCAATGGCCTAAATTCAAATAAAATGTATGTGTACCGGTCTTTAAGAAAGCACGACAAATTTGAATGATATACATGCAGATGTGTACATATGTATGTGAATATGTCGATGCTTATAGTATTATTATGTACTAATTCGAAAAATTCAAAAGTAATTTTATCATATTTTTCTAATATAGATTGAAATTTAGTAATCTTTGATTCAATAATATTTATTTAAACCTTCAAATTATGCAGTTGTGACTACCAATTAATTGTAACGAATAACAAATTTGAATTGACTTTCTTTAATATATTGACTCAGTTAACTAATATAGATTTTCATAATATGTATATAATTTTTTTTTTTTATATTTCGAAAACGGCTCTGCTCAAAAGTCGGTGGTATCCACTGTTTGTAGTTAATTATTTCAACAATTGAATTTAAATAATAATTAATTTTTAACTAATTTTTCATTTAACATCGATAATTAACATCTGGACAATTGTAATTATTAAATATCAAGGAATGATATGAAGAAATATAATGTTTCGACTTTGGGTTTGTCAACTAACCACTAAAATCAAAAAATTTCTGACAATCAAAATTTATAATGGCACTAAAAACTAAAAATCATATTATAATTATTATATGTAGGCGACATTTACATATATCATTCTAGTCCTTTGAAATGAAAAAATACTCTATTTTATTTTCATATCTGATAAAGGTTTGGTCTCAATAATCTCTTTATAAGTGCAGTGGAACTTCCATAACTCGAACTTCTTTAACTCCATAACTCGAACTTTTGGAGTGGCAATAGAAGTCAAATTTCATACAAATTTCGTTCCATAAATCGAACTTTTCGACAAGGGCATAATACAAAATTTAAAATTTTACTTTCGAGGCATAATTTTAAAAGAGTCCCTCTATATAGTACGTAGGCGAACAAAAAATATAATATTACATTGGTGATTCGAGTTAGAGGAGTTCCACTGTAGTTCAGAAAATTCAAACTTTTTTCAAATTGAAATTAATTTCTCTGTATAATTTTTAAATAGTTTTCTTATACGAGGTATGCTAAAAAAATAAAAGTTTGTTTCGTTTTTTTTTATTAATATTTATCCATTAAGTAATGCTGTCGTCTTTAAAATAGTTCCCAATCGGTTTGACCTTAGCGGCTGCTACAGAAAAAGTAATCAACGAATACAGCTGGATATTTGAACGGTATTCAGGGGAATAATACAAAAAATTCCCGTTATTTTTTGAACACAACTTTTGAGGACCTTTAAAATTGACAAAGTACTTATGGAAATATTTTTTTAATCATACAACATTTTAAATGTATAATAATTAGTGGTTTTTTATTATATTAAAATGTGTGATTATGAATTGCAAATTTCATACAAATTTCGTTCCATAAATCGAACTTTTCGACAAGGGCATAATACAAAATTTAAAATTTTACTTTCGAGGCATAATTTTAAAAGAGTCCCTCTATACAGTACGTAGGCGAACAAAAAATATAATATTACATTGGTGATTCGAGTTAGAGGAGTTCCACTGTAGTTCAGAAAATTCAAATTTTTTTCAAATTGAAATTAATTTCTCTGTAAAATTTTTAAATAGTTTTCTTATACGAGGTATGCTAAAAAAATAAAAGTTTGTTTCGTTTTTTTTATTAATATTTATCCATTAAGTAATGCTGTCGTCTTTAAAATAGTTCCCAATCGGTTTGACCTTAGCGGCTGCTACAGAAAAAGTAATCAACGAATACAGCTGGATATTTGAACGGTATTCAGGGGAATAATACAAAAAATTACAGTTATTTTTTGAACACAACTTTTGAGGACCTTTAAAATCGACAAAGTACTATTGGAAATATTTTTTTAATCATACAACATTTTAAATGTATAATAATTAGCGATTTTTTTAATATATTAAAATGTGTGATTATGAATTGAGTATGCGGAAATAAAAAACACAAAATCGTTAATTCTCATTTGGCAATGAAATATTGAGAGAAACCATCAAATAGCACAAAAAAGGAAAAACTAAAGAAGTTTGCATGAAATTATTTCAATAACCAATGAAATCTAAGCGAAAAACTTTTTAGTAGCTAGCAAGAATTAAAATGAACACCAGCAACTTGCATTGTGAATATTGGATAAGTTTTTTTTTTGATGATTTTTAACATTTTATGGCATAGAAATTTTTGAGATAATACCACAGTTGCAAAGACCACCAAGTGGCGACTCAACTGTTGTGGATAAGAGCACACAAAATCGTAAAGAAAATCGATTACCTCCGTTAATGCAAAAGGTTTTATATACATATATAATTACATATAGTACGCATATACATACATATATTTGTGCGGAAACTAGCACTAGTTAAACTATTGCAAGCACTGTAATCTACCGCCGATATTAAGCTTATATACAAGTTCTATGTTTTTTCTTATTTATACATAGATTAAGGTTTATCACATAGTTCTAGCTTTATTATGCCACATTTTTTTATAATAAAACGGTAGTAATTTATTATATTGCATACATACATACATAAACACACTGTTAGGTCCACTTTTTTGATTTTTTCTGCTTTTTTACAAATTACGCCGAATTATAAACAATTAATGCCTAAGCATTAACAAGCACATGATACATACATATCTATGTGTCTCTATGCACAGTGTTCAGGACAGTGTTCAGCAACATAATCACAATTATGATATACGACATTACCGTCATCAGCATAATCTGATTGTAGTTATGATTATTATCGTTCTAAAAACTGGCGGCGCAGTGTTAGTACATAAGTGAAAGGTGTGTTTTTCCACAGCTACGCGGCGAATAGACAGACGACTTTCGGATACTCTCTCTCTCAGTTTGATGCAGTAGCGAAGGACCTGCCGTAAAAAGCTCTCCACCAGAGCAAGGCCAAAGTGTTGCCCAAAAGCGTTGCAGAGCTGTAAGAGTACTAGTACAAACAGCAGCTGCGGCGGCGGCGGCGGCTATCAACCAGCTACAGCATTTCACGCAGGCTGAACCAGTTTCATTTCGATCTGTTCTTTTGCTGCGCCATTCGATTTTGCTATTTTTTTAATTTTATTGCATTTTTTTGGCTATTATCCTGTCGTGAATGCTCGTGCCACAATCCTTAAAGTCAGCGAGTGCGTCGTTCGCGCTCTTTCTCTTTTGGCTTCACGCTCTTTTGGCTTCACGCTCTTTAACAAACAAATGCCAAATGGAATTATGAAAATGTAGAGTGCCAGAGTTAATGTCAAAGAGCTGGTGCTTATACCGAGCTTGTTTTCAACTTGTTTTTTTTTTCTTTTTTTCCTTATGTGCGCGGAACTTCGTTGCCTTTTGTGAGAAACTGAGTAATTGGGTTTAGATATAATTTTAAGATATGATTATTTGGAAATGTGTGCCGCTCCAACAAGGCGACTGTGACTCCAATCTATGAATGCTACATATGCATTACACACACACACACCCACAGATGTACCGACTGCTAGCGCGAAGCTAGAGTTTTGTTGGCATATTAATTTTCTTATGATAAACTTCAAGTTTTCAACATTTTTCCCAACTCTCGCACACAAGTTAGTTACGTTCCATTGCCAACTGTTCCGCTTTTGGCTTTTGATTCCGTTCGATTCCTTTTGGGCTGGTTCGATTTGTTTCTTGCTGCGTTGATTGCTGCTGCACTGCAGTCTGGCGGAGCGCCAGATACTTCAAACTGCACGACAGACGAACGAAAGGTGAGGAATTACTTTTGCACACACACAGACATATATGCACACACACACAAACACAAATACAAATCTTTGTACATATGTATGTATGAACATACTTAAGCGCCCATCATCCAGTGTGTAATGCAGAATGTCGCTCGATCTGCTGAGTTGCTTCCGAGTTGAAGTTGAAAAATGTATGCCCGTGCATTTAATAGATCCCGTACCGACTTATATAGCTACGACAAGCATATACATACATACATATGCACATGTTGGCCAAATAGCGAAGTTTCACATGCACCACTTTAGGGAGCGGTGTCGTGAGAGCACAACTGAGCGGTGAAAGGGGCGACACGACACTAGTACGGGTTTCAGTTCACGTCACTCACGCAGGGGGTTTTCTTTTGAGGGTATACAAAATTTTACACAATTTTCGGTGGAAAAATCGAATACTCGCTTACGTTTTGAACACAATTCTATTTGCCATTTATTGAACTTATTACTTTATTTTTATTAATAACAACCATTATATATGAGTATACTTATACTAAATACATATTGTGCTATGTACATTATAAGATATACGTATACGTTTTTCAGACTACACTTCACTTTTTTCTCATTTTGCTTCTGAATTTTTAGCGAATCTTTTCATACACTTCTGCAAATAATACTTGCTGTGCGCTATAACTAGTAATTGTTGTTTTTTACGATTTTTTTCTCAATTAATATTCACCTTTTTCACAATTTTTAAACCTTTACACACATTCAGACTGCTTTTTCGTGTAGCGCTGCAGCTGCGACGACCACTAACTTCTTTGTTTTAATTGAATGCTAATGCCTTGGCTTGGCTAGTGCGTTGTTGTGTATGTGTTAGTATAGTAGCTAGTAAGCTACTACCGCTGCCCGTTGTACTATAGTACGTATATATGCGCCCAAGCTGTGGCTGTGACTGCGGCTGCGGCTGCGATTGGGTCTGTGCGACTGTGACTGTGCTTTTTCAGTTCAGTTCAGTTCAGTTTTACTAATTTCAATTTCTTCTTGCAAATACACAAAACATTTTGTTAGCCGCTCCAAATATTAACCACCTTGTTGTACTAAAGTTCAATGTCTACTAGCAGGCAGGCACGGCTCTCGTATGCCAAATAGCGCAATGTTTCATGCACACTCTTTTTCGTAACTCATCGTAACCAAATCGTAACGAGGAGTATTTGTTCCAAAGAGTATATTCGGTTGAGAGTCAGTCCAGAGTCAGAGCGTCAAGAGTTTTCTTGGTGCGGCAGCTGTCAAATGACACACGGTCGACAACCTACCGCCGTTAGCATAGCGATATGCTCTCAATGCGCCCACAGCGTGCTGATGATGACATTGTGAATAGAACACAGCAGCGGCTGTCTCTGCTAAACGTAGCATTATCACAGATGCTAGGACCTAAGTGCAAGCGGGATAGTTGTTGTTATGAGTAGCGTAGCGAATGTGGTATTCTACCACCGCCAGCATGTGGCGCGCTCAATTATTTCCAAAACCGGACCAACATTGGTGGCGGTCAACTTTGCGGCGAATTTCCACACACTACTCATTGTACGCTCCTCTACTAGTTGTTTCAATATACAGTGAGTATTTCTCTGTTGTTGTGTGCTCTCTTCAATTCACCCTGCATTTAGTAAAACGCTCTCAGTGTCTTTTTATCTTTCCGCACTTACAATTCATCTTAGTAGCTCACTAGTGCAAGGAAACGAATTTTTATTGATTTTTCGTTCCGTTTCAATTTTATCAATTTTGACAGTAGATTGTATCGTCGTCCATAACTGGAAATGTACATATGTACGCTATGCTAGCTGCAGGTTCATAAGAGTTTACTTGAACTAGCATTGTCACTTAGTACTTACACCAGTTAGTAGTGGCTGCTTAATGTATACTTTAGATTCGGTCACTTTGGAGATAATACGATTTCTGACTGTTATGGAAATCTTTACGGTTTTACTTAAGTATGTGTGTACGTGCACATTTATAGCGACGAACATAATTGAATCATTACCTACATACATATGTATGTACATGTACTATGTACTAAATTAGATAAGCACCTTAATTCCCAATTGGAAAATATTATCTTTAGCAAATAGTTGTAGATGGCTCCACTGGGCAGATTTGTGTGTGCCTCTAATGTTAAGTTTCATTAACTTTAATGCTTTGAAATCGTCTAATTCATTTTTATGATGAACTTCTTATTATTTTAAAATTCATTTGAACCTCTTACTAGTTTTAGAGTTTACTAAGGATCTAGAAAAATACTAGCCTTGAGGTCGCTGTCTATGCGCTTCAGCCTGGTGAGGGAATGCCAATTCTCACTATCAGTTGCAGCGTAACACTTCGCAATCAGACCAGTTTGGGTGCCCGGCCACAACGGAATCGCATGAAATTGCAAAGCTGAAATGAGCTTGCTAGGCTTGGTACGTCTGCCTCACTTACATTGAAATGGGGACATGTACTATCCTCTTGTAATTTACTTTTGGATGGATGGGCCGCAGCTGAACTGAGTAAGCACTGGACAGTCAATAGCACTTGTTCTGTCCTTCTGACACAAGGAAAATCGCAAGGGGATCAGGGAACTCTTCACCCTCAGTATGGTTAATCTTTCCCTAGTCGTAGAGGTTGCAACTGGCAATTGCCCCATAGGGATTCATGCGGTCAAACAAAAAAATTTTGCCGAGCTAAGCTATTAAGGATCTACGAAGAGCTCCTTTGGTCTGTGGTGCCCGCTTTTGAATGGTCGATGGAAGAATTCAACTAAATTTGAGCTTTCCTTAAGTATCGAATTCATTCGGTATGCCGCACGGTAAACCACTGAAACCTCCCGAACGGTATCTCATCTCGGAAGATAAGACAAACCCCCTACAATTCGCTATTATTTCCCTTTGAATTTCCAGCAAGGTTGTTTTAGATAAATATTTATATGAATAAGCCGCTGAAGTTCATATTACTTTGCTATCATCTAATTTCACCAATTTTTATTTTTGTAAACAAAACTAGAATGAGTCTATATCTGATTCATGAAAGACCGTACACCTTAAATAAATACGAAAACTTTTTATAAGTATTCTCAGAACCTTAAAAACACTCTGCAATCGTCGTCATATAGTCTAACTCATTGTTTATTTCGAAACTTTTTATCTGACAATACACACTCATCCGACTCTTCAATTACTCAAGGCATTTCTTTTCAATTACGCAAGTAGTTATGAGTAATAATTAGCAGTGCTGCAATTTACCTGCATTGCAAACTTGTGTGCTTGCGCTTGAAAGCATTCATACATACATACTTATGTATATACTTACAGAGGTAAGCACATACCATGTGTACGAGTAGGTACTAAGTGCTATTGATAATACAGTAGGCGCACTAACAAAGCGTAATTGAGTAACAATATTTGCAATTGAGTTACAATATTTACAATGTGATAATTAGGCGACTTTTGAAAGATGAGCTAAGTCCGAACACTTTCACTTTTTCACGCTTTCACAAAGGCAGATGTTTCTACAAAATTTAAAGTTGATCTAAGCTGATCTACTTACCACAGATACTTGAACTGGATTTCCGAATAAAGTATTCAAATACAACTAGAACCTTACTTTGTCTTTAAATCCCAATTTATATATTGTAGTCTCAGAGCTCATCTCATCATTTGTATGTGATTGGCGTTGAACCGTTTAGCCGAATCGACGATAGTGCGCCACCTCTCTCTCTCCTTCGCAGTTCGGCGCCAGTTGGAGATTCCAAGTGTAACCAGGTGGCTCTCCACCTGGTCCCTCCAACGGAGCGGAGGCCTTCCCCTTCTTCGGTTTCCTCCGGTGGGTACTGCCTCGAACACTTTCAGAGCTGGAGTGTTTTCGTCCATTCGGACAAGATGACCTAGCCAGCGTAGCCGCTGTCTTTTTATTCGCTGAACTATGTCAATATCGTCGTATAACTCATACAGCTCATCATTCCATCGTCTGCGGTATTCGCCGTTGCCAATGTTCTGATGACCATAAATCTTGCGCAAAATTTTCCTCTCGAAAACTCCTAGTGTCGTCTCATCTGATGTTGACATCGTCCAACCTTCTGCACCGTAAAGCAGGACGGGAATGATAAGCAACTTGTAGAGCTTGATTTTGGTTCGTCGAGAGAGGACTTTACTTTTCAATTGCCTACTCAGTCCATAGTAGCACCTGTTGGCAAGAGTGATTCAGCGTTGGATTTCAAGGCTGACATTGTTGGTGGTTGGTGTTGGTTGGTACTGGTTCCCAGGTATACGAAATTATCTACGACTTCGAAGTTATGACTGTCAACAGTGACGTGGGATGTAAGACGCGAATGCGCCGACTGTTTGCTTGATGACAGGAGATATTTCGTCTTGTCCTCATTCACCTCCAGACCCATTCGCTTCGCCGCCTTATCCATGCGGGAAAAAGCGGAACAAACGGCGCGGTTGTGGCTTCCGCTGATATCAATATCATCGGCGTACGCCAGCAGCTGTACACTCTTATAGAAGATTTTACCTTCTCTATTTAGTTCTGCAGCTCGTATAATTTTTTCCAGCATCAAGTTCAAGAAGTCACACGATAGTGAGTCACCTTGTCTGAAATTTCGTTTGGTATCGAACGGCTCGGAGAGGTCCTTCCCAATCATGATGGAGCTTTTGGTATTGCTCAACGTCAACTTACATAGCCGTATTAGTTTTGCGGGAATACCAAATTCAGACATCGCGGCGTAAAGGCAGCTCCTTTTCGTGCTGTCGAAAGCAGCTTTAAAATCGACAAAAAGGTGGTGTGTATTTAAGACCAATTTAAGACTCTAATAAACCTCCCATCGGGTGAACGCAGGATACCGGTGGGACTCTATACAGGAACACTTACTATTGATCCCAATGTGGAGGCGTATAGTAGTGACACCAATGAACATCATCTGCAATTCCCAACTGACTTATAAAATACTTAATGCATAGCTAATAGCCAACTATGGCTTCGCGACAAAGTCTCACCTGATAGTCAAAATGATTTACAGCTATCTGGCGCTACCAATAATAAGAGCTATTGCCATATTTATTTAGCAATCAAGGTAATCCCACAGCGGAACAGCGGCAGCGTTAAAATACTAGATATTAGATATCTGCAGCATACGAATTCAATAAATATTTCCACAAGACAACAACAAAGGAGCAACTCAAATTAACTGCATACCTTCTACAAGACATACCAAATACAATACATACCTTTAACCTCAAAGCTAACGGCTTGCCGCCATCATCTTAAGCCACCTTTAAAATTGTATGAATGAAAATGTGATGTGATTTATATACTGTAGTAAATTGAGTCAACACCTCGCTTTAAATGCATTCGAGCAGCCACAAAGCAGCCTCTGAAAAGACATGTGTGCTAATGTCTCTGCTTTTGTGTGGTGTGTGTGTGTGTGTTTGTTGTTGTATTTATGTCAGCATACTTAGCGAAGACATATTAAATTTACACTTACACTTTCCAAACAAATTTGCGCTCACATTGTAAATGGCCAAAGCACTTATATAAACAATAAGAAAAAATTAGACACGCTCCGAAGGGAATACAGACAGCGGTCACTTCCGAAACGCCATCATTGGATGCCACGTCTCACATTTGCCACCTGCTCGTTCGCATTTATGTATGTAGATATTATAATTTTTATGTGTGTAGACTTGCTGTCTCCAGCAAGCAGAGTAGTACGCTTTACCTTCGGCTATTCTTCTTGTTCAATGAGATCATGTTGGCCCCGCTGCCTGTCAACCCGTCTAAACCATCCACCCACCGCAGCCGGTTGGTTACAAAGCACTTGCCGCAGGGAACGATACAAAGCACCGCACACAAGCGCTCGTGTGCGTGTGTTATGTTTGCATGAGAGCAGCAGAGCAACAGTGGCATGCAAAACTACCATCGTCTACTTCCACATGGGCGACCAAAGAACCAAGCCAACTCCAAACCTCCCAGCCAACCAAGCAAGCGGAGCAAGCAAGCGACTGCGTGCATTGCGAACATTGTACATTTTACTGCTGTGCCAGCAATAAATTAAAAGCATTCCCGCGGGATTTATTAACCGCACACGCACGGACACACTAACCAACCAACCAACCTAGATCTGGATCTTTGTGTACACGACTGGCTTTGTGTCCCCCCAAGCACGCGCGCCCTTGCGTGTGTGTGTATGTGTATGTGCGCGTGTGTTTGCTTATAACCACAACAAAAGCATTGAGGAATAGTGGAATACTGACGACGCTGTCATTAAAAAGCAATGCAGCACGAGAAATGACTAAGGACTGAGACATAAAAGTATCTACGAGCATTTATATGCATTCATAAATGCTTCATACTAATATACGCGTACTAACAAACACACAGTCATAATACTCGTACTTACTAATACACATTTAAAAAATTACAAAAATTGCCATTTGTACATAGTTAAGTACAATGTATTCACCTTTGCATTCGGCGCCGATAAATATATTCCTGCGTGTTTGTGTGCACATTTGTAATCAGTTAGTTGAAGTAACTCCGTAAGTTTTAACTTAACTTAACTTAACTTTTAAGTATTTTAGTTGAAGGATGTCGCGCTTAATTTATCTCTAATAAGTCAGAAAATTATAATCCGATCGCTTACTATAGCAACAGCTTCAAGTTTCTTTGTGAAGATCAAAAACCAATTTTTTATACTCTCGCAACATGTTGCACACATTACGTTTGTCTGAAACCCCTAAAACTAAACGAATTCGATAGAGAGTTATGTATACCAAAATGATCAGGGGTACGGTTATCTCTTTGTCCGTCCGTCCGTGCACGCGATAACTAGAGTAAGACTTGAGATATCTTAATGAAACTAAGCTGACGTTGAGCAACACCAAAAGCTCCGTCAGGATCGGGAAGGACCTCTCCGAGCCGTTCGATACCAAACGAGGCTTCAGACAGGGTGACTCACTATCGTGCGACTTCTTCAATCTATTGCTGGAAAAAATAATACGAGCTGCAGAACTAAATAGAGAGGGTACAATCTTCTACAAGAGTGTACAGCTCCTGGCGTATGCCGATGATATTGATATCATCGGAAGCAACAACCGCGCCGTTTGTTCTGCGTTTTCCAGTCTAGATACAAGACGAAATATCTCCTGTCATCAAACAAACAGTCAGCGCACTCGCGTCTTGGCTCCCACGTCACTGTTGACAGTCATAACTTTGAAGTTGTAGATAATTTCATTTATCTGGGAACCAGCACGCCAACAATGTCAGCCTTGAAATCCAACGCAGAATCACTCTTGCCAACAGGTGCTACTTTGGACTGAGTAGGCAATTGAAAAGTAAAGTCCTCTAAGTCGCTCATTATTCCCGTCCTGATGTATGGCGCTGAAGCGTGGACGATGACAACATCCGATGAGACGACTCTTGGGGTTTTCGAGAGAAAGGTTTTGCGCAAGATTTATGGTCCTCTAAACATTGGCAACGGCGAATACCGCAGACGATGGAACGATGAGCTGTACGATTTATACGACGACATTGACATAGTTCAGCGAATAAAAAGACAGCGGCTACGCTGGCTAGGTCATGTTGTACGGATGGAAGAAAACACTCCAGCTCTGAAAGTATTCGATGCAGTACCCGCTGGAGGAAGCCGCGGAAGAGGACGACCTCCACTCCGGTGGAAAGACCAAGTGCAAAGTGACCTGGCTTCACTTGGTGTTTCCAGTTGGCGCCAAAAAGCAAAAAGGAGGAATGAGTGGCGCGCTCTGGTGGATTCGGCTATAATCGCTTAAAGCGGTTCCTACACCAAATATATATATATATATCTTAATGAAACTTGGTACCCATGTTCCTTGGCACAAAAATAGCGTTAACCTTGAGCTATAAAGTGCTATAACGAAGCCACAAATCAAGCTATGAAGAATTGTATACAGACGATCATAATGAGTGGAGACATATTTGTATTGTTTTTTTTTTCGAAAAATGGGCATGACCCCCAAATAAGTTTTTAAATATTTCTCCTATTACTATTATATTATCAGAAATCATATTCTAACCACAACTACCTCCCATATAAAGGTTATGTTCAAAATTACAAAAAAATCTTGTAATTCACTAAGGCAAGACACCAGAAAACCTAAATTTTATGATACGTATGGTTCAAATAATCTACACTTTAGCTAGTATGACTAAAAAAACCATATCTCAGGGACTACTCAGCCAATTTCAATGAAATTCGGTTCGTAACATTTTAAGGCATCCAAATGCTTTAGTTTGAAAATAAGCAAAGTCGGTAGACATCCATGCCTACTTTCCTAATACCACAATTTTGTAGTCCATATGATTCGTTCACTTTACAATACATGTATAAATTAAGCACCAGTGAATGACCTTGTGACTAATTTTTTTAACGAAAATATCGGTAAATCTCTCAGATATTCGAAAGAAATTTAAAAGAGATGTGCCTCTGTGCCAGTTGGACAAAATCAGATCAATACTAACTCCAGCCCACCTATACTTCACATACGGATTTTCAAACTTCCGTACTGTATATATCGCTAAATAAATTGAAATCAGCCCAGGATACCCCAGCATTCATATATTCATATATTTATTTATTTTCGTTATTTTTGTGGACTTAAGTTAGATGGGTTTCAAAATTTCAAAATTAAAAAAAAAAAAAACAAGAAAAAACGTTAACTTCGGCTGTACCGAAGCTAATATACCCTTCACAGGTACATTTCTTTTAGTAACTATGTGTTAAGCAAATCTAAAGACGTAAGAAAAAGTAAGTAAAAAAAAAGAAAACATTTTACTAATACTTTTTAGCCGAGTTGTTTGTATGGCAGCTATATGCTATAGTGAACCGATCTGAACAATTTTTTCGGAGATTAAATTGTTTCTATGAACAATAACTCACACCAAATTTCGTGAAGATATGTAGTAAAATGGGTTGTTTGTATGGCAGCTATATGCTATAGTGAACCGATCTGAACAATTTTTTCGGAGATTAAATTATTTCTATGAACAATAACTCACACCAAATTTCGTGAAGATATGTAGTAAAATGCGGAAGTTTTCCATGCAAGCCCTTGATTCCGATCGTTCGGTTTGTATGGCAGCTATATGATATAGTGGTCCGATATCAGCGTACTTTCGACTAATGAGCAGCTTCTTGAAGAGAAAATAACATCTGCGAAATTTCAAAACGATATCTTAAAAACTGAAGGACTAGTTCGTATATATACAGACGGACAGACAGACGAACATGGCTAAATCGACTCAGCTCAACATACTGATCATTTATATATATACTTTATAGGGTCTCCGACGCTTCCTTCTGGGTGTTACAAACATCGTGACAAACTTAATATACCCTGTCTGTTCAGGGTATAAAAATCTTATTAAAAAGCGCAATATGTTTAAAATATTTTCGAAAAATATCAAATTAATCCGAGTAATACTCTAAGCGATGTGCCCTTTGGAAGTTCCGGCCAACACACCATGTCAGTACGAATTTAAAACTTTAATCGCGTTTATTTCAAAACTAAATTTTTCAAGTCGGTGGACACGATTTCTCGAAAATTTATGAAGCGATTCTGTTAAATAGCATTATCTAGTTCTCTTTGAACTAACATTATCTAGTTAATGAACATTTCTTTTTTTTTTCGAACCAATATATGGCGAAAATTTTACCAAAAAAGTTAGTTTTTTGGTTAAAATTCTCTCAAAAATACAAAATATAAGTTTTTCTTTTTTCCTTCGTTCATTAACTACATTTATCTATGTACTATCGAAATATTTTTGGTTATCTTGTCCACGGCAAAAACTTTTTTTGTGGACACCTTATGGAAGATGAGGTGCGAAAGGCGGAGTTTTAGGAATTTTTAAATAAAAATTTCAAAAATGTGTCTTTGATATGCAGAATTGTGGAAATGAAATACGTATATATGATTGTATACACAGTGGAACTACCATAACTCGAACTTTTCGATTGGCAATAGCGTTTCCAAATCATTCCATAACTCGAACTCTTAAATTGGCAATAGAAGTCAAATTTCATTTTCATTTCCTTCCATAAATCGAATTTTTCGACAAGGGCATAATACAAAATTTAAAATTTTACTATAGAGGTAGAATTTTAAAAGAGTACATCTATATTATACTTACGGATTGCATAAAAGGCATAAAAAAAGGCTTGGGATACAGACGAAAGAAAGATACAGAGCCAAAGAATAGCAAACTGCAACATACCAGATTAGAGGATATATGTTTTAACGTATTTAAATAAAACGTTATGCGAAGTCTCTCTAACTTGAAGTTTTTTTGTGGATTATGGGGATTCGAGTTAGAGAAGTTCCACTGTATTTATAAAAAAAAAAATAAAATTGTAAAAATACCCTCGTTTTTAGCCTCTGAAACTCACCTAACTCCTTAATGCCGAATATTTGGGTCGAATTGAGTGTTATCTTAATAACATTAAATAAATAAATAGGATTAACTTGTTGATTGGGACCATTCTAACTAGCGAAAACCAAAAAAAAAACGGAATCTTTATCCACATAGAACTTGCTAGTTTAAATTTTTTAACAGCAAGTCTCGAAAAAACAAGTTTCAAGTTTTACTTTTTGGGCTAACTGACTCATCGACACTATAATGGGTTGAACAGGAAATACATTTCTTAACTATTTCACCTTAAAAAAAAATTTACAATATTTGGTGTTTTCTGATTGTAGTGAAACAAGGATATAGAAATTATATTTGTCTTGTCAGTATGGTCAACTACATTGTTATATAGGAAAAACGTTAGCAACACATTCATTTTATACTAATATTATTAATTAACAGTTCACATTATATTTCTTTAGGGTATTAAGAACTAGACACCGTTCTAAAATTATTTTTAACCTTTTTTGGTATAGCGATCATCACGTTTCGGTAGTCAAATTCGTATTAAGGCAAGTATTTATGTATTTTAAAAATTATTTTTCAAATTTATAAATTAAATATTTATAGTTTGTTGTAAATGCTTTCTATAGAATGTCTACAATGCTGAATACAACTATTATTTTGTACAATTGTAAGCACATATGAACGAACCACAGGATCGACATTGTACAACTAACTTTCGAAATAAAATTAAAACATACCATATACTCTTATATACACAAAAATTTATGCGTGTTTTCGACACACAGCCCACCTTTACCTTTAACATAATGTACAAGAAACTTCAATTTGTGATTTCAGTGTTTTCAGTTTCATTCTGTTGCGCGCTCAAGCCACTGAAAACTCTTTCCGGCGGATGATTGTGTTCGACATTTCGCACAGAGAACTCCTCTTCATTGACATCGGTTATAAGACGTGCTTTACAATTGCGACTGCGCTGCTTGGCACATATCCAATATTTACGGGATTTCACCTTTTTCGCGCAAATATACGAATAGCCATCACAAACCATCTTGCGTGCGCCACGCTGTCCCACAACATAGCGTATAGACTGTATGCCACAAATATCGGAACCATCTGTAATGAAAATAACTAAAACCACAATTAAAATGATTAAGTGTCTACAAAGAAGAAGGAGCAAAGAAATTAAATATTTCAATTTAAATTAATAAATATAAGCAAGTAATCAAACTATAACGTGTGTGGAGAAACCAATTTAGAAAACAAAAGGTCAAAGTTCACTAATTTTAACACTGGATAAAAACCCATTTATTTATATTTGAATATTTTCAGTGTATATTTCGTTCACTAGTCATTACTCAGTTGTTTATATTTATTTTACTTTTCATTAATTTTTTTTTTTTTGAATCTCTATTAATATCATTAAAGTTCTTTTTTTAAATCTCTGCGTTGTATCAATGCGCCGGCTGTCGGCGGTGGTGGTGGATGGTTGTGGCTTTGGTTTTTTATTAGCAAAGCGCCAGTCTTTGAACAAGTGATGATGCGCGCACGGCAGCGATTATCGCGATTCTTTGCGCACAGCCAATAAGTTTTTGGACCTTTGCTATTATTGCGAAAGTATGCAAAGCCGGCGAATAATAATTTCGGTTTGCCTTTTTTGCCTTGTGTAATCATTAAGCCGCATTTCTTGGCTAAAGACTCCAGAGCTGAAAATAAAAATAAGTAAAGGGTTAATAAAAAGTTCATCAAATTAAAAAAAATAATAATAAATTTGAGTCAACTTAAAACTAAAGATTAGAAAGCTGGAATACAAGCGTATAAGTTAATATTAAAAATATTGATAAATCAGCATTTTTATATTTTTTAATAGCGATTCAACGTTTGCTTATATATACATATAGGGATTTAAGTAATTAATAAAATATAATAAATATACATTATAATATTTTCACTTTAATTATTAATTTTTTATACAAGCAGCTTCGATATTAAATTCAATATTATCTTTTATTGTTTTTATTTATTTAGAAATGTGCTAAATTGAAGTAAATTTATTACAAATTTTTTCACTTAAGCGTTTTATAATTAATCTACAACGTTTTTAGTATTAACTCACCAATCAATGTGTAGCTAATAATAACATTCAATACGTTTTATTGTATATATGTATTATTTTCAGCCGATAAATATCGTTTAATAACTGCAATCCACACATTACTGTACTAAAAACTTTAAATTATTAAAAAAACAGAAAGTATTGTATTCAAAAGCCATAGTAATAGTAACAAATATATGTATATATATATATAAATTTAATTTTTAACGCTATATTAAACAAACAATTTATTCATAGTTAGAAAAATATTTTGATTCTAAAAACTAAAAACATTTAAATCAGTAAAAAATCTCATAAAAATGTCTCATATATTAAATATATTGATATATGTATGTATGCCATAATCATGCTTCAATATATAAGAAAACTTTATAGAGCTCTTAAGAGCGTTGTCAATGTCGATATACACGTTTATTACTATCCTTTTCGAAGCAAAACTATTATATAATAGCTAACAAATCGTTTTACTCGTGCGAATGTTCGGCATTACGTAAAATGTAACGTTCTACACCATTAACAAGGCGTGTTGTAGCGCGCGCCTTACATTTGGCACTCTTATAGCGGGCACAACGCCAATTGGTGCTCTGCTTCAGCATGCGATCAATAACAAATTCGAACGAGTTAATAATCAACTTTTTACGCTTCTTCTTGGTGTTACCGAACGAAGCCAAGGACGATAGTGGTAATACAGCGATGGATTTTTTTTTGTCTGTAAAGAATAAAAGTTGCAATTAGTATATGGTAATAGTGTTTATGCTACAAATAAGTTAATTGGAAGTACTACAGTAAAAAATTGTTGTAAATTGGTAAACCGTTATGCTGCAAAAAGTCTGTTTTTATTTCAAGTTTTAAGTGTTGTAGGTATTTTCTGAGATTTCTTCCTTAAATTTTATTTTTTTTATATTTAATCAATTAACTTATATATATTAAAGTTTGAAATATTAAGCCAAATAAATTTGTCTACCATTTGTTTTTTTGTTACAAACCCAATAGTAGCTTCATATATAGTATATATGTATACAAATGTTTAACTTATCGGAGTTTTTGGTTTCGAGTGTGCTGAAAACGATGTATCTACTAATTGTATCCAAGCCTCGCTTTTTTTCCTCTTGAATATTATATGGCTGTTTACACATGTATCGAAATATTAGCCTTAACTTTAGTATAAGTGTCTTTTACTATTATACTTCACACCAATCGTTCGAAAATTGGTTTAAATTCAAAATATACTTCGTTCGTGGTACAATAACAATCCTTAAATAATATATTGTAATACTACAGCTTATCCCTAAATTTTAGTTATTAGATTTTTTTAATCTGTTCTCTTGACAATCTGGTCTAAACAAGTAGAGCACCTCAACATTCAAGCACTGTGGCATAACATATAGTATATTTTTTGAAGTATTTTTAAACTAATTTTTTCTGTAAATTTACGTCCACGAAAGTACGTATCATTCTCTTAAATCACCATAATAATTCCTTTAATTATTTTTTAATTTAAATTATTAATTTTGAAAACGTCCTTTTTTGCATTTTTTTAGTTGGAAATCTGTAATTGAAAATAAAGCAAATTTATTAACTTGATAAATAGTTGTATGTTAAAACTATGTACCTGAATTATTTTCCGGTTAATAGTTTTTTAAGGCATAAATTTCCACAAAACTTTTAGAGTGCCCAACAAGTGCGTCTCTAAGAAATATATATTCCAAAATTTAGCAGCGCATCAACTATCTCATTAAGATTAAAATACATTTATATAAACTAAATTAAATTCATTTCTTTGAAATTTAATTCCAAAATATCATTAAAAATTTACCGATTACAAATTATGTTTTTCTAAGTATGAACTTATTGTATGTAAATTATTATATAATTATTTTTTAATTCATATTACATGTGTACATATTTGTTTTCAGTTTTTTGTAGAAACTAAAGATTTAAAAAATCTATAATAAGCACATTTTAAGCATATATATTACATTTCGTGCTTTGCATTTAATTGAAACCATTCAAACTCCCTTTCGTCGTAACACAACTAACAGCTGTTCAGGTAATTGATACAACACTTTCCATTCCTGTTAAGTGTAGGATATTTTTACATTTGTGTCTTTTCAAAATTGTTAAAATTGTTTAGTTATCTGTACATAGTAGTCTGTGTGATTTTCTCTCCACTATTGTGCACGCATTATGATTGTGAAAACTTTTATGCACAATGCGCCCATTCTCAGTGTGTACGCGCCCGTGACATTTGCGTCGCGTTGTATACTGTGTACAACGCCAATAAATCTTATTGTGTATACGCTTCTCATGAACATAATGAAATCCTCTATGCACTAATAAGGTGCGTCCCTTTTGGCTAGAAATATAATGTATGTCTGAAGCGTCATCCACATCGATAGAGCGTTTCATATTTTTAGCGATATTTAAGGAGACATCAAACGAACCTGTAATTGAAATTGAGAGAGCAATTAATTTTATAGATTTGTGTGTGCGTATGCTTATGTGAATAAATAAACTGTAAATAGTTACAGGCTATTAAGGATAATCTTAAGGAAACTCTCACCATTTTTATGAAACAAAAACGTGCGCCAACAACAAACGCCACAATTTACATAATTCACATTTCTATTCTATTCTATAGCATATAGTACAAATATATATATATATATGTATATATATAATATCAATAAAACAGAAACGTTGTTAATTCATTGAACTAAACTTCAGTTGAAATCGCGGGCGTGGTTTTTTTTTTGTTTTTTTATGGTTGTTAACTTTTGTTTATGTTGTTGTTGTGGTGTGCTTTCTACGGATGTTGCTGGTGGCGTTGCAACGTCGCACCACCGATATTTTGCGTGAGAATTTCTATTTTAACATTGCCATCAACTTCCACTTCATGCTCCTCATCGCCCTTCAAAGTTGTCACACTGTAACATTGCTGATCCTCTTGTTCTTGTTGATGATCGTATTCATGCAATTGCTGTTGTTGTTGTTGGTGATGGTGGTGGTGTTGATGTTGTTGGTGCTGCGCTTGCTTGCTCGACCCATACTTGTTGCGCTTTAGCTCCGCGTGTATATGCTCCGCTTTGTTGATGATAAACTTTGGCGGACTGCCCTTTAGCATAGTGATACGTGCTGGACACTTAATCTTCTTGGTGGCCATCGAACTGCAGCGCCACAATATCTTTTTCTTATTTTCACTCATTATGAGAAAGCGTACGCCGTTAGCCATGATGGCGGGTCTGCCGCGCAGCGATTGTGTGAAAAAGACTAGCACATCCTCCGGATTTGGCACCACATCATTGGCGAGTACAACTGCGGTTGGTGTTGGTATGGCGTATATGAAAATAGAGCGAGAAAAAATAGTACAGTTAGTTAGTGTTTATATTTAAATAATGCTTAGTTTACATTTTTAATATACAGCAAGTGTTAGCAAACGAATGTTTTTGCATATAAGCCTAAATGTTTATTAATACCACAAGTACTACAATATGGAATTTGTTTTTTCTTTTCATTTTTACATAAACTTAAAAAAAAAGTAATATACAATTATGCTTTTGCGTTGCTTAAATTGTGAACATTTCCTGTTCATTATCCATTTCCAGCGGCATATCATGTTGAGCATCGATTGCCGCCAAATGCGTTGGAAGTGCGCTGTCCATTGTCAGCTCAACGACATTAGTGCCTGATTGCTTCTTACTGGACTTGACATGTCGATGTTTGTGAATTTGCCGAAAATCACTCGTATCATACTTATTCATGCAAATCAGCACGGGACAACGTATGCGCCTGCAATAAAAGGAAATAATACAAGTTGATGTTACATAGTTGTTAATAGAGAAAACCTAAAATAGCAGTTACCTGTAGTACCAGTGACAGCGCCAGAATAAATTCGTACGATTCTCATTGTTGCGAAAATATTTGAGTCCATCCAACCAAAGCAACTGGCCACCACGTTTCGAGATGGAAAATTGTATCTTTGGTTGTGTTGTGTTGAGTTCGCAGCCTTAGGTGTGTGTGTGGCAAGCGTATTAGTAAAAGAAAAGAGATTTTTATAAGAATAGAAAATGTTAATTTCTGTTCTCTCTTAATTCAAGTTACATACATTTGAAAAATCAGAAGATAAAAGCTTTTACATGATTTTTTTAAGATTTTTTTCCGCTTTACAACTTCAATGGACAGTATTTATTTTCTGTTTTTTTTTTATGGTTAGAAATTGCATTCATACGTACTTTCAAAGAAAAAAATTTGACTTTTAACAACAACAACGTGTATACTATAGTATCGTATAAAAACATACTTGCTGCAATCACTATCAAATCAAGTAAAAGTACGCAAATTTGCTTTTTAAAATTGAAATTTCAGTTTGTAAGACACGTTAAATACAATATAATATTCATATTACTAAATTTATATATTACTTTATCTATATGTAAAATTAATTATAAATACTTTTTACAAGAATTCAATATTTTGGTATTTTGGCGATATCTCGCTGCTCACTACTTCAGTTCGAGTGCGCTATGTTGATGCTTTCGTATACTACAATGTACAATATATATTCATTGACCACCATTTTTGGCATAGACTGTATTACGCGCTTTTCAATATAAACCAAACTTCTAAACCTTCAGATCATCATCTATATCATCGTGCAGCGAGTCAATATGACCCTCATCGAGTAGCGCACAGACTTTTGGCAGAAACGGTTTAATTTCAATATCATTGCTGGTGGCATGCTTATGCTGATGGCAGAGACGTAAATTCAACGTTGTCTCATCGTATATCGCAATGGCGGGACATTTCTCTTTGTAGTAATTACTGCACTTCCAATATTGACGTGAACCACGCTTCTTGTTGCGAAAGAAGCGAAACCCGTTTATAACCAACAATTTGCCACCATTCTTTTTTGAATCAATAAAATCGATTTGAAAGCCTGCAAAAAGAAATGACAACTGTTAGTAGAATACACTAAAGAGCTAGAAATAAATTAATTAATAAACAATATTTATATTTGACAAATATCTAGTGCGCTAAAGCTACTTAAAAGTAAAATGTATGAAAAACTTAAACAAAGCTGAACTCACAGTGTTCGCGCTCTACAGTCCAATGTAGATCGTAGTGGGTAATGTTATTATGGATTCCACTTAAATATGATTTTTAAGCTTAGCGCAAAGTCAGTTGGCTTATGATATAAAGAACGAGCTTATAATATAAAGTGACGAAACTAAAAATAATACATTCGAGTTTTTGCTAGCAATTATAAATCAAAAACGTTTGTTTATTTTAGTTAAATATAATGATAAAAATAATGTTGTTTGTACGGGCGTGTATGTGCCCATAGTCTTTTCTAAATACTTAAATTGTATTATTAAAAACTATTGAATTAAATGGCAAGTATGTCCGAAACAGTTACGCAGCATACATAAATACAGATGTATGTGTGTATGTAGCATGAACTTAGCCAACTATAGTAGGTGTATGCACATGAACTTCCATTAAGTAGTTAAGCAGTTTATAGTCCAAAATTATTATTCCTCCTTCACAATCGAATGGTTGTGTACGCCCTTTATAACGCACCGCGTTGGCGCCTCAAAACTTGTTATGGCACGCGCCTTACAAAAGCTATGCCACTTTGTGCACTTCCAATACACTTTGGTGCCGTAAATGTTGTTCTTGATGAAACGATGACCTTCATATGAGAGCAGCTTGTTGCCACGCGATGTCGTACTATATTTGATAGCGCCCCAATCATCCAAGGTGCGATTCTCCAGAAATGCGGGTTTACGCTTCGACAAGCCAGTTTTAACGGCATGCGTTTTGCCGCCAATACTTTTTGTTTCATTCAGCGAAGTAAATATCGGCAGGAAACTCTCATCCCCGCTTGGCAACTCAAATTTGCAATTCGTTATGCTATATTGGTACGTGCGCATTGAATCTGAAATTAATAGCCAAAACAAAAAAGGGAGACAATGACAGGTTATAGAACAAGCACACAAATTACGGCATTTAGTATTTACAATATTATATGTATATGTACTATGTATGAACTGAGCAATTTAAACGGTAATTTTTACAATGAAAAATTTAATACTTTATACAACAACCTATAAATGTACATATTAAAAAATCTTGTATTTGCACCGTTCAGCTAATACGTTTTATTTTGAGAAATCGCAATTCTAACTGCGCAACGACATTAAATCTTTAAGAAATAGTTCAGTGCGCTGAACGCCAGCTTGACTGCGCGGATATTTTCGTGCGTGATTATGCTCGAAGGTGCGATGTAGTATGCGTTCAGTGCCTTGCTTATCACGCGCAGTCACCACACGCGCCCGACACCAAGTGACATCCTGTGGAGAAAGAAAAGCGTAAGCTTAAAAAAATAACAACAAATACTGCGTTTTTGAGGAAATAAGATTCAAAAAATAATAATATAATAATAAATAATTTAAAAATATAAACCAAAAGAGAGAAAATATAAAAATATTAAAAAAATAAAAAAAATTATAAATAATAAAAAAATAAAAAAAAGAAATGAAAATTATAAAAAAAAGAAATTAAAATTAAATTAAAAAAAAATTATAAATTAAAAATTAAAAAAAAATTTATAAATTAAAAATATAAAAAAAATTATAAATTAAAAATATAAAAAAAAAAATTATAAATTAAATATATAAAAAAATCATAAATAAAAATTATAACAAAAAAAATTAATATTTAAAAACTTAATTGCCTTTTTCGAGCAGATCCAATAGGTGCGCGTATTTGATTTGCGATTTTTTACGAACTTGTGATTGCCATACATGAGCACAGTGCATCCGCGTTGGCCGGTACTGAAAGTAGCGATTTCTGCAAAATTTTATAATTTTATAATTAGTAAATGCTGCATATGTGCGGTGAGTAAATGTATATGTTTAGAAGCAACCTATGACAGTATTACATACTCATCTCTGAGTTGTGATTAGCCGAGAAATATTATAACATTTGTGTTTAGTTTTGTATGTAATGTACTTGAACGTGTATTTTTCTTTTAAATAAGTCTTTTGGTTTTGCTATTTAACATGCATACGAGTAAGCTACATTTCACAACCAAAGTGAATTGCTTTATGTGAGAGCCGCATTCTGCGCAATGCTGCAAGCTTCGTTCTTCATTTGTACTTGCACGTATTTGTTCGAATCTGCAATACTTAGAATTGTGCTCGCCGACTGTTCTATGGATGTTTTGCGCTTTTTACGCGCTACTTTTTGTGCGTGATTGTGGCGACAGGACTCCAAAACGATTTTCTGCACACCATCAACCACATCAGTGACAACGCGTGCATTACACTTGGTGCTGCCCTACATGGAAATAAATAAAAACAATAATATTAGTAGAAGAAATGTGGATTATTGCTTAACATATATACACATTTACCTTTTTGGCACATATCCAGTAAGTCTTCAAACCGCTACGTCGGTTGCGCACATAATTGTAACCTTTGAATACTAGTAATGTGCAGCCACGCTGACCCAAGGTGAATGAGAGTAAGCTATCACACGCACCCATGTCCAACACTTCCTCTGAAAGTAGTAAAATAAATAAGTATTCGGTTGAACATGCCAAATTTTTTGATAAATTTACAATTTTATCTGCCGATACATACATAGATAGCACAATGTCGCCAACGATAATAAGGTTTTTATTTTTACTTTTTTTCTAAATTGTTTTTTATTATTTTTTTTGCTTTTGATGTTCAAAAATTCTTTTTCATATATTTAGTTTTAATTTTATTTGCATTCTTCACTAATGAAATTAAAATAAAATAAATTAATTCAGTTTAACTAAAATATTCATATAAGGAGAGAAATACAGCAGCGGACTGTATGTCATTCCTTGTTGCGGTTGTATTTTAAAATGGCGGGTGATTATGTTCCTCGCATTTGACTATAACGTCGTGTCGGCAATCCTCATCTATCGTCACAACGCGCGCTTTGCACTTGTGTATGCCGGCGCGTGCGCAGGACCAGTACGTTTTGGAGCCAGACGACTTGTTGCGCGTAAAACTGTAGTCGCCCACCTTCAGCTTGCGGCTACCACGAAATCCCGTTATATAGGAAAAGTAATTAACTGCGCGGCCTACAACGAAAGTGGAGAGATAATAAAAATGCGATTAGTGAAATATTATACCAATTTGGGGTTAATTCAAATGAAAGATACAATTTCAATTATAAATAAATAGTTATACGTAACAGTTAAAGTTATCATATATTTGAGATTTTTTTTGTTGTTTTTTTGAAAATTTTTTATTGCTTGCATGTCTTTTGCATATTTTTGTTTCACTAATAGTATTATTAGTATTATTATTTAATATATACTAAAAATAACATAAATTATGAAAGAAAGTTCTTAAATTCAGTATGAACAGTACTGTATAATAACAGCACAGCTTCACTAATACATATCCGTTTTTAGTCCGTTATGTTCTCTGCGGAAACGGTTTCAACTCGACCAGTGGTTAAGCTATATGTGCCTTTAGCATATGTTATGGTATCGCGCGTGTTGGTAAGGTTTACCTTGCCAGCAACCGTTGTGGTATTATTCGATGACATTGCAGCTGCCGCCGCTGCAGCTGCTTTGAGTGAGCCATATTTTCGTGCTTTTGTAATGACCTCATGATTGTGTTCACTATTCAATACCGTCAAGGTGTTTCCTTTCGTTTTTATGCGCGCACGACAGCGCAGCACAGCGAATTGACTGCACCGCCAATAGGTGACCTCTTCACGGCTAACGTGTCGATTGAATGTGTGTTGCTTCAGCACTAGTTGCCTGGTACCATACTTGCTCACCACAAAAACGGGACCCTCAAATGCATTATGTGTATGCAATTGCTGGATGGGTGCACGTTCGGTGGGCTCATGTAGTATTGTGGGTTGTAAATAGATTTCCTCCTCCTCATAGATGTCTTTATCTGAAAATGAAAATGTTGCAAAATCATGTATTAGTCTGGATATCTAGTAGATTTAGAGTTTATACATTTTTATATCAATTAAATATATTTTCTTTAATAAAGTAAACAGTAGCCATATTTGTAGTGAAATTGCGCTTTAATTAAATGTATTTTAGGTTAACTAATATTTCTTTATTATTATTTTTATGTGTTGTTTTGTAAGTCCATAGAGTACTTCTCGCGGCAAGCGGGCGTATGCGATGCTCCAAGCAAGACAAGACCACCTTTCAGTTCATCAATTGTTACATTGGCAGGACAATTAGGTGTGATGCAATACCAATGACTATTGTAAGCTCTGGAACGTAATAATTTGTATTTTACTCCTCGCAATATGAGATATCTAAATTGGTTTTTCGTGATAATAATAGCTAAAAAAAGAAAGATAAATTGCATATTAAGAAGTTTTACATCAGACTCTTTTTTATTAGGCTAATTTTTACAACAAATTAAAAACACCGCCTATGAATCACACTTTATTTCTAATATTTTTTTAGGTTAATTAAAACTATTTATTAAAAAATTTCAAGTAACAGCTGAAAATCTAAAAAAAAATATATAATTTATACTTTTATCAAGAATAACACTAATAATACATTTGTGTAAGATATTTTATTTTCTTTAACAGTTATTTATTACTTCAAAAAATTTGTATTTTACATTTATTTTCAGTTAACTTTATTTTGCATTACTTAAATGGCTATATGATAATACTTAAGTGTGTAGGAATATAAGAGCATATATGTATTCAATGTTTGACTTATAATGTCAGTGCAAATTCGGCTCTTGATAATGCCTTTGATGGCATCGTTTCAGGCGTAAACTTGGGTGGATGATTGTGTGGATGTTTACCCAATTTGATGGAGCCATCCCATTTGGTAATGCAGCGTGCTGTACATTTGTTATCCGAGACACGCCTGCCATTACCTCTGGAACAAATCCAGTTTATCGTCGAACGAAAACTGGCTTCTTTCTTATACATAAACCCGTTGAAAAGTAGATTGTAACCCTGTTTCTGATTGCGCATATAAAATACCTCTTGATTTTCCAACCATACACCTAATGGAAATGGCATAGTGTAAATGATGGCTTCCCTTTTCTCCGATACATTCTCACCAACTCTGCACTCCAAATTCGCTGTAATTTAAAATGAAATTGATATAACAATTTAGTGAAGTTGCGGTAATGACTTTATGGTATCTTTTAAGCAATACTTTATAGAGAAAACAAAAACAATTACATTTCTTATAAAAGTGTGCTTTATTTTTGGTTTAGTTGAAATTGTAAACAATCATCAACGTATTGCGTCGTCTGCATATGCATATACAGTTCTGGTTCCACACTTTCGTCCGCATCTGCCGCGTCATGCTCGAGTGGATCAGCTGTTGGCGTGCTTGGTGAGCTGGAATCGTCTGTCTTAAAATGTGGCTGTCGCACGGATAGCTTTACCTTTGCACCAAAGTCGAGCTCTTTCAGATAGGTCGTTTTCAATTCATTGCAAACTCGACGCCCCCACTCGATTTTCTCTGATTCCTTGCCATGCGTATGCACGCCGTAAACGCGTACATAACGTTTCGGTGAGAAAATTAGACGTGCTCTACACTGATGCTTGGTGCAACGTAGACAACGCCAATAACGTCCACGATTCTTTCGATACAAATAATTGTTGAGCACAATCAATGGATGTCCACGTTGACTATAGATGAATTCCAAATCGGCGGGGTCGTATTCGCGATTTGCATCTGAAACCAAGTATCCACAATTAAACCTATGTATGTGTGAGCGCAAAAACAAAATTTAAGTCCAATAAAACAAAACCGCAGCACAAATGTTAGTTTCAAATAAAAGAAACTCTCATTTCCTATTATTTATTTTTGGAAGTACATATGTACCACATGTAAATATGTTTATTATACGGTTAGTGACATTCTTTAATTATAAACTAAACGATTAATTTCAGCCAGATCGATATGGTAGAGCGTTGGTATTGTGCCTTTTGCAGTAACCTCGTGCTGCACACCATTGATATATTGGCAGTATTGGCAGTTTTCGACATTTTCGCTTTTTAACGGTATTTTCTTAGATCGGCTACGTTGCACATTTTCTAAATGCTGTATTGTGCTCCAATCAATTACATCGTTCATTGCATTACCGCGTTTTAATAGCTGCACGTCTATGACTGTTGCTATTCCATCCACATCCGGTGTCATTGCCAAATTAATTGCAGGATAAAAAACATAATAAATCATAACCATAAGCAATGACAACACATTGCTCGTAGATAATGCCAAATATTTATGTGGTAAGTCGTCGAACCCCATTTGCTTCAACGGCGTAAGAACCCAAAATATATAGAAACCAAATAACAGCAATGAACACAAATAGCAAGCGAATCCTTGTATTGCCCGATAAGGAGTTGGTGCTGGATAGGGCATTATACGAAAAACAATAATAACCGCAACTGACCACACTCAAATACAATTTAATTTTTGACAATTTACGCCGAAAAACAATTGAATAAATACATATACGATTTCAAAAATATAAGAAAGTAGTTAAATGTTTTTATACCCAATACATACTTTTATTTGTACTCATATATAAATAATACATAAATGAATATTGAATTACTCTTTACATAAATACACACTTGCTCTTTTGCAAACATTTTCACTATTTCAAAACTTGAACCGATTATATGACGCGATATATTATTTTATATTTTAAAACAACTGTCCAAACAAATGTCTTTTATTAATCTTGTTTAAAGCAAGCTCCCATTATGATATACTTTTAGCAGACATTGCTGGATAGTTATGGTTTGACCAACTTTGTATTGGATTCGTTTCCCTTGAATTTGTATTGAGATTAACACGATTCGTAAAATATACATTGGGAATTACCAACAGTAATTTTAATACCCCATTTAACTCTTCAATCATTTTGACGAAACCTTATTTTGTCGAAAGAAAGTAACTACAGATAAAGATAAAGATATTCTAAAACACAACTTTCGAGCGCTTTTCCAATATCGATACTTAATTTTAACATTTTTATTATTATCATTCATGTAAAGTAAAGGGATCTTTCACCGTCTTTCTTATTTGGTAAATTAATAAATTTATTTTATTATTTATTAATTATAATAAATTAAAATATGTATATTTTGTTTTTAAATAAAGTATGTCGTCGACATTTTTATAATAGTAGAAAGCAAAGAACTAATGACTTTATGACAAGCTTTATAGATATTTAGTTTGTAAAGTTTCTTTAATAACAAATAAATAAGTGTTCGAAAGGAGTTACATTTAGCAGTAACGTGAATTCGCGGTAATAACTAATGTTTACTGCCAATAAAAATATATATGTCCATCTGTAAATATGATAGATGTTTGTAACTAATTGAAATTAATTTTGTTAGATATCATAGAACAATAGCGCATTCATATGCATAACCGCAGTTGGAGATATACACGTGATATCTCTTATATTTTTATATTTTTAGAAATGTGACAGAAAAGTGTTTTAATAAAAATGAGATATGTAGTTCTTTTTTAATGAATGCTTTCATGCTAAAGAGCAAAACACGTTGAGCGATTTTAGCTACAAATATGGAATCATGATCTACTTAAATAAGTATTGTGCCATATTAAGAAAAAAAGTTTATAGGTATATATACATAACTCTTAACTAATAAGAAATCACGATTCCATATCCTTAATATTAGAAAGGTTTTATAATAACTTTGTGTAAATATTTTTCATTACTCACATGGAATATGTTCGACATCATCAGCCTTTTTCGTATGCTGTTTTTATTATGAACTTAAATTCCCATTCATGAAAATCACACACTTTCATTATTATATCCATTTTATGTTATTGCTGTACTAGTTCTTATTTTTGTAGGAACCTAAGCAAGTACACCCATATACACATAACACATTTTCACATACTATAAACTTTTTCAAACATTATTTCTTCAATGGTTGATAATATAGCACCTATTTTATTATTTACATTAAAATTTCTATATATAAAATGCACAACAATATAATTTTATAAGCTACGAAAAATGCGGCGAATATAGTCAAACAATAATTGCGAAACAATATACGCTCCAAAATGGCGTTTCGAAGTACAGGTATGCAATTTAGGGTTTGCCGTGAAGAAAATGAAAAATCGTCATATTTAATTTGAAGAATTTTTAATATTTACTCAAGCCAAAACTTAATAAAATGTTTAAGTGAATATCTATTTAGAAAATATTTTTAATATTCATATTTTAAACCGCACTCTTGAAATATTTTAATTTTTTTCAAAGTATTTTATTAAACCGTATAAAATAAAAATCAAATGTATGCAACCCTACAATTTATTTTTCGTTTATCGAATGACGCGTGACACAAACAAAATTTTACCCATCCTACACAAAAATAAATAAATTTATATTTAATCCTCACAATTGTGATTTTGTTGTTTTATTTCATGATTAGTTTAATAATTATTTATATACTATAAAATGATTTGATTGTAATCCTAAATATATTTAAAATTTACAGAGAATTCACCATCGGCAAATTTATTAGAATCTGGATCGTCATGGATTGAAACTCGTCCACTGAAAGGAAAACGTGGACGTCGTCCTAAGCAACCGAAAAAGGATGAAAGACTAGCGGACAAAGTATTGGCTGCTGTACAACGTGGCCGTGGGGAACCTGCTTTATACGCCTCCACTACAAAAGGTGGCATGAAACTTATCTACGAAGGACATCATTTTAGATTCACATTTCGAAGGGGTCCATACTCAATTTTCCAATGTTGTTATAAGGAGAATATGCAAGAATGTAAAGTTCGGGTTGTAACCGATCAAAAACGTGTTTTTCCCCTGGACGGAGAACATGTTCATTTCATGCAAGCCACAGATAAAAGTGTAACTTCTATGACTTTTGAACCTGACGGCCATTTGGATGATGATGAGAATAGTCAGGAACATGAACAAAGCGACGCTTTTGATGAGTACGAGATACAGGTAACTGATTCGGTGCAGACCAATGAACCACAAACAATGGAAGTGCAGCATTCGGAAGAGTTTTTGGCAGAGCCAAATGAAGATATACCTGTTTCCTCCGATACAAATGATTTTCGAGAGAAAATAAAGCGACGCTTGCAAAAAGCGCTTTTAGGCAAAAAGAAATGAAACAACAACGCCGAATTGTTAGAAATCAATTATAATTATATATATACATTTATTTAATATAAATTTTTTCTTTTATATACTATTATATACTGACATTGAATAGCTAGTGCCTTATGTGGTAGTACAGTGTAATAAGAACTTGAAGTAACTTAATAAACAATACAAGTGCCTATATATTGGATTTTGATATATTACAGGACAAAAACACACCTGGCTTATACATATATTAGTACATACGTATATTAATGAACTAATACATTTTTACCAATATTTATTTACAGTAATGCAACATGTACGTAACTGTGGTCCGCAAATGTTTATTTACAGTCGTAAGGGCGGCACTCTGCTAGCTATAAATGATTTTATCTATCGCTCAAATTTAAAGCGATTTGGAAGAAATAGCGACAAAGTATACTGGGAATGTATTCACAATCGTTCCAAAAAGTGCCGAAGTCGTTTAAAAACTATTGGCGACGATCTTTACGTTACAAATGGTAAATATTTGATGATTTATCTTTTAAAATTATTACTAAAAATATATGATTTTTCTCAAGATGTGCACAATCATATGGACGATGGTCAACGCATTGCTGTGGCAAGACGCGCAGGTTTTTTAATTTATAAGAAATTTAGTTCAATAGGTCAAAACGTGGGAAAATTACAATGTAATACGATCTCTTAGAAGTGTTAAGTGCGTTTAAAATGTTAATAGAAAATAAATTTAGTTTATTTATTGGCTATATACTTTTGCGTTACATATTTATGTGTACGCATATATAGGTATATACGCCATTAACACTTTAAATATCATACTTACATAGAGGTTTGAGATTCATAGCAGTTAATTGTGACAATCGATTTTGTGGTACATATACCAAATATTATTTTTTCTTACAACGAAGTAAAATGTTTGAATGATAAAGCATATGATCTACAAATAACTTTTGCTGTATATATACATATGATAAAAAGTGTACATACATGTATATTATTAAGATCGGAACGATAAACACGAAATAAGTTTTTCGTAAACTTAAGCTGTTGTGTGATTGTCTTTGTGAAATACCTGTGCATGCACACATTTACATCCTTAAAAATTATGTAGATGTGTTATAAAATTTGTATCTTTATTTGTTTAATAATAATGATATTTCCAATTTTTCTTACAGCGATCGTATTATTTGTTTATAAACTCATTCAAATTGTATTGAGCTAGTCATTTTTATGATATTTGTATGTATGATGGTTTAAGCGATGAAAATCACAAATTATTTATGTTTAAATTGTTTCCACGACAGTCGGTTCTACGTAACCAGTACGTACACGGATATTTATCCGGTCAAGGACTGTCAAATTGGCAACATTCCTCAACATTTTTTGCCGCTATTTTAAACGTTGATTTGTGATAAAATTGAAAACATTTCATCATTTAAAAATCCTGTAAAATGGTATGTATATATAATGGTAAGCGAATTATAGTGTATTTTAAAATATTCATTCTAAATAATGAATATGCAGTTGGCAGTCGATTCAGATTTTTTGTTCTGAAAGCATGTCCATAAATTATATATAGACTTTTGATCAGTTAAATTACTATTTCTTATTCTAAGAACTATTCATAAAGCACCCATTGGATGGCATATTCGATTTTAATTTTCTATATTGCATAGCTGCATTGGCTGTGATGGAGCTTGTGTTTGCTACCGGCAAAGCTTTGTGCCATAAAAATGCAGCTGATGCGGTGCTTTGCTGTCCATGAAGTTGAACATGTGGTGATGGTACGACTTCAGCATATACTGGAACTCCCAATGGATCTCGATGTATGCCTTTTACAGTTGTTTCCACTTTGATACTTTCGCACATCTCATTGTAAGCTTCAGTCAAAACAGTGCTCATATTCGGTGCTTTTGTTTGGCAATACATCTGACAGGCTGATAGTATCTCTCTGTGGCGTCTTTTGATATGACTAAGGAAGTTACCTGTCGACTTAGTAGTGCCCGATATTACACCGAGACATGTGGTGCATGTTGCCTGAATTCCACCAATAGTTTTCCGATTGGGCTGCACGTCTTTATAAAATTTTCCATCCAGTAATTTTGGCAATGTTAACGGCTTTTTTACTGAAATTGAAATAAATAATATTTAAGTATATTAGTATATTTAATTCAAATAAAAATATAAATATTTTTCTAATATACATACACGTTAAAAGAGTTTATAATGTCAGACGATTTTTCTAAACATATAATAATTTAATATAACACAACATTGTTTATAAACTTGTGGAAAGCATTTTTAATTTTTTTGGTGCTTACAAGTCAGAAATAATTTATCGCGTTTATTGTAATTATCTATTGCACTTATAATACATATATATTACAAAAATAAAATAGCTTTGTGTTCCGTAAGTATGTAATTTCCTATTCATTTACTTCAATATTTATTTAAGATCGCTTAGTAACGAAACCATTCTTAACAAGCTTCCTTTTGATTCATCAATGAAATCGGGTGAAATTTCTACAAGATTGTCTGTTTTCATTTCCGGATCATGCGTATGTGGTGAACCAGTAACACGTATAGCCGATACATCATCGTGCAGCTTTGATGTTACAACAGTCGCTCTACACCCATACTTAACATAACGAGAACAGCGCCAGAATATATTTTTGTGACTTTGACGATTTTCTACATAGCGATATCCATTATAAATAAGCATAACACGTCCACGTTGTGTAGTAGAGTATTGTAAATATGTTGTAGTATTTTTGTCTTCATAAATATACTTCAAATCTGAAAAATAAAGAGCATTTTAAAACTTTATTAGTCTCAAATAACACACTATTATAATTATGATATTTAATTAATCAGATACTAATTTCATATATTTTGGTAGCATTTATACACGTTTTCACACAGCGTAAAGTTAGATGTTCTAAGAAATTTGTCCTTTATTATTAGAAAAAAGTTCAGTATATAAAGATAGATTATAAACACAGTAAACTTATAGTGAATTAACCTGAGAACTGCGTTCAAATGAAGAATTATTTTTCGACTGTTGTTGACTAGCCGTTGGTGGTGTTACATTCGACATGTTTCTTATTTTGTGTTGTATAAAAGAAAGCACCGTGTTGTCGTCAATGCACTCTCCTCTCATCGAAAATACCTGTACTACATGGGCTATTAAAAAATAATGATATTTAGATTATTTAAATTAGGAAAATGTAAAATGTTTAATTTACTTATTATGGACTTGAGTAAATTCTCATCGAGCATTAGTAGCCGTTGTTTAGCATTTGAGCGTGCTATATTTTCCAACACATCTAAACCAAATACCAGTTCACTTAGCCGGGAAGTATAAATGCAGGCGTTTGGTATAAAAATTTTAGCCAAATCATGTTTAGATACGTAAACCCTACTGCCAGCATGCAAGGGGATTTTAGCTTCTGTTGACTTATTTGAAGGTTTGTTGATTTGGTTGTTGTTATTTGCCTGTATCTTTTTGTCTGTAAAATAAGAACAATAACCATAATGTTATTCAAGGGTTTTTCTCAATTTACAAAAACTATGGGAATAAATAAAAATAAATCCATCAATGAGAATAAGAAAACCACAAAATACTAGTATTTATTTGAATTATAATACTGAAGTTCATAATATACATTTAATTTCAAGTTTCCATAAGTATTATTCAATAGACACAGCGCTGAAACGTATTTCACACAAGGTTTGTAGTTCAGGTCTTAACCATGCTTCACATCATAAAGGTTTGTATCACTTTGTCTTTTTATATTCACACCGACTATTTTCTTGGCCATTATTACTGGTATATGAACTGCAAAACCATTTGCCTAAAAACACAATTAAAAACGTTTAGTCAATAAATATCACAACATATATTAATTTGATATAGTTTACTTCTCGAGATGTTCCAATATATTTGTTGTCACATGAAATTAGTACCAACATTGAATTATCAAAATGCGGCAAAGTCGATGTAACTTTATATTTATCGATAATAATTAGCTTAGTTTCGATGAGCATACCTAATAAATTATAAATTCAGAAATTCTAATTTTCATTTTCTTATATTTATGAAATCAATATTAATAAAATTATCTCCGTTTTATAATATATGCAATATTTTGGTAAGAATGTGGTCCAAACGATGTAACTTACAACTATAACTGATTTTACGAATTAATTGAACTACAATTTAAGGAAGCCTGGTGACAATGGTTATGAATAATTTAGGCAACCCTAAATGTCGGCGATGCCTCAATTATTTGTTATAGTGCGTCAGAAAAAGTTGCGTGTTTAGAAAAATAAAATGTGAAATTTTCCACATATCATGAAAATAGTAAAGTTAAAAACAATAATAAATTATTTTTAAATGTTTGAAATAATAAATTACTTATAAATAATAAAGACGCTTTAGTATATAGTGCTACTACTTTAGATTTGATTGCTAAAGCGTCCTTAATTGTGTGTTGCAAGTGCTGGCAGAAACTAGTTTTTTTTTGCAGCTTTCTATACGAACCATTGAAAAAAATGTATATTTAGTAGATGTTATAGAAGATTTTAACAATAATAAAAATGCAATAAGTCAATTATATGACTAGTATATTAAAAATGTTTAATGCTATTCTACTTATATACTAGTATAAGTAAGATTTGGATAAATTGTGTTACAATCGTAAATGGAAATTCATTTCCTTTTTTTCAGAATATGGAACAGTTAATGCCTCCAGTGGTTTATTTTGTGTGGAAATTAACAAATTGCAACAACGCAAACAAAAGTATGAAGATCTTGATGTATGCTTCACCAGAAGTGTTCGCGGGAATAACTTGTTAACCATCAACGGCAAGCCATATACATTGAATCGACGAATAAAAGATGTTTGTTATTGGGAATGTGTAAAACTACGTTGCAAATACACAAAATGCACGGCGCGCGTTATCACGAAATGTGATCAAATTGCATCGCTGCGTGGGGATCATAACCATTTATAAATATGTGTAATTATTCTGTGCATACTTAATGAAAAATAAAATTAGTACCTAAATAAGTTGTGTTGGAATGTCTTATATGTATTCGAGACATTGTGCTTCTAATTACTGTAACTAACGAAGATAAAAAAACTTACAGGGCTTAACCGATCCTGGATAGCTACCAATTTCCAATTCAAACGAAACAGACGAGGTGGTCTCAATTTGCTTTACCATGGATATATGTACACAGCGGAAAGAAGATACAATTCAACAATAAATTGGGTGTGCAGTAAAAATAGTAGCCATACATTACGTTGTCCAGCGCGCTGCATCACATCTGGTCAAAGTAACATTAAATTAAGCCAAAGATGTCATAATCATTCTCCAATTAGTTGAAGGTGAGTTGTTAAATAATAAAAAAATCGTGTATTTGCGTTTAGTATGAAATAAATCAAAGTGAAATACTTCTAAAAAGCAGTTTTAATAATTAAATTAATAATTTATTCCCGATCACATATTCATATTATATATACATATTTCAATTTAACAATTAATTTCTAACATAAGTATGTATATATGTATTTTTCCTTTAGCTTTTTCAATTAAAAATGCTCTTGTCAACGGTACGAAATTTACAACTATCGAAAACTTTCGTTTTGTAATCGGATCACAATCTCCGAGCAAATACTATTTAAAATGTGCAAATTTTCGTAACAACTGTCGCGCTCGTGCTGTTATACGCAAGGACACACTGGCTTTAATATTGCGACGGAAGCATAATCACACAGCAGAACAGCAAAATTTTAAAAGAAAGTAATGCAGTAATTTAATGTGCATAGTTATGGTTTATTAAACTTCCTATTAGAAATACACAAGACAGAATAATTTAAATATAAATAAACTTACCAAAATATAGTAGAAAAAATTACATTAATATAATTCTTATTTAAAAAGATTATAAACATGTTTATTATAATATATATATTTTTGCTTTTTCAGCCGACCCTAAACTTCCGGTTCAATATATACGTTCACGTCGTGGAACGCATCTTGTGCTATATGAATTTAATACATACACTCCGAATGAGAAAGTACGCGATGGACGTTTTTCGAGAGATTGGAAATGCTCTATGTATCATAAGGCGAAATGTCGCGCTAGACTTGTAACAAAACACACAGTAACCGGCGATGTAATCCACGTAACGTCGGCCATACATACACACAAACCAATGTACACGACTGCTGAATTGGAAATTATGCAAAAACAAGATCTTTTAACACATCAGCCGAAACAGGAGTGTGAAACAACGGATGTTGCAAAACAGCTAGAACCAAGTCGTCCTATCAACACTTTGCAATGTTTGTCACAATTACAGCACATACAACAATTCCAGCCATTGCAGTTACGTTCACTTTTCCTACCGCCCATAACAAATGTATCCCTTCTACCAACGCAACTTGATAAAATGCTGCCACGTTAATTGCAGGAATAACAAGTTGATAAATAGTACAAAATAAAGAAGACATTTTTACAAAACTCATTCATTGTAGATATATGTTATGAATTAAGTTTGCAAACACAAAAATAAAAACCAAAATGAACTTAAGTACATATAATATTAAACAGTTAACGATATCATATTAACCAAAGCTCCATTCTTTGCAGACATCAAGCCAACTTTACACGTAGTGAGCAACCTTTTTGCAACCGGACCGCATAGTGAGTGTAAAACCGAGGAGGGAGATGCAAAAGTATCATCATTGGTGTTAACACAGAAGAAAATGAATCTCTGTTTCATACCCGGACAACGTGGCAAATCCTTGTTGTGTTTCAATCACTTCACATACGCCAAAAATAATGTGTGTGGAAATACTACGTATTGGAATTGTCGCAGTCGACGTGTTGGCATGAAGCCATGCAATGCGCGCATCACAACAACGAAACAACCGAATGGCTTGTTCCGTGTATGTCTTACCAAGCCAGAACACAATCATGAACCCTCGCTACGCGTGCTGAAGAAACTGAAGAGATCACCTTAAACCTTAACTAAAAAATAATATAAGAAAACTATAAATGTAAATAAAAAACTATGCAGAAAATTGTATGTTCTATCAAGTTGTATTTCTTCTACTTATGATTTAATGTTATGCGTTATAATGTCACTTCAATATTTCAAATTTCCACTAATCATTATTTTTCTTCTTTTTTATCTCTTCACCTTACCTACAGAGGGCAGTGTTGCTATTTATTCGGCCACATCACGAGGACGTGTGCAGCTCATTTACGGCGGCCAACCATTCATTTTTGAGAAAATACTGAAGTTAGCCACTGGTGAGGAAAAGAAATTTTGGCGTTGCAACCAATGGTGGAACCAAAAATGTCGCTCACGTGTCTATACCATTAATGACATAGTTATGCCACTGAATCGCTATCATACGCACGAAGAAATCGTGCGACGCAAAAAGCGTACGCGTAGACTACCAGCGGGTGCCAATGCACAACCTAAGAAAGATAAGAAAATGACGATAACGGAGAGTGCGAGCGTAGATGCGGTGGGCGTCACAACCACGGACCCTATCGATGTGTCGGAATTAGGAATGCACTTAAAATATGAAGAGATCGTAGCTGATGTTACAGAAATCGATGAGCCTAATATAGTTATAAAAAAAGATTTAAAAAAATAATTGGTAAAATATAAACGTATGTCTCTATGTAAACAAATAGTTACTTCAACTTTAACTTAAAAACAAAACAAAAATTTTAGGAAACTGTAATGTATATTGGGTTTATACAATTATTGCTTTTTTTTCTAAAGCTGGATTAAAATAGTTTTTTGAATAAAATCTACAATTACTTTATTCCTTATTTGCTAAGGTTTTTTTACAAGCCTCTCAGGTCTCATAACCCCTAGCAAGTTAATTTACAACTAATTCATTTCAAACTTATGTATTTTTCATTTTAGCGTCAATTTCATTAACTAAAGCTGACAGTCAACACTTTTACTACACAGCTGGGCAAAGGAAATCCGTTAAACTCGTTTATGGAGGCTATCAATATGTCAAGTTCATGGAGAATTCCAAAGGCATTAAGTGGATTTGTTCAACCCGTTCGACCACCAAATGCAGAGCGCGAGTACGTACAACGAAAAATTCGCAACTCGAAGTGCTCCATGCTAAACACAATCATTCTTTTATACAAAAAAAATATCCACGAAAAATAGATGAAGACAGTAAGCTTGATATCGAACACATATTTCTGCCAAAGGCCTCACCAAAATAGATTTGTCGTTATAATATAGATAACCGAGTAGAATATGAATATTTTACTTATAAATATAAGTGAGTGGAGACGTTTCGTTTATTACTAATGTATATTGAAAAATTATAATACAACTCTTTAAAACTAAAAACAAATTTCAAATGTACATATGTATATTGTTAAATTGTAAGGAGTATTTTTAATCGAAATCCATTATCATTTCTATACTGATCAACAGACAGTTATATGTTGTTGTAATAATATTAAACTATACCAAATCGCTTAGAAAACTGTTGTAGGTTTTCTATATATAATTCTTAAATATTCTAATTGGCAGTTAGTGTAGTTGATTTTATAGAGAGGAAAGACGAAAAAAATACAAATACTTGACTTACGTAGGTGTAAAAAGTTCGAATGTCTTCTAATATTAGCGAAGAAGGATTTATAAAATAATGAATCGACAAAAAAATACATATTGTATATGTAGCTATATTTTCAGATTTATTGAAAATGAAAAAAAAAAATTTCAAAATATCGTTAATGAGCTTTATCAAAACAATCGGCACACATCCAAACACCACCGGGGCACTCTGGACAATATGTAGTGATTTTGGAGAGCGCTGCATGGTTTTCGGGTGCTCTCTTCAAGCACGTAACACACTTTCCAAACATACGTGGCTTACCAATTTTGGTTAAGTGATGGTTATTCCATGACGTTTTCAATATGGTTTCACCCGTTTTAATTTCCGAATATGATGACTTGACAATGCACATGCCATCAACTGAGTACATCGTCGACGATTTGAGTGGCTTTTTGTTGCCTAAAGTAGTTTTTTGCTTCGTTTGTTGTTGTTGTGTTATAACAATTGGACGATTGACATTCGCAACAGCACGCTTTAGAACTGAAAAGAAAACAATAAATAATTAATAATGTGGAAAAGAATTTTTTAAATTAACTAAATAATGTTAAAATAAAACAACACAGATTTCATGGTATTTAGTTTAAAATTTATTTGTTAAAAAACGGAAAACAATTACGTGTAAATATTGCTTACACTTGCTTGTATACTATGGGACTACAACTTCGTTGCACATTTTTCGCAGGATGTGTATGTGCACCGCGCAGAGCAACTAACATTTTGCCACGGGTTTTTAAATTTGCACGACAACGGAATTTCGCATACGCCGAGCAACGCCAATGCACCACGCAAGTGCGGCCGTTTTTCGCATGCATGGAGTATGTGTAACCGTTGTAGACTAATTGACCGCTGTAATTATATTTGAGTGGTGTTACAATATCGGCGTACTCGTTTGAGTTCAAAGTTGTTGCTAAAAATATATGTACATAAATATAGAAAATTATATGATATCGTATTTATCCAGCTGATTTTCTAATTAAAGTCGGTTACAGCAACTGATACATAACCCTTTATACACTTATAACTGTTTATATTACCACCCACTCTATTATAGAAACAGCAAGATAAGTTTAGTAATAAGAAAACAAACTTAATTTATACTTTTTGCATTTATGAGAATTATACACAGCCAAAAAGTTGCTACTTAAAGCGGTGACTACGCTCCAGTTTCCGTTGCTCATAAACATATTTGAGTGTGCCTTTTTTACGTCGCTCCCGTACTATAGGGTGATTGTGGTATTCGTCCACAATCGAAACACGATCACCGGCGGGGTTAGTACGAACTCTCGCGCGACATCTGTAATTTGAAATGCATTAATCAATATAAATATACATACAATACAGACACTCAAATGCGTAATATTAAGGATTATATTATTTAATACACACTTTAAGGGGCGAAATTGTACACAGCGCCAGTAAATAGTGCCACCACGTATGCGATGTCGTGAATAGGGAAAACCATCCAATACCAATTGGTATGTTCCCTTTAAACTTGAACGATAATTCACGCGATTCTGTGCCACATCGTTATCGTAAGTTTCTTCGGCAGCTTCGTTATCCTCGAGGCTTGGCAACATGTCTGCAATATATTTTTAAACTTATTAAATTGTTGTGTTAGTCATTGTTTCAATTTATGCAATAAGCAACAACATAACACTTCAATTTTATTGTATGTTATAGAAAACAATCAAATTTACAAATTGTTCGCCATTTAACCTGTATCTGCAACGCTATATTTTATATGCATATAATATCAGTACAATGTGAAAACTAAGTATTAAATTTATTATCTATTAACATGATAGATGTATCGATGAGCTCATCTCCTGGCTCTTGTTGCATGCGTATCGGCAGATGATAAGTGCGACGGTTTGGTTTTAATTCAACACATCCTCTGCTTATATTATGTCCCAAACCGTTTCCGCCACCATTGTTCAATTCAACCATACGATTTCGTTCAATCATCTTTTCGATTTTTTCAGTGTGAGGCGGATGATTATGCAATCCACCCGATTCAGACTTTAATTTTCCATCCTCCAGCACACAACGAGCACGACAACGTTCCGATTGGACTTTCTTTGAGTAATTATGGCAACGCCAGTATTCTTTGCTATTTTTTCTGCTGTGGCAGTTGTACATATAGTTGCGTAGCACTAGACAAGGTGTAGCCCAGGGACTGACAATAAACATTAGGTTTGTATCTGCAATAAAAGAAATCGGAAAATGCAAATATTATGTTCATAATATGATTATAGTGTAATCAAAAAATTCTAACTAATTTTTTTTTTATTACGAATATATATTTTTTTAATAACTACCACAGTAGCTTTTTTTTTTGGATACCATATAGGCTTTATTTAAAATTTACAATTACAGACATAGACGTAAATAGAAGTAGTTTCACGCTTCCACGCCAATCTTATAGCGTTTTCTTTTCACGATGAAAATTCTGCCTTTTGTATTTCAACAGTATACACATGCTGCATTACCTCTTCAAATGTGTTCCATTTTTTACATGATAAATGAAGAAACAAAAGTCTTCTTATTATGCTGGTCAACTCTCACTCACAATTTGAAAACCCGAGTACAGAGCAGAATAAATATTAAATTTTTTGAGAGGAGAAAACGCTATTATTCTTGTTGAAAATTGGGCCAAATTGTTGTGGCTGCCCGTACTGCCGGAGTCGGTACAAATAACTTAAACTCTTTGCCATTTTTCTGCGCACAAATCTCAATGTTGGAAACATTCATGAACTCCGCAAGTTTTGTGTCTTCGGGCTTAATTTCAATATACTCGTTGAGATCTTCCTCTACCTTATACAATGGCCGTTGGCCAATACGTTGCACATGATCCTCATGATTGTGTGTACGTCTCGCTGCAACTAATTTATTCTTTTTAGTAATGACGACAGCTTTGCATCGCAACTTTAATAGGTCTATGCATCGCCATGTAGTTTGTCCATTTGACTGGGTTACCTTCTTGTTGTATATATAACCGTTATAAACCAATTGGGCATATTTTTTCTGACTCCGTATGAATTTCACTTCATCACCTGTGCAATAAAGACAATAATAATGAATTATTTGAAATAAGTTGACAATACATTTATAATTTTTAAGCTTATGTCAATTGAGGAATGAAAAGACGTTCACAAATTGCAACAGCAATAATTTTAATCATTTATTATACAATATGTTTTTTTTTTAAATCTAGCAACTATTTGAAATGTACTGTGTATAATTTTAATTTCAGCATATTATCTAAAAGAGCACTTTTAAAGATGTGTAAAAATATACATTAAATATATAGTTAGTTAACTTACCGGAACGTACTGTGCTTTACGGAAAGAAATTACTAATAAACATCATAAATTACATTATTGTTGTTGCAGCCATTTTTGTATATTTATGTTTTATCCGATGGCATTGGTGATTTCGGTCTAATAAACTGCAATGAATTACAACTTTAATAAATAAAGCGGTTTAAAAATCAAAACGAATATCGTTTGGCGACTTACAAAACTGAACTGAGGGAATTATTTGTTTATGGGGTAATAAAACACTCGTATATGTGTGCACTTATGGATATTTAACCATTTTCAATATATATCTTTTAATAGTTTTTGAACTTACAAGCTTCCCTAAAGATTTTTTTATTGTACAGATACAGGATAAACACATACGCGTTCTTAACATTGAACAAATATGAATTGAAAGCAATATTATCACCACAACTATTTATTTTTCTATTATTGCTTGCTGTAAAACTTAACACAACCCGCAATGTTTTCAATTAATATCACAATATAAAATTATTTTCATGTAAAAACATTTCCTTGAGAAAAATTTATAATGACGATTGGAAAATACAGGTCTTTATAAACATATATCTAAAAACTCTCAAGGGTTGCCATAGTATATAATAAGTGCATAGAGTTGCTGAAATGTTTGAATTACTTCCTTAAAAAACTACCGATAACTTTGTTAATAAATATTTATTTACAGTTAATAAAAGGAATCAAAAATTTACTTGCTGTATGACACGAAAAGTTGCTATTAATTAATGGAAAACTCATAATTTTCTTTTTTAATAAAACAAAATAACAATCGATATAATTCAGTTTTATACGCGAACCACGTTAGCATGTGTTCAAACGTAGACATTTTCGTTGTTTATTATAGACTTTTTCTGATGTTACTATGGGTATTCTTACGTTCCGTTTCAATATATTTTAAAATATTCCTCTATGTTCGTTAAACAGGATGGTTTTATAGCGCTTACGACTTACCATTCAATTCAATTGAATATAAATTTAAATTTATACCCAGCTCATAAGTCACTAAGCAACATTTTTGTCATTTCAATAAAAATAAAAACGAACGTTTATTTTAACTTTTCTTCACCCTTTCGTAAATAACAATTTTATTGCATTGTTTTGAATTTTCGTTTCGAATTTATCAGCTATCACTAGTTTACGCTAGCAACACCAATAATGACTTGGTGTAGTATATAAAAATTTCAATTTAATACAATAAATAGTTTTGATACACTTTATATTTTTTATATTGCTAATATTTCAAACAATTAATAAATTAATTTACATTAGTTAATCTCTAAACAATTTTTGATATTTACGTTTCAAGAATTAACAATATTAATTGATGAATAAATTTTATTAAACTAATATTTATAATTTTAATAGTTATGCCTAAATTGTGTTATCTTATAAGTTGAGAGTAAGTAGCTGTCATCGACTGGCTAAACGTTGTAGAGATGCCAATAGAACACACTATCCATAATTTCAAAGAAATAGGTACCTCTTGTGGTGCAACCCTGCGCTTAAATGTGATTTTAAACAAACGTAATAGTATTACGCCATTTTCTTTAGTCGGGGATGCGTTTTCTTTAATCAATTATAATTTATTTCAAATTAAAAACAAATATTTTAATTGTCCTTTGAACCATTTTTATTATTGTGAATGGTCAAAATGCGTAAAAATATTTGAGAGCACTGACGCAAACGTCTATCTGGTATACTTAAAATAAAAGCACTGTACGGAACATTTTTTACCGCTCAGCGTTAACGCTAAAGCGTCATCCTTAAATAAAAGTGGCAACCTTACATCAAATTTCAAAAATATTTACTTGAATTGATTTTGAAATTGTATTGCACAAAGAAACTTCGTTTTTTACAGCCAACTCTACTTCAGAATGCCGTTACACGGGCAAGAGCTTGCTTTCAAGTTGATTACACAAACTAATTGTCAAAATTGAATGTCATGACGTAGGCTGCAAGCAACTTGATATTCAATTATTAGGCGGGTTTTATTTGACCAGCAAATTAGGCTATTAGCTTCTTTTGTTTGGAAGAATTAGCCAACATAATTTTGTTGGCTTGTCTTAAGCTATCATAGCCTGACCAGCATATTAAGCTATCATCTTATTTTATATGGAAGACTTAGCCAGTTCATCGTTTTTTTTTCATTCACAATAGATTGGTTTTTTCCAAAAAAAAACACAAAGTTGTTGGCAATAGCGAGAAACCCCCCATTCAATCTTTAAGCGAAGGTTTGTCCATGATTTAGTTAATAACTTGTGGTGGTCAAACAAAACACACCTATTGTTAGAGATTTCCTCAAGAAAACTGCTTCCATTTGTCGCCAAAATGGATTTACAAGTCCTTATTTTTGAATCATTCTGGGAACACGTCAGAAGATCCATGTTCCATAAAATGCAGTTTGTGTAAAATATCGCATAAGGCAAATAGTGAATTTTCAACTTTATTCGTCAAGTTTAAAATTTTGATACATGTGAAAAATTGAGAATTCTATAGTCAGTTAATCATTTCTTGATTAACTTAAAACGTCTCGTCGGAAAAAATTTAAAGCAAGATAGCTCGATAAGTGAAAAGGTGATAACAAAAAAAACAGTGCGTGTGTGGCAACTCAAAATTTCTTGTACGTGTAACGCCTGGGTTATTTCGATTTTTTTGTATACGCAATGCATACATACAATGTATTTTTGTATACGCGAATACATTACTTGAACATTACAAATTGAATTTATAAATGTATAACAGCCTTATTTCATGGGCACAAACTTTTATTTCATTGCAACAAAAAGAAACAAATGAACTAACAAAAAATATTTATCAAAATTGAGATCCCGCCGATAAATATTATTTAAATTCGTACTAAATAACTATCCCACTACGTTCTAAGATTCGGCGATATTTCAACGCCGTTGCTTGATTTACAAGCAACATCCATTAAATACAAATTAGGACCGCTACAACAAGTTACAAATAAATTAGGGGTCTTCACACCTATTTTACTTACTGTTAACTTTATGATCTACCACTGTTAATTTCCGATCTATGTATTTAATATTACTAAAAGAAGACATTCGAAATAAATCATCACAACTCATAAATTAGTGTGGTAACACCGTAAAATAGGTCATGCGGATTTACAAAAACAAAATTTATGTAAAATTTCACTCAATAGATAATGCGCGGAGTGAAAACCCCTAATTATTTTTAGAATAAAATTTAAACGGTATTAGTATTAAATATAAAAAAAGGCATATACTTTAACAAGCTATAATTCAAAATTTGTAACTTACCGCAAAGACTTCTTCATTGACATCACATCAGCTTCAATATCACTTTTAACACGATTCACTTTATACTACTTGACACTTTATATTATTTTACTAGATGCTCAATTCTTATTTACATAATCTTGCACTAAATAGAAGTAATAATTTCCGACTCGCGACCGTTGTATCGTCAATTAGACAATGCAGTTGTATAATCAGCGCAATATACGAACGAAATACTTGGAATATACGTATTTATATGCAATCAAATAAATATTTCGCTGGTAAAAGAACATCTTAATGATGGCATATTTACGGTTCTAATACGAACCAACCTTCTTTAAGCCGACTTTACACAACGTGGAAATAAATGCAATTGAACCATTAACTATAATCTTTCTGCAAAAGTGCACAAGAACAATACCAATATTTTTCTAGATATGAACAATATTGTTTTTCAGTTAATAGTTCAATTGCAATTATACCACTCTCTTACATGCTACAAAGGAAATGTGTTTTCAACCAACCTTGTGCGTCACTGTTTCCCTGGTCCGCCACGTCGTACGAAGTGTCGGTGAATGATGATTGTTGTTGTTTCACTAAAGCTTTCGATGTAGTTGCATTTACACTCCCAGCTGTTCCTGCTCCAGTTTGTACCGTCGTCGCTCCTGCGGGTGTATCGTCATTTTCAGTGAAATAACTTTCGTCATACCTAAGCTCTCCATAAGAATCGTCTTCTACATAAGTTGCCTCATTTTCGCCTCCCTCCACATCACCCGCATCTTCTGCGTAATCTGGTTCCGATTTCGTAGGCAATTCTATTGGCAAGTCTATATACTCGGGCTCACTTTGTTGTTGCTGTACTTGTGCTTTAGTCTCAGGCGCAGGGGCAGCAACAACAGCTGTTTGTACAGTTAGTTGTTGTGTTCCGGTCGACACATCGGTTGTGTCTAGCGGGTCAATTGTACTTTTGGTGCGTTTAATGTGGGGCCCACTTCCAATACTTCGCGCTGGTCGCTTATGCGTAACAACAGTTGTAGTAGTGGCGGTGGTGGTTGCAATTTGTTGAGGCGCTATATGCGTCTGACTTTGAGTCTGCAAGTGTTGAGTTTGCGGTTGAACAACGACTTGCTGCGCTGCAGGAGCCGCCGTTGTTTGTATGACAATCTGAGTTTGTTTATCATCTCCAGAATCCTCCACAGATTCGATTTTAAACGAACGTGATGTTGATGTTCGTTGGCGGACGCGCGGCGAAGATATTTGTTGAATTTGAGGGGTAGGTGTGGAAGGTTCCGCTGGTGATTGCGATGGTGGTGGATCGCTCTATTAAAGATTAATTAAATTATCATACTTGAACACAACGTAGCGATATGGGAAAGCACACATTGTCCAAATTTCTGATCCCGCTTTTTATGTGTACACAATAAGGGTCTTTAAAAATTTACCTACATTCACTTTAACTTTCGTATGTGGGGTGGGTACAGTTTCGTTCAGATAGATACACAAATACAAATGTACACTTTCGCATCGCATGCATAGATATATACATATATATTTATATAAAAATGGCGCAAAAACAAAAGCGTGCCCTGGACAATTAGCATTTTCTGTGTGCTTTCCATTTTTTGACGTTACACATATATGATATTGATACTTACATCTGTTAATCCTTTTATTTGAAGAGCTTCTGCTGTACTAATAAACGCTGGTAAAGCTTCTTGCTTTACGTTTACTTCTCCACAATACATAAATTGTATAAGGTCTTTAAGTGCTGTATGAGATACATCTTTGAGAAAAACTAGAGAAATAAATACACATGATGTTAATACATTTGGAAGATTTCTTTGATAGGGAAATTTTACACTTACCAAAAGCATGTTGATTGGCCGGCATTTGTGTGAACATTTTGCGAAAATAGGGCGAGCATACTGATAAAACTAAACGGTGTGCTTTGACAAATTGCCCTTCTGCAGCTAGCGTCACGTCCACTAAATCGCCACGGCATAACGACTCATGAAAACCAGCCGACAAATTGCTGTTGAAATTATTCCAACACAACGAGAATTGCTCGTCGTCCGCCATGTTGGCTGACACAATACTACTGAATTCGTCGTCTGATCCGATGTGTTTGCTGACACAAATCGATAAATTTGTGTATGTACCAAGTATTGAAAATTCTGGAAAATATTCAATTTAATTATTAATATCACAAATCAAAGAACCCATTATATCAATTCATTGACTATTACTTTGTTTATTCAAAAATAAAACCAGTTTTTCTTTCTAACGAAAAAACTGGGAAATTATTTTCGCTTCAGACAAAATTTCAACGAATCGAAGATACTGAAGTAGAACTTACAATTTATTAAATTATTTATTAGAACTGCTTTCAGGTAACTAGCAGAGTTACTCCGACTTTGTATTAACTTTAAACTATTTTCAGTAAAATAGAAATGGCTGCAACAACAGCAATAGAAATACGCCAAACACAAACCGTTCTCGGTCAAATTACGAATGAAATCCAATTTCGACCAAACGCTTGGCGTTGTGTGCGTTTCATGAAGGCATCACGTTTCCGTAACTGCAAATTTTAGAAGCTTCATTATGATTGGCTAGCGCATATATCAGGGTTGCATTGCATGTTGCCAGATTAATGTGCTTGAGATAAATAAAATTGTAAAAATAATTTGTGAAACTTTCAGTTCGTGTAAATGCACATCTAAAATATTAAATGTTATTAATAATTTATGGATAATAATTTTATATAAAGTTAGAAATATAACATTTCGTAAAAAAAATCTCCCGAGTTTTGCGATTGCTTGACTCTGTATACGGAAATTGTTTGAGCAAGCGTCAAAGAGAAAATACTCCATATTTTACAATTTTTCTTCGATAAAGGCAATAACGCAAGCCAGAAGGTTGGAAATGTGATTGGGTTTATAGTTTTGATACTGTAAATGCAAGTCACGCGCATTTTTAATGTCATCGATTCCGTTCCGGTAGTTTTGATGTCAAAATGCGCCACGCTGCTGAAGACCGATTGTTGAAAATATCGATAAAATAATCTAATAATTCGTCTTGTAAGCACTGCTTCGATTGTTCCGGAACTAAATATTGCACAAAAAACAGTTTCGAATTATTTAAATAATGCTGGATACAAAAAGAAGTTCGATGGGTGTCGTTAAAGCAAGAAAAACTTCATGGATTGAATTTCCATCCGCAATCTTTGCTGAATCCCAATAAAATCGCTCCATTTCTAAAGCGAATGTTTATTGGTGTTGATAGGCCCATTTATCAACACCAATAACGACAACGTCAAGCGTAAAAACTCGAATTGCTTTGAGGCACCGCGGGCGCAAGCAGTGGTTTAGTCAGAATTGACGGCCAAGAATGATTTGCTGTGTTTGGAGAGATTGGCAGGGAATAATCATTCGGAACTGTACAGTCAGCAATTAGATCGTACGAAGGAAGCAATTGCTCAGAAACAGCTAAATTTGGGCAATATGGTAGAAATTGTGCTCTATCAATCCAAGTGATTACCACTTGTTCCTGTCTGTGGCTGGCGAAAAATTAAGTTCATTTCTTAACAAGTGTAAAATGCGTGGTGCATAAAAGGTATGTTGACATTTAAATACCGAACTTTGTTATGTACTGTTATGATTATATTGTCGAATCGAAATCTTTGATTCTATAAAAGTTGCATTTTTGTTAGAAATATTTCCAGATCAATATAAAAATACGGTTTGTAAATACATATAAATAAAAAATCGAAATTGTTGAGATAATAAAAGTTTACTTTATGCAATATCATATTTATTAAATATTTACTCTTTTATGCCCAATAGTATATACACTTTCTTTCTTACATAAGTATATAAATACATAAACATATGTTTTTAACTCTATGTGATTATGTCTATAGTACATACAATCCCTACCACATACTTTGTATACTACTACATACTACAAAAATATTATAAATTCTTTTAACAAGGAGAAAAGTGTTATGTTCATGGTGAAAATGAGTGTGTGCGTGATCATAATTTAGTTGATCGATTTATGTTTTTGCAGATATTTAAACATTTGCAAGCATATGGCATACGCAAAAATCGGTTGGGAGTTTTAAGGTAAGCCATTTTTGCTAAAATTAGTGTATAATTTTTTAATTTAATTATATATATACATATACATATTACACCTGCATTATATACGAAAAATTTAATACTACAACTTCTTCTTTGGCGCCAAATCGCAGATCGGCTTAAGCTTTACGTTTAAGGCCCACCATACAGAGTGTAAAGAATATAACAATCCATACAGACATTACTATGAAGCCATTGTACACTTGCCAATTTGTGATTGACCAACCTTTCTCTATAATATTTCGAGCTGATATCGATGGGATCGTGAATGGAAAGAATAGGACAATGTCTTGTAGAGATTTCGGCATGCCTTCCAGTGGCCATAGCAGTCCTTAAAATTGAAATATTTTTAAATGATTATTAATATTACAACAATACAATATAATATACGCACCACAAAGAATTATCATTGGATAAAATGCGCCGGTGGCCACGAAATTCGCTTCTGTATGCGATTTACAATACACCGATATGAGCAAACCTTAAATAAAATAAAAAAAAATTAAATAAAAATTAAAATAATAATATTAAATAACAGTTTTGTTTACCGAAAAGCATTCCACAAAACGCTGTCATTGTCAATAAGCCAATTAGTGTTGCTGTATCGCCCTTGTTGTAAGTGTCAAATACCAATCCAATATACATTATAACCTCAAAAGATTGGAACGCCATTATAATGAGTTGTGTGAGTAGATGCGCCCACAACATTTCCATGGCAGATACTCCAGCTACCAATGTGCGATCCCACACACCATCCATACGCTCCGAAATGAAGACGGCTGCAGTCATCAAAGTAGCCAAAAAGAACACCATACTACCGATGGTAAATTTGGTAAAAGAAAGAGTAAATATTAAAGAAAATAGTATAAATAATATAAATAACTTACGTCATGACAACACCAGGCGCCACATATTGCTGAAATTCTATATCAACCGAACCATAAACGGGTTCGTGAAATCGTATGGGAATGCTAGCCAAGGCAGTTGGTAGATTGCAATCAGCCAACACGTTTTTCACAAAAGAACCAAAACTATCACGTAATTTGCGCTCAATAAAGTAGCCGATCTGTTGATCTTTCATTTGAGGAAACAATATATATAATATGTTAAAGGTTAAACAAACAAATTAATTGCAAATAAGAATCAAGAAGCCATTATGAAATTTAGCGAATTCTTTAGGCAATTCTATTAACTAATTTTCAACATTTCTGTGACTGCTAAAACCCTATCTTTACCTGTCATATCAATGTGAACACTGAGCGCCGAATTTTCCACCGCGCCGTCCTCCGTGTAACGTCCATCCTCCATTCGCGCTTTCATTGATTCAGAGAAATTGCTGGGGAACATTATATAACCCAAGACCTCAGTGCGTTTAGCTGCATTATAAGCATCTTCCTCTGTTTGGTAGTATACCTAGATAGAAATAGATATATGATAATATGTCTTTGTGAACTACCACTTTTATTTCTTATTTTTATTTTTTTATTCTTTAAATATTATTTTCTAATTAGCCAATTGTTCAAACTTTGGTATGCTTGTGTTTGAAGTTCAATAAAAAAAAAAACAATAGTTAAATACATACTCTCTCAGCGATATCATCACCCAACTCGTTTATATATCGACAAGATATCTTTTGAAATTCGCATGTGTCATTGTGATTAAAGACAGTTCTCAAATTCCGATCAAAGCATGTGGCATAATCGTTTACTTCGCCACTGACGATACCGAGTTTTAGATTTGTTGGCGTCTTGCCAATGGCTAAATAAAAGCACGTGAGCTGGATTAACGGGAAGAGCAGCATAAATATTATTCCGCTAAAAAAAAGAAACATTAATATTTGAATTAAAAAAAAAAAACCAAACTTCTTAAATGGTGCTCGTTTAACTTACGATGGCTGTCGGAATAGTTGCACGAAATTTTTCGTCATCAAAGCTTTTATTCTGCCGCGTGTTGTGAAAAATATTCGCTTTCTGTTCTCGTTTTCATGCTCGCGACAATGACCGTCTTGTTCGGTTGTTTGTGTTTTGTTGTCGTTTTCATCGACTAACGGTAGTTTTTTGCACATGTCGTTGGGTTCCGGCGAGGTTGCGTCAATTACTTCCACAGAATGCATAATTGCAGGCGGCTGGGAGGTGTTGATCGTGTTTGGCTGCACAACATCGGAGTCGCCTTGTTTTTGACTCAGTATTAAAAAGGCATCCTCAATGGAATTGCATTCAAATTTAATCATTATATTTATTGGCGTATCTTCCGCCAATAGCACACCATTTCGCATTAAGCCGATCTAAAGCGAAAAGCATACATATTTACATATTGACATACATACATACATATTTTTATTGAACTTACGCAATTGGCTTTCTTCGCCTCTTCTATATAATGTGTAGTAATGATCACAGCCATTTTGCTATTCCTAGTGCTGTCCACAAGAAAGTCCCATATTCTGGTGGAAAAAAAGTAAGTAATGAGGTAAGTTTGGTTTTGGACAAATATTATAGATAAATATTCTGAGAGGTTTATGGATGTACCATTTCCGTTCTGGTCTTACTTTTGGGATATATTAAAGAACTTTCAGATCATAAGAGTTGTCGACAAGTATCATAGTGTTTCACATATACCCTCCGCAAATACTTACTTCTCACGTAGCATAGGATCTAAACCCACTGTCGGTTCGTCTAGTATTAGTAATTCTGGTTCGTGTATCATGGCGCATGCGAATGAGACGCGTCGCTGCTGACCACCGCTACAATTCTTCACCAGTTGTCTTGGTGGTGGCAGCTGCAATAGTGAACGTAATATTTTGAATTTCTCCCGAATCTGTTCTTCCTTCAAACCATAAATACGTCCAAAATAGAATATGGTCTCTTTCACTGTCATCTCATCCACCAGCGCGATTTCCTTTTTTTTGTAAATATAAAGTTTTATAAGGTAAAAACAATTTACATATAGAAAGAAAAAAGTAAAAAATATTTCAACATTATGAAATGAACTAACAGTACTTCTATTAAAGAGACTTAAAAACTATTTTATAACTAAAACTACCAAACTTTTGAGAGAAGTATCGCTATTGATTGGTATACACTCTATATGCCATCTAGTACATATCTGCATTTAGTACTTACCTGTGGCATATAACCAATACGTGAACCCGGTATACCACTGCCCGGTTGTCCCGGCTTCATGCCTAGAACTGTGACTTCACCGCTATTAAGCTGACGCTGGCCGACTAAACAGGAGAGTAGTGTAGTTTTGCCGCAACCTGAGGCACCAAGTAGCCCATATCTATAGATAGCAATAAAACAAAAACAACAACATATAAAGAAGAGCTCACCCTAGTAAAGTAGAGTGCTTGAAATGTAATAAATCATACTCACATTGAACCGCGCATTACATTCATATTCAAGTAGTTAAGTATAATTTTGGGCTTTGATTTACTGCCATAGTATTTGTAGCCATTGCGCACCTCTACCGCTGCCATGTTGTCCGTTTTTGTGTGTTTTTTTTTTAATTTTTTGTTTAATTGCATATATTTTCGTTAATTTTGGTTTATGTTTACTTATTTATACTCGTACATATAGTTGACTCGCTGGATATATTCTCTTGGCACCAGTGTAAGCCAGTTATATGTAAGAGTATGTTAAAAACCTGCGGCGGATATATAAATATGCACGTAACTGTGATCTGTTGTTACTGTTGGTATGCTGTTGCTGCTGCTGCTGCTGCTGGAGACGTTGACGTTTATGTGGTGCTCACACTGGCTTCAGAATAGTCGGACGGCATAAATTATTCAGACCGTGTACAAACTGGAAAAAATAGCATACAAAACAGGAACCTTATAAGAACTTGATGAAAGACGACTTATACACAAATATACATACATACATACATTTATAAATATATTTACATTTACATGCGTCAATACATATCTAAATGCGTATATTTTGCTATTAAAATTATTTTAATGTCTTTTATGGAGCTTAGAAATAGTTGATATAGAATACTTTATAGACACTGGAAGAGCTCAAAGGAAGTTTTTGTGTTATCTATAATGCACAATAATATTGAAAAAAAAGATAAATAGCTAATGGTTGGACAGATTACTCTAAAAAAATTATTACTCTTTAAACAGGTTTAACTTATCTGGTCTGCAAGATGATATTTTAGTATTTCATCTATATAAAATGTGATCCTAAAATGGTCGAATTCGAAATGAGGATTTCCATATTTTCGGTTGATTTTATACTGTATATGTGACCTGGTCTACGGAAAGGGGGCTTAGGTATCAAAAAATCAATTTTAATTTTTTAGTTGATTCGGATGGAAGATGAGATGCTTTTTCACGTGATAGAATCCAAAAAAAAAACTAGTTTTCGCACGTTAGCTACCTTTTCGTAGACCAGGTCACATATATCGAACGATAAATCTTCCCTTAGCTCCCATCCTCAATAGTAATATCATTTCTGGTATTCCGTCGCACCCAAATTAAGCCCTTCCTTACTTTTAATCAATCATTTATTTTTAAGGCGCGATCCGTAAGTTCTATATGTTATTTATACAAGTGTATGTTTGCATGCATTTGAAAAATTGTATATTGTCTCGTTCAGCATATCAATTCAACACTAGACATATGATATAATCAACAAATATTTGGTCGTTGCCTAACTATATTTCTGCTCATGAATATTATTTTGCAATACTGTAGGCGAGTGTGTATAGTGCAATTGAGATTTCGAATAAATAATGAAAAAATTTAGATGAAAGATGGATTTATTTATTTATCTAGTCACATGCGAGTATATGTTTATCCTACGTATGTAGGTTCTGATTTTTTTTGCTTCTAAGCAATTAATATTCCAATTGCGTTCGTTTGCGGAATGGTGTGTTCTATGCATACATGCGTCAAAATAAATATACAAAGATGTATATATAAATTTTAAATATATAAGTATGTATATAATTCTGTATGTCTGTATGATACTTTATATATATGTATGTAAGTGGGTAAAGGCCTCTCGGAAGTATAAATAATAATTTATTCATTACTCTTAAAACTCATATCTATTATTCATTAGTTCCAGAAATTCTTTATATGCATATATATTATATATACTATATTCAGACATTTAATTAATTTCTGACCTAAAAGTGCATTTGTGCATTAAATTGTTTAAGTTTTTGTCAACTCATACTTAAAGTTTAATGACGCCGTTGAAAATAATTAATTTCGTAAAAACTTTTTGTTGCAGTTAATTTATTGCACGTAGGCGGGTTCAAAGCTTAGAATTTTACGCGAATAAATCTACAAGCACTTATAAAATAAATTACAAAAAAGTATTAAAGTTTAGTTCGCCTAATGTGCTAACAATTGAGTTATAAATATTTTAGCAAATTTCGTGATGTTGGTCTGTATGTCCTCTATAAGTCTCTATAAGCGATAACTCTTGTAAATATCACGAACTGCAGGGAAAATAGGGTTTTAGAATGTTTTAAAAAGGTTTGGCTCAGAAGAGGTTTAAAAGACGTGGCCTATAAGAGGTTTAATACAGGACGAAATCTCCTCAACCTTTCTCGCTTCTTCTCTGCGCGGAACCTGACACTCTCTCCACGGCGACCCTATTTACCCTACTCAAAGGAGTACAAACTAAACATTCACTTCGAGGACATTTCAATTCCGACAGTTAATAACTACAAAATATTTGGCTTTACATTTGACAGTATGCACTTCATTCTGCATATGATCACGATTTTGACCAATAAACAAAGCCGCAACAAATGCCTAGCGACTGATAAGGTAATTGGCTGGCCGGTCGTCAACTAATTAGCACCGGCATGGTCGCCTGTATGCAGTAGGACGCAGCGGAGGAAGATACAGACATGTTAAAATACTGCACTCCGGATAATCACAGGTTGCCTCTCGATGCCACCTGAAGACCATAAACACAATGAGGCCACTATGCTACCTGTCAAGGAGCATAATAAACTGCTCACCAAGCAGTTTATACTTGAGTGCTTTCACCGAAATCAACCCTGTAGTCAAATGTTGGAAGCAGAATCGCCTCCCAGATCGTACAATATACCGACCAGATTTTGGACGTTTCAGATCTTCAGATATTCCTTAAACGTCATTCAAAGTGGAGCTATTTACACCCTCATTGACTCCCACCCAATGAATGGCGTTCTTGGAGTCAAACCACCGCTTATTGGAGACGACGCACTCGAGTTTCCTCGTGAAACAAGATTCAAAACTTGCGCAACTTCGTTCTGGGGCCTCAGACCCAGAATACCGAATAAATGCTCCGCATGCAACGAATCCCCGCAAGATACTAACTATAGCTTTGCCTTCCCAACGAACCTGACTCATCTAACACCACTTACTCTATGATCCGATCCTGTCGAAACAGCTTATTTCCTGTTTCCCATTAGAGGATATCGATCACAACTAGATTTATGCGTTCTGTTTCAACCAGGGTCTCGTTTATAGTTCTAACAACAACAACAATAGAGATTTAACGTTTCTAATAAGCTTTTGAAATTATTTCAGCACTTTTTTTGTAAAAACATTTATTATCTTAAAATCGTTAGTCATTTGGATGGGACTTGAATGCATCACTCATATTTCGGATTAGGTCAGCACTCATATAACAAATAGAACTGAAACAGCAGTTAGACGAAGTATAGTTAAGTTAAGTTAGCACAGTTCGGTTCTTGGAAATTTCTTGGAAATATTTGTAAACCGTTATTATTAAATACTTGTATAAGTATATTTTTATAGTTTCATTAAAACACGCAAATAGCAAATGATTTTGTAGTAGATTGATGAAAGATTGTGCTAATAGCTTAACAATTTCCACTTCAGCTAATAATTAAAAGTTCTCATAAAATTTTGGTAATTAGGAAAGTTACAGATTTCAACAACTCTGACCTCGCTTACTGTAATAACGGTATTTTTTATGTTACGCAAACATTGTTATAACAATTTCACCTACATACATACAAATTAATATTATTAGTTAGCTGTTATATAAACGAATAAAAATTCGACAATGGCTTCAATTCTTCGCTAATCAATTAAAATATTTTTATTCTAAACGCAATTAATTCAATGCATACAAACATACATACATACATACATACAGATATAATGCATGTTATTTAAGTATGTGTGTACTCGTATATTTCTTAGCGGTTCTTATATGCATATAAAATAATTAGTGTCATGGATAGATTGTTTGCACAAATACCCAGCGACATACATACACACACACGCACACACAAGCGCGGTCAGAAGATCGTTAAGTGGAAGTTGTGAGTTGTGTCTTTGACTATTTTTACTCATTTTGCACTCTTATAAAGCGTGTTTGCCTGTCTAAAGCGCATGACAAAACCAGCGAAATAAAAACACTGCGAACTGCTTCTGGTTTTACCAAACGTTGTTGTTGCTGTTGCTCTCTGCCGCCAGCTGATTGCTGCAGCGGGATAAACTACATACATACATACGTACACACGTCATTCGACGGCGGCTTTTCGGTACATTTTCGACATTTCGTAGCATGTATATTGCATAAAACCCGCTGTTGGAGCCGGCATGGCACGGCAGCGCAATGCTGATATTACAAACCTGCTGTCAACCTTGGGATGGTTCGTTTATTTTTTTTTACAGCAGACAGACCATCCAACAGTCCATTTACCCGTTGCGATGCATCCACATTCACATGCGACTATTTATTTACATACATATGTACATTTGTATGTATGTATGTATGTATGTAGTTGTGCATGCGCACGTACAAAGTGTGTTACATTTTCGGACTTGTGATACCCTTTAATTTTTTTTTATATTTATGTACATACATATGCAAGTGTGTCTGTGTGTGTGTTTACTTATTTTAGTTTTATTACAACGAATTTTTGTAATGCCTGCATTTTATTGACTGCTATTCAATAGCAAAGTCTCTTATGGGTTAATTGCTTTTGCAGTCTTTTGCGTGGTCTCTTCGTGGTTAAACTCGTTTCTTTTTCCCATTTGTAAGTGTTGACCTCGTAACTCTCTTTTAACGTTTTCAACGTTAACCAAAGCACCAAAGGCACTCTGTCTTCTTTGCGCATGTTTCCTATGTAAGAGTATACTCATGGTATCTAGTTTAAATACATACATACATACATACATATGCACATGCATTCATAAGTAAATGTAATGTTTGACTTTGTAAGTGAATATTTGCGTTCAAATGTTTATTTGCATTCGCTTTACGGTGTTTTCGGTTTATTTCTCTTGATTTCATTTCATTTTCTTGCAGAGGTTAGTTCTATTGCAAAGTTAGTTCGGCCATAGTTTTTGTGCATTGTTTGTTTTTGTTTTTGCTTTTGTAAACAAACAAAAAAATTTTAAATTTAAAATGTTGTCTGTTCGGCGGTCTGGGTATAAAAATTGCTCAACTTGATTTTTAGTTGCAATAGTAATTATTTGGTTGGAATCGTTAAACAAAATTATATATACACTATATACATATACATTTGTACAAATGTAGGTACATTTAAGTATACATATATGCATATTTAAATGTGTGGCTATGTTAATAACATCACACTTAAGCGCATATTTGGGTTAATATCTGTGTATGCACTGAATTGGGGTTTTCCCAACAACAACGTACTATATTTCACAAATATGTTCGTATGTATGCAGACTTAATGGCGCCTACCACATTCATGTTAAACGCTTGGTTGAGCGTCTTCTTCGATTGCGCTTTAATGTTACGAGTATTCGATAAATGATGAGACCTAAATAGCATAAGACGACTTTAAACGGTTAACGGGTTTTAGGAGTTGAGATTTTATTGCAGAAATACTCGCGTTTGTTAAAAATTGTCTGCTATGAGCCGATCGTTTAAAAAATTGATATTGTTCGGTTATTAAGTAACTGCACAATATTTTTAAAGCTGACAATTTTCTTTTTATTCCGACAAAAAATTACTTTTGTTGTAAAATTCTTAAATGATATAAATTTTAGGATATCGCCATAAAACGAGGCTGATTTTGCTTAAATAGTCATCTTACACATGCTTCCCGGCTGTTCGAGCAATTATATTGGGTCGTTCAGTAATTTTGTTTATTTAATGCAATTTAAATATGTTTTTATTGTGTAAAACATTTTATGAAATCATCCATCTTTCAAGGGCAAGATATTGATTTCACGCTCTAAAATTCTTACGATTCTTGCGTGCAAAAAAAAAAAAGGTCCACGTTGAGGTGAAGGTTCACCTAACCAAAAAATTTTGCCGAGACCGTAACAAATAATAGTCCGAAGGTGCCAGGTCTGGAGAATTTAGTGGGTGTGTTAGGACATCCCATTCAAGCAGCAAAGGTTTTTGGCGAATCATCAAACTCATACAAGTTCATTTAGGTGGAATACAATTTGATCTGGTTCATCCTTTTTAGACCTTGCGCTACACATTCTTGTAAACAAACCACTTTTCGTCGCCAGTTGCTACTGGCTCTTAAAAAATGGATCACTTTTTTGATGTTTGATAAGCAAATCAAATTTCGTTCTGTAAGAACCTGAGGAAACCATATGTCAAGCTACGAAATTAATCCTAGACGTTTCTTGTGCTTGGGAATGGTCGCTGTTGACAAATTTAATCTTTTGTTATTTGACAATTTGCATCGACCAATGACATAATTTTAACCATATCGGCTGCAAGAGGCATTCCAAGACGGAGGTGGATGCTCAAGTTCGAAATTGCCGAAACGACATTTTGTTCATTTTAGTACATCACATCATTTTCCCCTTGTTTGAACTGCATTTCCATCTTTTTGATTGTAAAACAGTAAAATATGCCGAAAATGCTGTTTTCGATCGATATTCCATATTCTATAGAACAAAGTCCAAAGTCGAAATATTCCAAAAAAAATTAACAAAAATGTTTACATAAGAGTCTTACTATATCAGCTGTTCAAATATATAACGGTAAAGCGGTTAAGCGCGAAGTTGGCTGCGAAAAATTCAATATGAACAGCTGTTGTCATCAAATAATAATAGTAAATATAGACGTATCTTAAAAGTGTAAAAAATATGTCAAAATGTGTAAAAAATCGCATCAATTTATTAGCGTTTCACAGGTAAGCATTTGCAGTAGTTCTAAGTCAACTCAAACAAGTAAAGAAGGGCTAATTTCGTGTGTAACCGAACATTTTATACTCTCGCAATTTATTTAACCTTATTAATATTATATAATACACAATTTGACCCACATATTCGTCATACATATTGTATAAAGTCCCTTGAAAATTGGAAACCATAATATTAGGTTAGAAGCACCGAGGTCCTCATGTTCGATATATGGGGCCTTGAAAACCTATGGTCCGATTTCGGCGATTTTTAGAATGGGGCTGCCACACTATAAACTTAGTATTTGTGCAAAGTTCTGCATCGATATCTTCACTAGTGCTTACTTTATATATTGTAAAGTAAACGATTCAGATCGTCTTCAAAGTTCTGGTATATAGGAAGTAGGCGTGGTTGTGAACCGATTTGACCTATTTTCACAACATATCATTTGGATGTAAGGAAACTATTACAAACCAAGTTTCATTGAAATCGGTCGAGTAGTTCCTGAGATATGGTTTTTGACCCATAAGTGGGCGGTGCCACGCCCATTTTCCATTTTGTAAAAAAATCTGAGTGCAGCTTCCATCTGCCATTTCTTAAGTGAAATTTAGTGTTTCTGGCGTTTTTCCTTAGCGAGTTAACCCACTTTTAGTAATTTTCAACCTAACCTTTGTATGGGAGGTGGGCGTGGTTATTATCCGATTTCTTTCATTTTTGGACTGCATTAAGAAGTGGCTAAAAGAAACGACTGCAGAAAGTTTGGTTTATATAGCTTTATCGATTTGCGAGATAAATACAAAAAACCTATATGAGGGGCCACGCCCACTTCTTCAAAAAAATTACATTCAAATTTGCCCCTTCCTAGTGCGATCCTGTGTTCCAAATTTTATTTTAATAACTTTATTTCTGGCTTAGTTATGACACTGTATAGGTTTACAGTTTCCGCCATTTTGTGGGCGTGGCAGTGGACCGATTTTTCCCATTTTCGAAAGCAACCTCCTCAGGGTGCCAAAGAATATGTGTTCCAAGTTTCATTAAGTTATCTTAATTTTTACTCAAGTTATCGCTTGCACGGACAGACGGACAGACAGACAGACGGACGGACAGACATCTGGATTTCAAATCCACTCGTCATCCTGATCATTTATATATATATAACCCCATATCTAACTCTTTTATTTCTTGGTGACACAAACAACCGTTATGTGAACAAAACTATGATACTCCGTGCAACATGTTGCGAGAGTATAAAAATCTCGCGGAAAACTCAGTACCATAATGACAATTTTTACTGGAACAGCGTACTATGCTCCTCTATGAAAAACTTTTAAAGGAGCTTGCCAATGGGTCAACAGTAAAACAATGACCTTGTGATAATAAAAGATGTTAATTTTTAATGCAATTTTCATTTCAATCAAATGAGCGTGAAATCAAATGATGCATCGCTTTTACTACCTATAAGTGTATCTACTTATGTATACATATACATACATACATCGAATATATGAAATAGGTGTGTAAATACACAAACTCCAAGGTCAGTAATGGCGCGTGTGTGCTTGTGCAACTGCAATTACCAAGAAAACTTAAAAAAAAATCAACGAAAACAAAAACAAACAACGAAAATGAATAAATGCGCGTTTATTAATTTGTCATTTCAAATTGCATTGAATTTTTCAGCGTACACAAATTAAAGCGAATATTCAAATTTTACGATATTCACATTGTCACTTTGTCTAGGTGGGCCGCCAGCGCATGTTTGGTCACAAAAAGCGATTAAAGTACGTCACAGTCGCTATTATTATTAATCATATTTCTCACTTACTGACACGCAACGACACGACGCAACTGTATCTTTAGGGATTATCTATGTAAATACAAACGAATATATTTTTTATGGGCTCAATCAATTGACAGTTCAGTAGAACAATGATTGTATAACGGGAAAAACTGAATTATTAGATATTAATTATTTAACTGCATCTTCCTTTTGCGAAACGCTGCCAAAGCAATAATTTGCAACTTTATAATGAATTAACTGCGCCCAACTGTTGCCCCAAAACGCCTCTTAAGCGCTTACTGGTATGAGTATTGTAAATAAAATGGCAAAAACAAAATCAAAATAAACCAAGAAGTAGCCAAGCAAAGTTATATAAACAAAGTGGATGGTAAGCAACGAGTTTTGCATCGGTGCCGTGAGGTAGGACTGCTAAAATTACGCTCACACTCGTATGTGGAACTCACAGTTGAGACTACTACCACAGTACATACAGTAGAAAACCTTATTCGTGGGGAATTCTCGGTGGTAAGATAGCCGCCATCTTGGAAAAACGCAGTGCTGTATATATTGAGTACTTCATTTTAGTAAAACTTTAGTCATAAAATAGCAAATATTATGTATATAGCTGTCTTATATAAAGCGAAATTATTTATTTATACTATATTTCAATTATAGAAGATTTTAACATCAATGTGTGCCATATTATTGCAAAAAAATTATTAAATGTAGATGAGATATTTCATAAGTGGTGAGAATAAAATACAGCTCTCATACAAGTACTTCTCTGTGGTACGTTATTTTTGGCCACATTTATTTAAACTTAATTGGCACAAAATTAGCAAAAAATCCATTTTTGCTAGTTTTTACTTAAATTATTACAAACAATTATATTTAAAATACTTTGAATTGCATAGCTTGGAAGTACACAATAGTTTTATAAGCTTCAAATGATACGTGGTTGCCTCCTTATTAAACATTTTTAAAACAAAATATGTCATGATCCTATTGAATAGGCATTTCAAACCATCGGGTCCAAGGTAACATGAATCAAAATCGTCTTTTAATACTAATTGAAGTTTTTTATGAAATTTATAAAAAGCTCAAGAGCTTTTACTAAGTTTGACGAATACTACACTTTTTATTTTGTAAAAGTATAGGTGTCTTCAGAGATCTACCTTTTCTCGAATAATGTTAAAGACAGCAAACAATTGTGCATTTTAAAATATTCATTATACATAAAATCATATAAATATGAAAATGAATTTCTCTGAAGGCAATCGTTTTCAATTATATCAATTTCCATACAATGTCTAATAGATGCTGACTATTTATGGAAGACATTGCCAATGCTTGAAAAGTTTGCCAAGAACTATCTTGAACCAGACAAACATACTCTTTCAAGGTTATTTAGTGAAAATTATTCAAATTGTTTAATAGTAATATTAAATCTTTTAAAATTTGAAAGCGCCAAATACAGTGTCACCAACCCAGGGATGTATTTATTTTAATACAATATTTAAAAATTAGTTGAATCGCGTTATACACTTGTACATAAAATATAACTAACTTATCAATAATTAACACTTAATACCACCATAAAATTTAATAAATATCCGAAATAATTTAAAATAATTCCAATAATAATGAAAAAATTAATTTTATTTAATAATTATTTAAGTACTGTTCATCGGACTTTAAAAGTTTTGTGAAGATTAAATGCTAGCACAACACCCTAATTACCACAATTGTAGCAAAAAAAGCGTAGCACACAACCCAAGTACGCCTCGGTGGTGTGTTAAAAGATGAAAATTAATGTAAACAAAAAAAGGTTTTCTACTGTATATACTGAGCTACTACTACTCGCTGTGGCATGCTACACCGTCACACACAACACATTGAGCAACCGATTGGAGTTCGCGCACATTACTCAATATGGTTTTGTTGCAGTAGATATGTGGATTGTGGTTAGTGGCGCGATATCGCTGCGCCAATACTCTGTACTAATATTGCTGGTGTATGGGTAGTGGCTGATTGCTGCCTGCTGCTGCTGTATGGCGGTGGGAGACGCTGATCGTTGTAGACAAGTGTTTTTGAAGCAGAAACCGACTTGGTTTTAGTTGCGGCGTTTCATAAAGGGAGCGTTCCAAAAATAACAGATTTAATGAAAATATTGATGGATTATATTGCTGTGATTTTATAAATAACATTGTATAACGCTCTGATTTTCAAAAATTGGTGCAGAATTTTTCGAAATACAGTTGAACTTACCTAACTCGAATCACCATAATACACAAAAAAAAACTACAAGTTAGAGAGATTTAGAGTTATGGAAGGGAATTCGTATGAAATTTCAAATTTGCCCATTCAAGAGTTCGAGTTATGGAGAACAACTGTATAAAACTGTTATGAAAGTTCAACTGCATAAAGTTTTTATTTTTCCGAACATCCGACGAAGAATAAGAAGTAATAAGAAGAATAATGTAGATTGTATTGATATTTTGAATTTTTCCGCAATTATATATTACTCAGGATATAAAAAATAAAATTCATGAAAAAAACTTTTTTCGAACTTCGAAGGCAAATATTTAGATTTGGGATGCTAACTTCGAAAATCCGAGAATACACTTTTTACTTAGGTTTAAATCTTCCGGAAAAAGAAATTTGGTCCAATACTCAAAAAAAAGGTCGATTTTGTCATGAAGCTCGCTCTTGCGAACGCTAAAAGTTATTTTTTAACTCATAACTTCATTAACCGCAAAAACGCCGTTATGCTACTGTGGTAGCTTATATAGTCAATAAAAAAATATTAGGTCGTCAACTTTGGTTCCGCCGTTTTTTTGTAAATTTAACGTTTAATATATGTATCTAAATTAGGGTAGCCCTTATTTTCCAAAGTATTCCGATTCTCGATCGCACCCCCTAGAAATATGGGGATAGACCAAAAACTAGTATATACAAAGTTTTGGGTCAATCAAAAAAAATCTCCATATTTCAAAGCCACACTATCTGGTTTCCATACCGTAATAAGATCTGCATTTTATTACCTTTCCAAAATTACCACAATCTTAAAAATCGGTCGATTGATGATAGAGTTACAGAAATACAAATATGAAAGTAAATTTAATGTGGTGCATTCTCAAGCGTCGCATGCTCGTGATATACCGTTATAACGGTTCTAATGTTATTCTTATTATCTTATTACGGTATGGAAAACCAGTAAGGGATAGTGTGACTTTGAAATATGGAAGTCTGAGACATAAAAATGGCAAAAATTCTTATTTTTTTCAGGATTTCAAGCTCCTTGCGCAACCTCTAAACCTTTTTTGATTGACCCAAAACTTTGTATATACTAGTTTTTGGGCTATTCGCATATTTCTAGGGGGTGCGATCGAGAATCCAGAAACTTTTTTTATCCTCCATACAACTAAGGGCCACCCTAATCTAAATAGTAAATTTATTTTATAGACGATTGTTCGTAGCGATTACTTAAGACTGATTTTAGCAAATTCAAAAAATTTAACAAAAAAAAAAAAACAAATTCCAAATTTTCAATTTATATTAGACACTAATTTTCAAATTATTTTCAAAAAAATCGAAAAGTAATTAAAATTTGTATCAATAAGTGTCAGTAAAATACATTTTATTTTCCGTTTACTTTGGAATACACCTTTGTTGTGTGCGTTGCACATTTATTTACATTTGTGGCGCATGTTTCGGTCGCCGCAGCTGACATATAAGGAAGTCAAGCGAATACACACGTACTACATATATACATACATACATAGATATACTCTAGTGTACATTCACTTGCTACAATTGCCAATGTAACAGACAGACAACAGTTGTTGAATTTTGGGATTTTTCCTGTTTGCAATTACCGTTGGCATTGCGAGCTGAGCTTCAATGGCAAAACAGCTGTAAAATCCTGTGAACGCATGCTTACATATTTACATATGTAGAAAACTAAAAAGGTGACAACAAAAATATATTTGTATGTAATTGTCAGAATATGTAAATAACAGTTGACATGTGTAAATATGTATGTTTGCTTGTAATTTAAGTACTTCTTGAAGCAGAATATACATGAAACTGACATATTCATAATTGGTAACTGTTGTTATGAATATTTGCATAGGTTTGTAAAATTAATGTATGTAAGTGCCTGTATTTTTGTAATATTTACAATTAATATGAGCTTTTGCACAAATACACAAAATAGTTTGTGGAACATAAGACAGTTACAAATTGATTTGCTCAATGCACAACAACTCTGTCTACATTTCTATATATTTTTGTCTGTATGTAAGCACATGCTTGTGGCTAGCACACTACTAACACTACTCCAAAAGAAACAGACACTTGCTGCAACGCACACACATACACACGAACAAACAAAAATTTTTATGGAAAAATTAACACATTTTGTAATGTTTGCTATTCCACTTTTTCAACATGTGCACGTAATTTTCGGTTAATCAGCAATTCGAAGCACAAATAGCAGCAACAGCACCAGCACTAGCATATAGTAAATGCGCAACCACTAACTTACATACATACATATGTACTCGTACGTATGCATCCAGTTTGTGCCTTGAGTCTTTTGTTTCAGCGACAATTAGTGAGCGTATGAATTAGAGCCTTAAAATAAAGCGCTAAAACGCAAGGAAGGTTTACATATGTATAGATTTTACAGTTCGAAAAAAGTAGCATAAAATATTTTATTTATTTCATCACACTATTATTTTCAATAAAAAAAAAACATTCAACACTAGTTTCAACAATTTCTGATTGTCTCAAATTTTTTATATATTTATACATATGTTTTTGTTTTTTGCCTACCATAAAACCAGATGATTTAGCAATTGCTTCACTTCCTTCACACCAACAAAAAACTACAACGGTTGCGATTGCGCACCGTACCAAACTTCGCGTATCAGAGACAATTCGTAACTGAAACTAAGCGATCGCGCAAACGACTGGCAAACCGTGGCAAAATCTGTTGTTAAAACACAATATTCGCTAGCACTTAGCGCAAAAGCGCACTCACACACACAATCATATACATACATATATACAAAAATAGATTCGAATGTATGCAGTTCAAGCTTTACTCACTCTCAATTGCGTACCGTCAAGCGATAGGAGTAAACAACAATATAAAGGTATTGCATTATCCATGAAGATGACTTGGTGTAAGAAACAACAGTGCAAAATATAAATAAAAATGCATACAAATATATATAACACATACTTATATATATATATGTATGTATATAGACCATAGTGGCGGTGGAGAAATAAATGGTCAAAAAGTAAGAAAAAAAAAATGAAAAATGGCGCAAATATTGCCGGTAAAGTAAAATAAATTTGAATGGGCGCAAAAGAAGCGAGAGTTCATAAAACTAAACTTAAGAACACATACCTACAAAAAATAATAAAATTTATTTTTGGAAAATTGCAATTCGTCTGGCTTCCAAGTTCCAACACACACAGTAAGTACTATGTGCATTTATGGAGCTATAAAATGTAGTTTCGAGGTTTAAATTGTAGACACACGCGTCTCTTTGGGTCAGAGTTGCAGCCGCGTGCTTTAAATAAAAAATACAGAGGTACAATATATATTGGTGAAAAATACCGATTCATCTTCATACATATGTATGTATATTGTTGGCTAAATATAATAAATGTGCGCAAAAATAACAAAATATCATAGAAACAGAAAAAAAAATGTTTTGCCGCTATTGGGGTCAACGAGAAGCATATTGCCAATCTTATGTTAATTTGTTAAACAAACACTGATGTTTTGCCGAATTCAGTGTCGTTGACTTTAGCAGACAATTTCCATAGTGAAATAGTTAGATTTACTGGAGTAAGATTCGAAAGGCGTCAATAAATTGTTTAATACGCTCAACATTTTTTTTAAACTATTTTATGTAAATTTAGACGTGGACCGGCTTCGACCCAGCACAAACTCCACACACTTGATTGCTTTAACTCTTACTACATTCTGATTTTAACTACATATATGTATTAATAATAACTGTAACTATATCAATAATAACTTTTCGAACAAATTATTTTTTCTTTAAAAGCTGCTGATATGCTTTAATTTCGTTTAAATTAATTAATGACATATTAAAACAAGTAAGGAAGGGCTAAGTTCGGGTGTAACCGAACATTTTATACTCTCGCAATTTATTTATTTAACTTTAATTATATTATAATAATTTTTATTTAATTAATTATTTATAATACACAATTTGACCCACATATTCGTTATATATGTTACATAAAGTCCATTGAAAGTTGGAAACCCTAATATTAGGTTAGAAGCACCGAGGTCCTCGTGTTCGATATATGGGGCCATAAAAACCTATGGTCCGATTTCGGTGATTTTTAGAATGGGGCTGCCACACTATAAACGTAGTATTTGTGCAAAGTTCTGCACCGATATCTTCACTAGTGCTTACTTTATATATTGTAAAGTAAACGATTCAGATCCACTTCAAAGTTCTGGTATATAGGAAGTAGGCGTGGTTGTGAACCGATTTGGCCTATTTTCACAACATATCATTGGGATGTAAGGAAACTATTACAAACCAAGTTTCATTGAAATCGGTCAAGTAGTTCCTGAGATATGGTTTTAGACCCATAAGTGGGCGACGCCACGCCCATTTTCCATTTTGTAAAAAAATTTGAGTGCAGCTTCCATCTGCCATTTCTTATGTGAAATTTAGTTTTTCTGCCGTTTTTCGTTAGTGAGTTAACACAGTTTTAGTAAATTTCAACCTAACCTTTGTATGGGAGGTGGGCGTGGTTATTATCCGATTTCTTTCATTTTTAGACTGTATTAAGAAGTGGCTAAACAAAACGACTGCAGAAAGTTTGGTTTATATAGCTCTATTGGTTTCCGATATATGTACAAAAAACCAATTTGAGGGCGGGACCACGCCCACCTCCCCAAAAAATTACATCCAAATGTGCCCCTCCCTAATTGGATCTTATGTTCCAAATTTCATTTTCATAACTTTATTTATGGCTTAGTTATGACACTGTATAGGTTTTCGGTTTCCACCATTTTGTGGGCGTGGCAGTGGACCGATTTTGCCCAACCTTTTGCAACCTCCGCAGGGTGCCAAGGAACATGTGTTCCAAGTTTCATTAAGATATCTTAATTTTTACTCAAGTTATCGCTTGCACGGACAGGCGGACAGACGGACAGACGGACGGACAGACATCCGGATTTCAAATCCACTCGTCATCCTGATCATTTATGTATATATAACCCCATATCTAATTCTTATATTTCTTGGTGACACAAATAACCGTTATGTGAACAAAACTATTATACTCTGTGCAACAGGTTGCGAGAGTATAAAAATAATATATATTATATATTTAATTTATTTAATCAAACTATTAAAGAAAAAATATTTAATTACACTAAAAAATAATTATGTATAATGAAGTTCTTATTTCACCCATTTTGCACTTTTTTTAATTCAACCTAGACCAATTGAAACTAGTCTTAAACGAAGCCGATATACAAGTGATTGCTTTCAGAAACCAACAGCAATTTCCACTGCGGCGATTCATCTGCTCACATATACATACATATATAAAAATATATTCGATATGCGCATATTTACATATGCTCATTCGCTCCTACACCATTTCGGGTTTTGTGTGTGTGCTTCAAAGAGGGAATAAAACCATATACCAGTATTACGTTTTTTGTTTGTTTGTTCGGTTCACGCATTTACATTTCAAATTATACACGCATATGCACACCTTTATAGTCGGGATGCATGCTTATGGCTATCTATTATGGATGGGTTACTTAAATTTTTCACTCGCATAAATTTATGTAAATATTGTATGAACACTACTACTCATTTCGTCCATATGTCGCTGCTCTTCATTTCAAGGTTAGCTTTCTTATTGTTAAAGAAACATTGGTTATGTTACATCACTTTCAGTTGTCGATACAGTTGACCTTGAAACCGAATTCTTTGCATAACCATTTCGTACAGTGTTGTGGTTTCGTTGATATTTGTTTGTGGTTATTAGTATGTATAAATTTATATGAATAATTATTGTAATATATGTAACCTATCAACTAGTGTTATAATCGGCTATTGAGCCCATATTGGATCGAACATAAACAATTGTCATAAATTTCTTACTTGATGTACAGAAAATTTAAAGTTGAGAATGAAAATAAAAAATCAACTAAAAAATATTTGAAGCACTATGATGTTGCGGTAGTATATAATATAATATTTGAATTTTTTATTTTTGAATTAATTAACTGATTTTAGTTTGTCACATGATATGTTATTTGCTTTTGACTACTAAAATGCTTTGTCACTCCGCCGAGTGTTGAAAATTCCGTTCCACCATACAATTTAAAATACATTTAAAACGTTAAACGTCTTCCAACAGATAAGAAAGTTAAGAGGAAACACCGACGCGCCGTTTCAATAAACGTTCTTTTCTCTCAAACTCATCAGTTTGGAAAGATGCATTCACCAGATTTTAATCTCGTTGAAAATCTATAGAAAATAATAAGCAGAGTTAGAAAATGATTGGAACCTCAACAAAAATGTGATATTGTCCCATGAATTTGATGCTGTAATTAAATTAAGTGATTTTAAGTCTAATATTAAAATATATATTTATTAGTACTATTTGCATGTGATATAATCATTCAGTTCAAATTCGTGACCACCACTTACATTTATACATATGTACATATGTCAACATATTTAGAATAAATTGTTCCACCTATTATCGCTAACGAGATTAATTTGTTTTATGACATTTGCATGCAAGCTTTAAAACAAAATTTAAAAGTTTAAATATGCATGTACGGTATTTACATATGTATGTATGTGTATGAGTGAATAATGCGTTTTAAGGCCGGATACTGATATCGATAATGAATATGCAATGTGCATATGTATGTATGTTTTACAAATTTCCACACAAATATACACTATAGTGAAATATTTTAAATATCTTCTACTCGAATAATGATTTTTTTTCAGTGATACAGTTTACTTTATTATATTTTGCTTATGTGAGAACTTAGATGCTTATTGCTAGTGTCCGACCGATACCAAAATTTTGGCCGATGCCGATTAATCGGCCAGTTGGCAAAGAATCGGCCGATGCCGATGCCGATTCTTTCATCAACAACTTTATTTAGTAAATTAGTATAGTAACAAAATAATTACAAAGACAAATAACATCACAAAATAAGTAAACAACTCAATTCATATGTAAATATGAAGTTGTTTATTCATTTAATTAATACTCAAAACTAAATAAATTATAATATTATTATAAGATATATGTTGATAGAGATAGAACAAATAAGTTATTCGCGTTTTCTCAAAGCGAATCAGCTATCAGCCATATAGATTTTTCCTTTAAGGAGGTATACCGGTGTGATATTTTCAAAAACTCGGTTTTTTTTTTGCTTATTCGATAGTTTATAATTTCGAAAATATCCCGTGAAAGCGGTAAGGTCGTATCTTGAATAGTTTTTGAATTGCAGCGTTCCAAAGAGCAATCGCTCACAGGTATAAGCCGCTATAGTTTCGATTATTCGCGTTTTTCTCGAAACGACTTTTCACAAAATTGCTGACATCATAACTCAATGCGATTGACCGATTGGCTTCAAATTTAAACTGAGTATTCTTGAATATGTTTACTATACAATGACCTACGATCTTTTTGATTTGTTGAAAATTGTCAATTTGGCATTTAAAAAACGATAATTTTTTACCTAAAAAATCTAAATTTTTTTTCAGAACTACGCCATTTTGTTAATGTTTGATATTTTTCAATTATTGTAGGTCATTGTATAGGGAATATATTCAACTTTAATAACATTTTTCTGTTTCTGTTTTTGTGTTTCAGTTACTCATTCGGTCGGAATCATGTCAGCAGTTGGGAAACTTTTTTTTGGCACCTCCCAAGACAGCCATAACTCCTTTATTTTTCAAAATTTTTGTAAAATAAAAATCTTAAAATATAGTTGAAAGTACACCTTATTATGTCCAAAAAACTTCGAAACATTCGATCGAGTACTTTCTTTAAAAAAAATCACTAAAATCGTCTAATTTTTCATGGGTTACACTTGTATAGCCCCTTAAGTACAAATATGAGCATTAAGGCCAATATTCGAAAATAGTAGGTCTCGTAAAAAGAATCAGTTATTTTCAAAGAGATGACTTTTGTCATTTATATCTCGCATTGTGAAAGACGGCAAATAGTGATAGTGACGCACTAGAAACTTCGGAAGCTTGTTTGGGAGGTTCTTTTCCTTTCACCCTTTTCCTTTCACCCTATAGTCCAGGCCATCACCAAGTGATTATTACGTGACCCTGTCTATGGCAAACTTTTGAAAATAGTTACGAAAGCTTCTATAATAGTGGCTTTATGACATTATCTTCAAAATCTCAATAACTTTAAACAAAATTGTGCATATTTGGCATAAATAGAATGTTTCTAGCAGTGCTAAATAAAACCTTTCAAGAATGCAAAATTATTGAATATCTTTTTACTAGATTTAAATTATAACCATGATGAATTATTATTTAGTCAAATGTGATTCACTGTGTTATATATGGTAAACAGAAGAAATAAAATTTTATGCTCTAAAGAAATCAAAAAAGTAAAAAAAAATGTATTTTAGTGTAACCCGAAAGAAGTAGAAATAATCGGCTAAGAATCGGCCAAATATGGCCGATGCCGATACCGATGCCGATGCTTAATTTTGTGGCCGATACTGGCCGATGCCGATACCAAAGCCGATTAAGCGGTCGGTCTCTACTTATTACATATATTCATACATACTATATACATCGTAGAGAGGCACTGATCTGCATAAATCCTTTAACAAACTAATCCCTGCCAAGAGATTAGTATTCAACGGTTTTGTGTGTGAAAAATTTCGTCTCCACAGTTCAAGAGATCTACTTCTACTTGAATTTATCGTAAATTCATCAAACATTTTCATTTATTAATTAAAAAAACTTTAAAAATATGTATTTATTTAATTTTATTTGAAATAAAATGCTAAATGGCATCTGACAGCAGATACTGTCAATTGTAAGAATTTAGCATATTTCTAGTAAATATGGCAACACTTGAACCTAACAGCTGCGGAAATTTGGCGCGTATTATGTCGAATCGGCTTTCCAATTCCTAGGCTTGGTAATCCTCATTTTTAATATTAAACCCATTGTTTTTATACAAATCAATGCCAATCTAGTGTTTAAGATAAGTATAGAAAGTGAATTCGGAATTGGATGTTGCAAAAGAGACGAAATATGCGTTCCGATCAAAAACAAAATATCGCCGCCAATGTAGAAACACGTAGCAAGTCGTCAATAGATGCTGATGCATCATTTGGTAGTCCTGTTGAAAGGATTAAAGTTGCTAACTGCAATCAAAACACTTCCGATAAAAAGCTCAAAAGAATGAAAAGTGAAAAGTGTAATTTTATCAATAAACGGGAGAACTGTGAGCCTCGATTGTCGACACCAACAACATCTTCTGCTTTCTCGGACTGTGAGGGAAAAAGAAAAAGTACATCAACGTGTATTGGTTCAAGCAAAAGATTGTCATCGTCTACGCCACGCAGTGAGTTGTTCATAGTTTATGCATATTTTCTTCACTGTGATAAAATTTCGTTATTATATTTGTTAAGGAAAACGTAATATGTTGGCCAATTTGTATTCCGATCTAAGTCCTAAATACATTGGATTTGCGACTCCTCCATCATCGTCGACAGTTGCCATAACTGGCAGTGAAAGTGAAGGTAGCCTTCAAACTAGAAGTGCCCGCCATCGTAAATTACTTATATGTGCCGCCAGTCCAGAGATAGGAGGTAGCGATAGTGAAATTTTGTCGGATTCGTCCAAAGCATTGCTGGGCTGCGTGAGACGTGCGCGAAATCAATCGGTAACGCCGTCTCCGAATAGGTTGTCAGCACGAAAAAAATTTGAGAGTCCCATTGATAAATTATTGGCACTAAATGGTTCGGTTGTGTTAAATGATATTAGCAAAGAGAAAATAGTAAAAAACTTAACTTTAAGTCCAAACTCTAATTTAAATATCACTATAAATGAAAATGAACGAGAACTTTCTGAATTACAAAGAAAAAGTGAATCAGTTGTTTCTGTTCATTGCGAAAATAATAATGTTCCTAATTTGGTAAACATGGAGCGAAAACAAGCTAAGGATATCAATGATTCTTTATTAACTGAAAACAATGAAGAGTGGAATGAAAATAAAAGATCTCATATCACTCGTTTAATTAAAAAGGAATCCGTAAATGTTGTAAAAAATTCGGAACGTGAGATCGCAAACTTTTCGAAAGATGAAAATTTTCGCGAGGAAAGCGGAGAAAATTTAGAAACTTTTTCAACAGAAGTTCATTCTGGGGATAATTTCATTAATCCAACAGCAGAAGTAAAAATCGAAAATGAAAGCTTTGATAATACTGCGCATTGCAAAATTGAAAGCGTCGAAAGCCCCATAGACAATGCAGATGCCGAGTTGCAGTACGATTTAGAGGAAGGAGAGAGTGGCGAATCCATGATATTAAATAATGCCGTTGGTTTGAGCGCAAAATCACCCTCGGCAGTCAGTTTAGATAGTGCTAAAGGCTCTTCTGTGGTAACGGGAATGGATTGGATGACATTTTCAACAGGTGATATCTTCTGGGGACAAATTTACACTTATTGCTATTGGCCTTGTATTGTATGTCCGGATCCCGAAGGTAATACGATATCCACTGAACATAACTTGCGTAATGGCGAAGAATATGTATTAGTTCATGTGCGCTTCTTTGCCGATAGCGGACGGAGGAATTGGGTAAAACGCGAGAATCTTATCCCATATACCGATCTAGAGAATTACAAGCAACATATGCGCGAAATACGTAAAAAATATGGCAAAAAGAGTGTAAAATATAAAGTCCTTTTACCAAAACCAAGCAAAGTAATGATCTGGAGGGAGGCAATAAAAGAAGCAAATAAAGTATCTGAAATTGTATACGAGGACAGATTAACAAAGTTTTTTGAAATATACGAGCATAAAAAGTAAGTAATATTGAAAATACTTTCCAATATTTTTTCATTTTTTCTTTTATTGACAACTAATAAAATAATTTGTAGTTAACATTGCTAACAAATTATACATTAATATACACAAACATATTTTTATTTAACGTATTATATTTTGGTATTTTTTTATTAATAATATTCTCTAGAGTCTTGCAAAAAATACAAAGAAAAAACCGGAAGTTGAGTACGGACAACAATAGTAGAACCGATAGTTTAAGTCACGATTCTATGGAAAGTTTGATAGTAAAAAATCCTTTGGCTTCGGGAAAACGCGATCGTTCGGTTTCGCCATACAGCCCTGCTTTTTCTCCCCTAAAACCGCTATCAAGCACAAAACGACGAAAATTAAGTGATGCATCTACGCAGCTGTTGCAAATCGCAGAGAACTCAAGTGGTGATAATAATGAGACTCTTGAAAGCTCTAATAATAATACCGAAACCAATAATGGGGAACTCAAAGAAACAGAAGCCAATTCTTCTACTTCTTTTGCTGCGATGCATGCGATGGAAATGTGTAACAGCGAATATAGAAAGTTTTACAACGCAATGAGAGAATTCGTGTTGGAAGATAATACAGACGAATGTTTAGAAAGAAGTCTAATGGTTGCATCGCGGAATATTTGGGCATTAAAACAGATTAATAGACATCAAGTACAACGGCGTTTGCTGGCAGCCAATAATGAGCATGAGCTGGGCTCTAGTCTTGTTGAAAATCGTAGTGGAGAAGTTGCCGTTAAGCGGCTTTCCAATAGATTAAAAACATTGAGACATCGTCATAGTTTACCAGCCCAAATGAGGGATGTGCAGCACTTGGAATCACAAGAAAAACCACAAGGAGCAGATGGAGAAGTTCAAGTAGTTGATAAACCGAAACGGCTATTAAACCGGCCTATAGAAGAAGTTATCGATGATATTTTCAATTTAGATAACAAGTATTTATTTCGAGGATTAGCACGTGATCCTGTTTGTAAGTACTGTCTTCATCCCGGTGGTGCATTGGTTAGATGTGCTAAAGGTTGTCAAACTTGGTTGCATGCTGATTGTATTGGAAAAGATCCAACAGCATTAAAGAAGGCTAGAAACGGTGGTCGTCGAAAATTAAGTATTGCAAGGCGTAGTTCTTCTAAATTATCCATTGATATCAAGCCATCATTCGAAAGTCCAAGTATGCCAATAAATAACGAACGCGAACTTCCTGGCACCTCCTCGGCATTAACCACTTACCATGTTACTGCAGACGGAGATGTTGACGAACATGTCATTAAAATAAGTCCTGAAGTAATTTGCGATTCCTGCGCACTAGGAAAACCGCCTGCTTGTGCTGTTTGTAAAGAAGACCATACATCAGATACAAACAAGGAAGAGTTAATTATCTGTAACATGCCTCAATGTTCGAAAGCATTCCATCCTGCATGTTGCAGATATTGGCCACAAGCAAAATTCACTAAATCGAAAAATAAGATCGAATCTTTCCGCTGCCCATCGCATGTTTGTCACACTTGCGTTTCGGACGATCCCAAAGGCAAATTTCAACATTTAAGCAACTCGAAACTTACAAAATGTGTGAAATGTCCTGCCAGTTATCACATGGATTCGACTTGCATACCTGCAGGTTCTCAAATACTCACAGCGGCGCATATAATATGCCCACGCCATAGTGCATCTAGTAAATCAGATGCACATGTGAACGTCAGTTGGTGTTTCATTTGCGTTGGAGGCGGTCAGGTAATCTGCTGTGAGACATGCCCCACAGCTGTTCACGCCAAATGCTTAAATATTCCACTGGATCCTAGTGAAGGTTACATCTGTGAGGAGTGTGAGTCCGGTCGTATGCCATTGTATGGTGAAATGGTGTGGGCCAAATTCAATTCATTCCGTTGGTGGCCGGCAATAATACTACCCCCGACCGAAATACCACAAAATATCAGACGAAAGGCACACAACACCAATGATTTCGTCGTGCGATTCTTTGGCACACATGACCATGGCTGGATCTCTAGGCGACGTGTTTATCTCTATTTGGAGGGTGACAGTTCTGAACCACCGAAAACAAAATCAAGTAAGATTTATTTAGTTTTATACTAAAAAAAACAAAACAAAAATAACAATAAATTTTTGTAACTTTTATTTTAGGTTTGGATCAGAGCTACAATCGCGGTGTCGAAGAAGCGAAACGAATATATGAAATAATAAAATCAAAGAAGTTGGCACAACGCCTTTCAAATGAAAATAAAGAAAAGCTACATCCGCAGCCATACGTGCGTATTAAAGCTAATCGTGCCGTTCATCCGGTCAAACTGCACATCGATTTGGAGAAGGTCAACAAATGTGAATGCAGAAGTTACGATGAGAATCCATGTGGCCCAAATTCAAATTGTTTAAATCGTGTTCTATATCATGAGTGCAATCCGAAGTTGTGTCCGGCGGGCGAACGCTGTCAAAATCAAATGTTCGAGTCAAGATTATCACCACGTCTCGATGTTGTCTATCTGAAAGAGCGCGGTTTCGGTCTGGTGTGTAGAGAGCCCATAAATGCGGGAGATTTTATTATTGAGTATGTTGGTGAAATTATCGATGATAATGAATTTAAACAACGAATGTCTCAGAAGTCTTTGGATCGTGATGAGAACTTCTATTTTCTATCAGTTGAGAAGGACTATATTATTGATGCGGGTCCGAAAGGAAATTTGGCGCGATTCATGAATCATTCCTGTGATCCGAATTGTGAGACACAAAAATGGTCGGTAAACGGACTGAATCGAATAGGACTTTTTGCTATTAAAGACATACCAGCGGTAAGGAAATTACTTATATAAATACTAATGCTCATACAAATGTTACATAATATTGTCATTACATAGGATACGGAACTCACCTTTAATTATCATTGGGACGATTTGTTAGGAAATCAGAAAAAGTTGTGCTTATGTGGTGCAGTTAAATGTGTGGGTGAAATAGGTGGCAAAAATAAGGAGGATAAGGTTTCTAAAGTGAGTGTTCTTGCTTACAAAAATAATTTTCCAATTTAATATTTTATTTTTTTCTTTTTGCTAGGAGAACACTGCAGTCGTTGCCAACAAAGCTAAAGCAGGTGCCACACGGAAGCGGAAACCTCTAAAGAGGCTGCAAAATCGTGCCCGAGAAGGAAATGAAAAGAAAGTAAGCAAAAAACGTTCAAACGTAACAGTGAAGATTCCACAAAGGATTGATAACCGTGTAGGTGACCAGAGAGATGCAGATGAGAACAACATATCGCTTCAAAACGGTGACAACACCAACAATACCGCCGACAAAAACAATGAAGATGACAATACAACAAATATATTTTGATACTAATATTATTAACCATTCGCAAATCGTTTCATGCATGTATAGAGATAATTTAACAAAATTCTGTTTATAACGTGAGTAAAAAAATTTATTTTTAAAATTTGTTTATATAATCCAATTATGTAGTTTACATGTTAGTTAGTTTTCGAAGGTCAATCTATATATTCTAATAAGGTTAACCTAAAAAAAAAATTCTCAAGACACTATTTAAATAATTACAGCAACAAAGCACTGTTAGAATTACTACAAGTAAGTGTATGTAATTGAAGCGTAACCCTTATCTCTGGGGCAATAAGTTTATCAAGGGTCTGTCTATTTAGAAACAATCTAAGTTCACTGTATAAGGAAATTTCCCGTCTCCTTGAAAATGTCTATGTTATTTATATATATGTTAGCTATGTTCACAAATTATAAAGGTCGTACAAATGTGTGGTAAAAAAATTTATTTTCACTTTTTTTTTACAGGATCTTAGTCTAAAGTAATTTTATTACAAAAAATGAGTTATGTCACATAGTGTACATTTATGCGTAGTCCCATTTAAATATCGGAACTAAAGCTTAATATCATTGCTTCTACTTTTAATATACATGTAAATGAAATATTTAAAAAATGAGACACGTGACAGTGTGGATAACGATAGTATCGTTATGAAAATTCAAACTATTTCGAATAGTTATTAAATGGTTTTCACTTATTAAGCTAAGCTACTCAGTCGATAAATTCATTGCTTTTGTTATATATTTTGGACTTAATTTCGTTGAATGAACTGCATTATTTAAAATCTTCCAACGAGTATGAGGACTCGATGGATGAAGCGTCGCTTCCATTGAGGAATCAACACTATTTTATTTGGCAATATGCTGGTTTTAGGTTCAAAAAGGCAGGTGACCGCTTTTTGGCGGCACAATTTTGGCTATTCTGCCAATGATAGTCTTTACAGATTCTTTGGATGTCTCATAAAGCGTACCAAGCGTTAACAGACGCAAACCATGATCATTCGAAATTTCCAACACTGACCATTTTTCCAGAAGTTTCAAGCAATTTCGCACAGAGTCTGTAGATACGCTTTCAGCTGTAATGAAGAAATGTAAGTTTTGTAATATTTATTATTAGAGTTGTAGCACACACTTACCATATGGACAAGCGCCACTATCCACTTTACTTGATATGTTATTAATAACAAATTTGATGAATTCAGATTCGAGCATTGAATTTTTATACAGAATACTAAGTGATTGAGCTACCGCGTAATATGTGTGACTAAACGGCGCTAAAACTTCACAAATCGCTTTCTGCTCGGTCAGTGTGTCATTGGACAAAAATAGATCGGGCTGCTCATCGTGAATATCCCCATTCGGCTCGTAGTCTACATATTCAGTGTCATCTATGTCTTCTAAATATGCCGCTATATTGCGTGCAATTTTTCGACTTTCAACATTGCTATCTGGTTCATCTCTAACCTAAGTGCGAGTGCGAGACAGGATTAACTATAATGCATACAATAACAATTCATATGACAAAACCAACCTCTGGTAACTTTATAAAATCGTTCACGATCAGTTCATCCAAAGAAATCTCCAAAAGATTACTTAATATTTGAGTAGGCTTGTGTAAAATAAATTCGTAACGTAGTACATCACAGTTGGCTAAAGCTGCATCAATGAGATTTTTTCTCGAAACTCCCGACATATTTTCGGTTTTGGTATCCTATAGTGAAAACAAATATTTTAAAAGCTATATTTATTGACACTAAAGCGGTAACGTACCGTTGATTTGTCATCTGCGCTTACTGGCAACAATTGGTGGAAGGTTATCATCAATACAGACTGCAAAGCGAAATGTGGTGTAAGCATATTTGAGTAATAGGATAACTCAATTAACGCTTCAGTACTTTGCACTGGCTTTAAGTGTGTCTGTCCGCGTTCGTCCTGCGTACGCGTTATCAAACCTAAATTAACAACAGCGTTTTGCTTATTAGTTGCAAATGAAGTGTCTAATGGTTTTTGATTTGATTATACCTTCGCCCAATAAATCTGCAGAATAATTAACAATATGTAGAGAGTCTCCTGCGAATGCCATGTCTTTGCGTCCTTTTAACCGATTACGTAGTGAATCTAGTGCCAACGCGACATTAGTGGCTAAGGCGCCTTTGCGAAACTGTGTTAACATTAGAAATGCCAGCGCGTTTGTAGACATCACTGATGTGGCGGCAGCACAATCATACACAACCTCTCTTGAAATGCTATCGATGAGTGTGCGGTGTTCTTCGCATACCACGTCAGTGCCATATAAAGATGATGTCGATTGGTTGTGTTGTAGTTTTCTGAGAACAAATCAATACACATCAATATTGTTACTAATGAAATATATTATAACATTTTAATATACCTTTCGGAGGGTTGATACACCTTGAATTGACTATCACCGGTGGCGACTTTATTATATGATTGGACGAGTTCTTTTATGGAGTATGGTTCATTAAAATCGATGCGCATAAGTCCATATTTTGAGTGCAAAGTCTGCAATATTCCAAATTCAGTAAATGTTCAATAATTACAGATATTACTAGAATGCATACAAACCTTCCAAATTCCTGACATAGCTTTCCAGAATGACTCGGGTACTTTCTTTTCACCTTTTTGTTCGCGTACGAAATTGCCATCAACAAGACGTTCATAATTAACGGAAACCGGCACTAGTAACGCATCTGGGATACTACGGTCCATAAAGGCATTCACAATTACCGATAATATACCACCTTTGGGCATACAGGGTTTACCGGTGCGTGTGCGTCCACCCTCAATGAAAAACTCAACGTTGTGTGACATTTTTAGCGAATGTTGTATGTATTGTTGAAGAATAGCTCTGTAAAGAATGTCTTTTTTTCCTACCACAGGATCAATTTTTCGTTTAATGAAGAAAGCGCCAAGTCCACGTAAGAGTCCGCCGAATACGGGGATCTGTAAATTGTCACCCGCAGCAACTAATGGACTGCGTATGTCATTATTGGTCAAAATAAAAGTAACCATAATGTAGTCAAGATGACTCCTATGCAAAGGTAGGAATATTAACGGAATACCAGGTGCACGTTCCGAAGCCTTTTTCAAAGTTTCTATTTGTCTTGTGTGCGTAACCACGCCAGATAAAAAGCATGGTAGCAGCTTATACAACAGCCATGAGGTAAGCATTATCAAGTAATGGTTCAATGTTGAACGCATATTCATTAAAATATTATTGGCACGTCGTTCTTGGCTTGTCAAGATTTCTTGGTATTTTTTTGCCTCTTCCGTGTCTTTTGTTAAATCACCATTTAAATTCAATGTCCTATGTGATTCAATCCTCTGTTCACGTACCATTTGTTCTGCAGCTTGTTTGATAGCATGTTGTATCATTAGATCTTCTTGTACAGCACCAGATACCTGATAAGTAAATATTTCAGTTAATATATTTTGCATGTTCCTACATATAATCAATGAGAAATACACCCACCTGTGGATATTCAAAACGTTTTATGCGCAGACATTGTGCCAGAAACGGGAAGTATACACCCCAATCAAACATTGAATGGTATGGCTTTTTACCGGCATGTGGTGTCAACTCCAACATATTGTTAGTGCCTTGAGCATGTGTGAGCGCATTGGCCTGTTTTGTTTCCTAGAAACCGCAAATATTTTAAAACAATTTATGACGTAACTAATAACAATCTCTAATATGTATATAAGGCTATTTATGTGTGTTTATACAAAGTTAATGCCGGTATAGCATCCCACCTCAAACCAACCACGCGCACGGAATTCATCTTCAGACATGATATACTCAAAACGTCAGCAACAATTGCACGATTTAAACAATAGCTATTAAAAGCATTCAATCGTGAACTCTGCCCTAATCTTTCCCAAGAAAGATGCACTAAACAAAACACAAAACTATGTGCGCTGCAACTGTATTTATACTATGAATCCGCTACATGGAGCACCAGCCAACAAAAAATATGCGATGCAAAATCCAATTGGCACAAAATGAAAGTGTTGCCACATAAAAAACATAAACAATTATATATTAATTTAACATAAGATATTGCCGGAAAGGCATGGATAAACGTCTATATCTTTTTACACATGATTTGGATTATTTTTTGTTTGTAAATTTAAAATAAACATATTATCTATTGATAATTCATCTTAAGTTGATGACTATTCAGCAACAGCTGTATTGATCATTAATTTCATTTCATTTTTTGTTTAATCTAGAAATGATAAGGTGAATCAATATAAAAAGCGTGATATTTAAAATTTCTCTGTGAGGTCATATAGTTATGTGAAATTGTAACAGTTTTTAGGCAATTTGATATTTTAAAATCATTTTTGCATGCCAATAAAATATTTAATGAAAATATATATTAACAAATACACACGATTATAAATTAAAATCTCTAATTATTTAAAAAACACAAAATTTGCGATTTTAAAACATTATTCTCTTCTCGTCCTACTTTTTTAAGTTTTTATTTTTTTTAATACAATTAAAAATGACCTTTATGTTATGGAAAAGTCAAGTAAATGATTATATTGCATTGGCACACGCTTTGTCAATGGCTAACTATGACATTTCTTCCCGCTATCAATTAATCTGAACCCACAAATATAATAATTATAAAAAATACATGAAACATTCAAAAATATCTGTTTGTGCTAATATAAACGCGTGCAAAATAATAACATCAGCAATAACATACAAATGATTTGCGGTTTTTATACTTATTAAAGTTTAAATAAAGAAATATTTTCGAACACAATCAATCTATTATGGAACTTTCAATTTTCACACCAAAATCATGTGTTTCTTTATTAAAAAAAGCGAAAGAAATTATGAGATATTTTTTATAATAAACTAAATATGTATATATATGTGAGCAGTGTTGAATCATAATCTAATCATTTTTAATATAATAATTTATTTAAATATATACTTATGTACTAATGGAAAAGTGTGCAGTGATTAGCAAATGTTTCTAATCTTTTCGTAATCACATATTAAAGTATATTACTTACCGTTTGGACATTTCTACGCAGTGTTGTTAACAGTTCATTGCCCATGGTGTTGAACTTTACAATCGATGGACGGTAATTGATATTCAATTTCAAATTAGGAAATAGATTGGCTAAGATTTCCAAAGCTCTGTAATAAATAAAAAAAAAACAGTATATGTATGTAGTAAAAAGTAATTTATTTAGAGAAGTGAATCATTTGATAAACCACAACGCATTTGCTCCGCAGTTTTGCCTATATGTATATAAACAAATAAATATATTTTAATTATATATGTATGCATATTTAATATATAATTTACTGCCAAATGGTGTTATTTAATGTTATTCATTTTATACGCATACTTGCACGCATATATACTCTTATGGCAACACATTAACTAGTACAAAGAACGAAATTAAGCTTCGAGTTATCAATCAAATTCAAAACCGTACCAACACTCACAACAATAACGGTCCTAAGTTCAACTTCGGGATACGTATAGATTATAAACTAATGAATTGTTCTTTACAATTAAGTACTTCGGTGTTTACGATATAATGCATGAATTTAAAGATTAACATATAATAAAAGTGTTAATCGATTTATAATATAGCCAATAAGTTCGAAATTAAGCAAATATTTATATATGTGGATAGTTAATGGCACTTTGTATAAAGCCGCGTACTAAAGTTTGATTGTCCTTTTAAGTGTTTTAATGAGTACGCATTTTATTATGTATTATGCCACCAAGTGTGGGCATATCAACCATTAAATATACAAATGTAAATATGTATGTACAATTACACCTTTGTACACCTATAAATATATTTATATGTATGTATGCCGTTGTATTATTTAGTTATTTTGACCTAACTCGACTCCATAACCAGTGACTTCAAATGAAATGAAGTAATAACTGAAAATAGTCACATACACACATTTATATATCTACATAAGTACGCATGTACCTACTATATGTTTTGTATATATCTAAAATATTAGAAAATATCATATTTTATTTGATTTATGTGTATTAAATAAAGGAAACATGCTTTTTTGTGTTGTATATGTAAGTTTGATGTTATTATAAATTTAAAAAAGTCGCAATCAAAGGAAAATTGCTTCCAATCACACCAATTAAAGGCGATATTACAATTATAAACCATGTATTTAAAACTATTAAATGTTTTAAATATCAAATTAAAAAATATACATATATAAGTATATGTGATATACTATTTAATATTTAATATGTGAGTTACGAGTAGCATTATAAAAAGTAATTTTGTAATTAAATCCACTTATTATCCGTACATTGTCGAAAGACCCAAAGATAAGATTCTCATTTCATATGGTAAAAAATTTCAAAAACAGTACAAAGTGCAATCCTCCTGTTTATCAAAAAGAATTGACTAATCTGCAAAACAAAACCTAAGTGCAGCTTTTTTGAAATCTTAAAATAAATAAAGCGGTATTGCGTTAGAAAAATTTTTAAATTTTTTCATACACGAATTTAATGCGAAATTTCTTTATTCAATTTTTTTGTATTTTATTTTTTTAACATCAGTTGACAACCATTATTCAGATTTTGCACTAGACGCGGACATTGTTAACAAATATATATATTATTAATAATATTTTATGCCTCCGTTTAACTACTGTCCAAAAATAGTTTGTATACAAAGGTCAAAACAGTTAGTTTAGGTGAAAAACAATTACGAAAAATTATTTGGTTGAGAAACATACAAACAAGTACTATTGCCTTTCTATACGATCATGTTAAATTAAATGTTGTCACAATTCAGCTATAAGGAATTAAAAAAAATATATATATATTAAATATACATCCTTAATAGTACGAGGGAATACAATGCATTTGAAACGGATATACTATCCTATGACTACTTTTAATGATGCACGAGTACCGTTACTACATAGAACATTTATAAATTTTTATGCACCAATGTGCATATTTAATACTATTTGCATATACATAAGTTCGTTAAATAAGCGAAGAGTATAAAAAAAATATAGATACAATAAAGAGGCAAAAAACAAGTCAATTGAATTAAATATGTAGCATTTGCATATGTAGATGCTATAAATACATGCATATTCGGTATTTACTTATACTACGAGTTTACGAATTCATCAACTGCCCCAACTACTAACTGCGCCGGTTGACTATAAACAAAAAACGATATTGAACTTGACGTGACACAACGCTCAAGTTGACGAAATTACCTTGTTTTGGCGTAGATATAGTAGACGATGAGAACCACCGAAGCCAACTCAACACAACCAATGGTAGACATCTCCACGGCACCTTGCACAAAGTTCAGCACTGAAGCTAACATTTCGGTTTAACTAATTGCGTTTGTATTTTTTGGTATTATACTTTTTATATATAATATTTTTAACTCTATTTAATAATACATATATAGTATGTACAGAAAATCATATATGTCAGAATGTTTGTGTTTAATTACTTGTATTATTTTCGTTCTTCTTGTATAGCAAAATCACACGATCGCTCTAATTAATCACAGTATATATGCATGTATATACTATATGTATGTATGTATGTTTTAACAATATAAAAAACGATCATATTTAACAATTGAATGTCTTTAGCTACTGCGCCACTATATTATATTTCATTGATAAGGCCAACGTCTGATGCTGAGCGGGCGACGTATGATCTGTGACGTATTGTGATGTGGCCGCTGGAAATCATACGAGGGATTCACTTGTACACTGTATATCACACATGTGTATAATAAATGCAACATGCATGTATTAATTGACAATCCGTCAGTTAATGCCAGTTAATCAGACAAACGAATTACGCGTTCATTATTATTCTTCACATGAATTCACACATATGAGTATGTTCATCATTCGGATTATTCTGATTTAACACTTAATGTTGCCGCCATACTATCGATAATATGTGATAAAAAATGAACTATGCTGTGAGCGCAACTACTACTACTGTGGTGACCACAAACGACAAAACGCTATCAACAAACAAGAAGAGTCGTAGCTATTATTTCTGCAACTGTCCACACCGGCGAAGTGTTGACGACTGTTATTATGGTGGAATTGTCGCTCGATTTTCAGTATTTCAGTATTTTAATTAAATCTCAATTGGCGCAACGCCGACCTTTTCTCGGACGAACGCGAGCGCAAGTAAGCTTTGTACTCAGTTCTAATCGCTAGCGAAAAACTGGGAGAAACGTGCAAAACATAAGACAGCATGATAACAAACAATGGGCCTACTGCCCTTATGATCGCAGCATTTACATTTAAAAGTTAATGCGGGTCGTGGCATGCGAGTCTTACTTAATACGTGTATAAATCGTTTTTTAAAAAAGTGACTAATTTGAAGTTCAGGAAAAATAATAATACACATAAATGCACTAAAATACATATACTTACTCATATGATTATATACATATATTTATATGAATAGCGAACAAAGCACGTTAAAATGTCGAATACATTTACAAATAAATATAGCAAAACAACAGTATGTATGTATAATTAATGAATCTCCTTAATTTCTCGTATCACAAAATTCATCTAAAGGTGCTAACTATTCACACACGCCTAAAAATATGCTTCTTAAATAAATAGGAATATAGTATGTGTGTGTGTATGGATGAATTTTAAAGCAGACCACGTACATTTCAGTATAGCAAATGTGATTCGGTGAATATATACATATACATATGTATGTATGTATGTTCTTTAAAGAACTGATTGTAATTTTTCACCTCGAGACCCTTAAAACCCTCACAGTTGTGTGGCTAACCATGTGTCGGGTCTTCGTAACCGGACCGGATTCGGACTTTTAACGGAACAAGGACTGTCGACTCGGAAACATTCTTTAAGATTTTTGCGAAATATTTTCTGCCGTTATAACACCGATCCCATGAGTCGGGTCATCGACTCGGGACTTTTATCCGAACAAGGATTGTCAACCCGGAACAATCCTTAAAATCATTCGCGGAATGTTTTCTGCCGTTATAACAACATCAAAACGGCCTACAACCAATTAGTGGCAATGAAAAGATCGTACAAATTTCATCACTAAAAATATATGGTGTTTGTTTTTTACAAAATTCCTCTGGTATATTATCTTAAATAATAACATTAGTCGCGTGTTTTTTATAAAGTATTTTATATTATGAATAGAACTCTTGTAACTACTCTTCAATTACAAATTAAAAAGCATAACGGTGAAACTCCATCCATTTTACTTCTTGGCTGGGGCTGCTTTTTTGGCAGCAGCCTTCTTGGTGGCCGCCTTCTTCTTACGTTCAGCCAAAATTGTCTGCAACATTTTTGTGCGGTTAGCTTGCGCTTTGGTAGCCACAGCAGCAAAGTGTGATTTGGCCAATTCTACGTTCCTCTTCTTAGCTACTGCCACAGATTTGGCAATAGTACGCTTCTCAGCAGCCAACGCAGCACGACGTCTCAAAACTTCGGCATAAGGATTCAACTTGATCAATTGGCGCACGTTGGACAATGGATTCAGACGGCGGACGCGACGGAACACCTTCTTACGTGGATCACGTAATACTTTACGGATTTCTTCCGATTTCAACAAGCGAGACAAATCGGTGTTGGCCATTTTAGGCTGGGGCAAATTGTATCCCTTCTTCAAGGTTGATGGTGATTTCCATGAGCCGAACAATTCGTTCAAACGTGCGAAAGCCGATTCAGTCCAGACAATGAAACGTCCAACATGACCACCTGGTGCAAGTTTCAACAAATTCAGTTTGTCAACATTGATTGTTTCAATGCCAGGGATGTTGCGGAAAGCACGGCGCAGACCTTCATCCTTGTGGTAAACAATCAAAGGACCACGGCGAGCGATACGGCGACGATCGCGCATTGTACCACGACCAGCACGGAAACGTTGTGACTTGTACACCTATGGTTAAAATAAAAACGATTTAGGTTATAATTAGGAGATATAGTGGACTATTTTGTATGTATTTAAATGTACTTTTCAAATACCCCAATTAACAAGTATTGAAACTTATCACTGGAACGCCTATGAAAAGAATTTACTATAGCAGTATTATTGATCTTAATTTGATTCCAGCAAAAACAAACCATATACATTCGCTTGCAACTGCACGGAATACTGCAAAATTCAAATCGAAACGATATAACTTACCTTTTGGATGTCAGCCCAAATTTTCGTACGTCTGAGGAAGACTACAGCTTGCTTGGTTTTCTGTAGTTTCTGCACATCATCGGACACTACCAATGGGAATTCCGACACACCATCAATAATGTGGCCCTTAGATTGGACAAGGGCTGGAACACCTGAAGCAGCAATAGCTGAGACCAGAGCGTAACGGCGTTGGTTGACATTCACCTTGCGGTGCCAGCGACGGAAGGTCTTGGTTGGGGCAAACATACGTCCACCACGACACATGTTACCGAAAGCACCCTGGCCGGAACGATGGGTACCACCACCACGAACACGGGGAATACGAGCGACGGCACGACCAGTACCCCAGGATTCAGCAGATGTTTGATGGCCTATAAACAAATTGTATGGTCAGTTGAATTTATTTTGTAAACGAGTTAACAATTTTTTACACACCTGCTTGCTCACTAACGGCATAGGGTTGACGATTGTTGCGACGAACGAGCTGATGCACTTCGTTTACGATGTCCGGACGAATGGGGGCTTTGAACACTGCAGGCAAGCAGATGTTCTTATCCTTAAGTTGTTCATTTTTGTCTGAATAGACAGAGACCAAAGGTCTGGCGTTGGCTAAACTCTACAATTAAAAAAAAAAACAAAACACTTCCAATTATTCGCCATTAAATTAATGTCACATTTGATCGGCGTTCTCATGCCACATTTAAACACGTGTACGACACTTTTCGTACAAAGTTTTCTTGTTATTTTCATTTTTTGAGGGTTTTGTAGTGGCTATTCGATTGGAAATTACACGGCACACGTTTTTATAAAGAAACTCACCATTTTTGCTTTCTAATTATTAAGAATATCGCGTAAAATCCCGCTGTAATAGCAGAAAACGTCCTCCACCAAACAACAGGGGACAGAAAAAGACAGCATTTGGGCGGAAGCGCAAGATGGCGGATAATTCGTATACATTCGAACTTGTAGATGACGCTGCTGACTGTGAAATAGTTTGACAGAAGGAGTGTGTGTACTGTGTATGGTGACATCTACATTTAAAGTTTGTTGTTCGTAATACTTCTCATAAAGAAATTTAATAAAATTAAAAAGTTTCGAAATTATAATCAATAGCTGTTTAACAAATATGTTTACTTTAACGATTTTTTTACTGTTCCGTTATATATTTGTTATTTCTTAATTTATATTGTTTGCATTGCATTATTTAATATGTTTTATTTGTTAATACAAAGCGAAGCATTTAATAAGTTTTTATTCTTTTGTTCAGCATTATAGGCTCATATTCTAAACATGAGGGCCCCCAATACACATAACATTTTACTATCTTTTATTGTAAGAAAAAATGCTTCATGTTTCATTTTTTTAAATTTATTTCAGCGCGATTTGTACAATAGTAATATATTAACAAGCAATGTGTAATCAAAAACAATACTTACGCATACGTATATAATATATATGTAATAGTTATATTTATGTGAATACATGGAATTAATTATGATACCTCTATACTTTATATGTATAAGTGATGCAGAAATGTGCATGTGTAATTAATGCACAGTTAATTAAATATTGCATACTTGCACAAAGGCGCCCGATTAGCTAAGCCAAGCGGTAAATCAATTGATAAATGGCACACTCGAATGGATTAGATTAATTCAAAATTTTATGTGGATTTGGCATATGGTAGGCTAGAATAATAGGAAACTGAACTTAATTGTATTTGTTGTTGTGAACATTGTTGTAGTTCCGCTATTTATTATTCTAAAGTGTAGTCTCAGGCACGATATCTTGTATTTGTAGTTGGGACTCATACGACTGTGTTAGTTCCTCTGAGTTTTTTGATTTCAAGCGTTGAGGCTGCTGTGCTTTAGTACTGTTAGTGAAACAATCACCACCAATACAATTGTCAATGGCATTACATTTTTCTCCACTAAATTTCTTATCCGCGCCAAATGACATTTCCACAATTCGCTGTTCCAATCTGCGCACACGTGCTTGATATCTGCGCTTGTTTTGCTCCAAAAGTTGCGTTAGGTTTCTTTGAAATACAAACAACATATATTAACAGGCTTAAAGTATGTGAAAAATTTAAGAAAATGCTTACAAATTTGATTTTTGCAAATCCTGTATATTATTCTGTAGCTGGACGTGTCGTTCATCGGTGTTGAGTTGCGAAGTCGTAACGGATGCTATTAATGTTTGTATGCGACTCTTAAGCTCAGATTCGCGTGTCAATGCCTCAACCAATTGCTGTTCCGTAAGTGCAACATGCTCCGACTCAGAGTACGATACTCGATTCTCTGCAATCTGTTCACGATGGAAAAGCGCACTACTGGCATCTGTAGTAATTTGTAGTTGCAACTGCAATTGAAGTTGCAATTGTTGCAAGGCTTCTTCAAGCGAGCTATTACGTTCGTTTGCAATACGTTTCTCTGCTTCCGTTGATTCGATTTTTGATTTTAATGTGATATTTTCTTCACGTAAATTTAGTAACTCTTGCATCATTACAGCCGTTTCGAGATCAAATTGTGCATTATTAACTTTTTCCGTCATTCCCTTGCCACTTTCCATGGCCATGCGCGATTTCTCATACAAGTCGCTAAACGGTGACTCCAAATTGACTATCGTATTTTGTACTGTTGAACGACGTCCTTTCAATTTGGAAACGTGATATCGTAAACGATTGTCATCATCTGTAGTCCATGGTGTGCACACTTTATCCGGAATACTAAATCTGAAATTTTATATATGCATATTTACTTTATTCAAATGGAGTATTTGTGTTTTTGGAAATTACGTTGACTGCCATGGCCCCAAACTATTTTCACAAACGTTCTTTTCACTTTCTAAGCGATCTAATAAGTGTCGTGCCACTGTCTCTACAGCTCTTCTGCTGTCTTCGGCGCTATGCGATTTTTCCGACATCAATGCCAATCTAAATCCGTAATACAATTATAATGGATTTGTTATTCACAAACACATACACATTAGTTCAATCATACTTGCTCTCCAGGAGTGCCAACATAACATCGTAAGCTTCTATTGCACGATCACTGCAATTTACCGCTGTTTGTAGTGCTATCGCATTCGATTCATATTTGCCACAAAGTAAATACAAGTGTTCGCAGTTCTCTTTACATTCGTCCAGCGTGAGCGAGAGAATTGTGTTTCGCATTTTTAGGTGTTCAACTTTTCGTTGTAGTCGCTGCAATTCCGTATCCATTTGAGATATTTCGGTGTAACTATTCGCCATGCCTTGTTCATATTGCTTGGAGTCTAATACCAATTGGTCAACTATGTCATCGTCCTGTAATTGATAATGTACATTAATCGTTAATACAACCTTGATTTTATAAATTAATGTGTTTAACGTACTTCAGTATTAGGAATGCCTGTTGCAATTTTTGACTCCAGTTTATGTGTTATTGGTCTGCTACCACATTTCAATTTAACGCGTTCAGCTATTTTAGCTACAGGCGGTGGGACTTGGGGAGTTGATAGCAACTCATACGGCTTTATCGGTGTTACAAAATCTGTAATGCAAATTCACATTTACATTTTTTTTGCTAAGTTTTTAATGTTAAAAATTTTAAGAATTACCCGACTGTGTCATTCTTTCGGGATCACTTTCACTATTTTTGTCCTCACTCGCAATCGTTGTGTGCAATTGCTCAGTACTTTGCTTTTGCTCCAGTGGTGTGATTTCGTTATTTGCGATTTCGGACTGTAGTAGTGCAATTTGTGCTTTTAAGTGAAGTATTTCTTCTTGCAGCGCCTACGTATAAATAAATAGGTTCAATATAACAAAATGCCAGTTTTCAATATTTTATACACTACCTCCACTTGTCCTTTGCTGACGACATCATTGATCCTATATTGATCTGTTAAATCTACGCAATGGACATTATCACCAGTGCTATGACTTTTACATAACGACTTTTCTGCTCCACTTTCAACTATATCAGTTTGACATTCAGCATCGGGGTTAGTTAAATTCAGCTCGGAATTGTAAACGGACACATCTTCTTGATAACTTAATTCTGTTGTGGAAAAAAATATAAGAAATATTTCTGATAAATTTATTGCTAGTAGGAATAAGAATATTGGCTTACCACTCTCATCAGGCTCGTTTTCTTCCAATATTACAGTGTCCTGCTTAGCTCTCAATTTCTTACTTAGCTCAGCGATGACGCAGTGCATTTCTGTAATGCGGCATTCATGTGCCGCACTGACGACATCTAAACGCCGCAGGCACAAATCTTTTTCACCGTTACATTCTTCCAATTTATGTTGCAAATCTGCTCGTTGTTGTTCAGAGATTTGAAGACGATGCATTAAGTCGCGCACCTGAGATTCCAACTGTTGAAGTGATAGATTTTCCACCTAAAAAATAGACACACGGAATTATACACATGTAAATATTATCAGAAGTAGCTGCATTTTGTACGCCTACTTTAAATCTATGCAGTGGTAGCGGTTGTGATATCATCGCATACTCCCATTCGGTTGGGACAATATTTTCATTACAAGCATTTTGTTGTTGACGTCGTTGCTGCATTTCGCTGCAACACATACAGCTAAAACTTCTCGTAATTGGTGGCAAGTATTCCATGATCATAATAATATAACGCGTTTTATGCCAATAAATTTTATTTGTATAATTTTGTAGTGATTTTCAAAATTTTTATTTTTGAATTTTTGTAAAAAATTTAACTTGTACGTCATTCAAATGTTAGTTTTCTAAACACCCTCTTCCTTTCGTACTGACCTTGCACTGTTGTTTTTTTTCTTCAAATATGCGGTTTTTCATAAACGCACTTGCGCAGTGTATGACAATAATAAATAAACGAAAATAAGGAAACTACTTGACCACCACTGACATTTCTTTGTTCTTATCAGCAAACAATTTTAACCTATTACCCACTAACCTTTCCGATATCCAGTGTGGAACAGGAACTGATGTTATTATCACTTTCATTGTTGTCGCGTTGTGTGTGATCGGGCGATTCAATTTCCTTGGTAGCGATAACCTCACCAGTCCTGGGGGAGTTACTGCTTACAAATACCATGTCTGAGCCATTACTTCCCAAATAAACTTCCTTAGTGTTGCGTGTAGTAAAGCGTCGACTAAATGATTTTGGGTCAGCAGTTCCTTTGGCCACGTCTGCACTGCGTTGGATTTTACTAACGCGCGCAAGGTGAACATCGTTAAACATTTTTAATTAAAATGTTACGTTGCTTTCAACTTTGTGTCTCAATCACTTTTAGTTATGAGTTACTGTTTTTTAATGTGTCCTCAAACACTCCAAATCGCATTAGCACTACCCCTACGCCCAACTGAAAATGCTTTTGTTTTCTTCACATTGTTAGAGCTTACGAAACCGAAATAATTTCAATTATCTTTTAGAAAAATGTTGAGGAACTATATTTTGATTTTATTAAGTATTTATTTATTTATTAATTGATAATAAGAGGACTTTAAAATGTGGAAATTTCTTAGCACAAAATTGATAAACCATATAAAAACGAAACATTAATGTATACAGAAAATAAAAAAAGGATAAGCAAGTAATTGTCAATAAAGCGAAATGTCAAAAAATGACTATAGTAATTATGAGAAAACTTAAATAATTTTATTTATAGAAATTATTATTTTTACTTAAAGAATTTATTTGCAGTGGTTAATTTTCTTTTCTTTCTTTTGTGTAGAAAATTAGTTTGAAAGTGTCAAATATAATTTTGTAGAAAATTTAGATCCTTATGAACCAATAAATTTCGTATTAGCCCATATTGAAAAAAAATGAATATGAAAAAGTTATTGGTAAACAATAATTTTATTATTAGTTTATTTGTAGCTGCTTTAATTGATTTATTGCTTTGAATTTATAATTAAGTTTATTATAATTGCTTAGAAAAGTGTGGTAACTTTTTATATAAAGCAAGGTTATTTTCATGTGGCAACACTATAAAATGCAAGAAAAGCATTTGTAAATTGACTTGTGTATTACATGTTTGGTGTGATTTCGTGTTAAATTTCAATAAATTTAAAAGATGATGAGCCGTAAAAGACGTGCTAGTTCGATATCCAGTAAGCAAGATGAGGATCCTTTACAAATGGATGATTCTACACCGGAGCAATCGCCAGTTCTACAAACTTCAGTACGTAAAAAACGCCGTCCAGACCCAAGTGAATTGTGCCAGCAGCTGTACGATTCAATACGAAGCATTAAAAAAGAAGATGGCGCATCACTGTGCGACACATTTATACGTGCGCCAAAAAGACGGCAGGAGCCCTCTTATTACGATATAGTTACCAATCCTATTGATTTACTTAAAATTCAACAGAAATTGAAAACAGATTCATATGACGATATAGATGATTTGATGCAAGATTTCGAACTTTTGGTGAAGAATGCTAAGGCATTCTACAAGCCGGACACAGTTGAGCATCAGGATGCGCAAGCACTTTGGCAGTATATACTTGTTAGTAAACATAGAATATTGGATTCTAATGGTATTGTAGAAGAAGAACCTAGAACAAAACGTCTCTCCCGGAATCCCAGACGTTTGACTGGTTCCACCAGTAACAATGGTTCAATCGAAGTTGATAACGAATCTACACGTCTTGATGATGATGTAAATCCCTACGAAGAGCTTTTTGCCGTAGTCATGAATGCTGGGGATCCGACCATGGGTGATCGACCTCTTCATCGGATGTTCCTTTTACTACCGTCTAAAAAAATGTATCCCGATTATTACGATGTTATTGAACATCCAATAGATTTAAGATTAATAGCTACTAAAATTCAAATGAATGCATATTCGAGTCTTGTAGAAATGGAACGCGATCTTTTACAAATGACAAAGAATGCTTGTCAATTTAATGAACCCGGTTCACAAATCTATAAGGATGCAAAAACTTTAAAACGTCTTTTTACACAAAGGCGTATGGAAATTGAGAGTGGTAAAATCAAACCATCACGTCGCGTAAAAACATTATCAAGTGCAGCAATTTCTGGTAAGCTTTAAACTTTTATGTTAATCAATCAAAAAATATATTTTATTTTATTTCAGCTATGAAGGAAGAAGTTGATAGTTCTGATGACGAAGAAACAAGCAAAAAAGGTGAAGGACCCATGTGGGCACTTTTTGATCATTTATATAATGCGCCCGGTTCTTCGGAGCATCCTGGCGCAACAGGTCCCCCGTTAGGTACATCATTATGGAAATTACCAGTACGTCGTTTTCATCCTGAGTACTTTGAACTCATCAAACGCCCTATATCGATGTGTCAAATACATACTAAACTAAAGAAAGGAGATTACGCTAATATTAGCGATCTTACGGCTGATCTCTGTCTTATGTTAGATAATGCAAAGAAAGCCTTTCCACCATCCCATCGTACGCACAAGGATGCGGTAAAGATGTTAAAAATCATGAATACTAAGTTAGTTGAAGAGTCGCTTGAACCGGAAACTAGCGATATGGATGATGACGGTGATATCGATGGAGACGCGGAGGATACATTGATAAGCAATCGTGACACACCACGCGAGAAGAAGAAAGGCCGCCCACGTATCAATTCTAATAACACAAGTGCGCCCAATACACCACTCAGTAATTCACCAAAGGCCAGTAGGATTCCAATAAATGCTGTTATAAAGAAAAAAATCTTAAGCATACAAAAGTATTTGGTTGACTTCACGCTTGGAAATCGCAGGCCCATTGAATTGTTTATGGAGAAACCACCCAGGAAAGTTTACCCCGACTACTATGACATTATACAAAATCCCATTGATATGAACACAATTGAACATAACATACGTTGTGACAAATATGCCACAGTGGAAGATGTAGTGGCGGATTACCGCCTCATGTTTTCCAATTGTAGACAATATAATGAAGAGGGCTCCACAATATATGAAGATGCGAATAATTTAGAGCGAGCATTGAATGAGAAACTAAGAGAATTCCCAGGCTTAGCGGACATTAAGAAGCCGCCACAGAAATTGGGCAAACCCAGTGGACGCAGAAAGACCGTTGTTGTTGATAAATTGTGGCAGTTTTATGAGAATATAAGGGAATATCAAGAACCGAAAGGAAAGCGACAATTGTCTCTAATATTCACCAAGCTGCCATCTAAGAGTGAGTACCCGGATTACTATGATATTATAAAGGAACCAATCGATATGGAGCGTATTGCGCAAAAACTAAAACAAGGCACTTACGAGAGCGTAGATGAGTTGGCAGCTGACTTTTTATTGATGCTTGAGAATGCTTGCAAGTACAATGAGCCAGACTCACAGATATACAAAGATGCGCTTGTATTACAGCAATTGACACTCCAGTTGAAACAGAGCTTAAGAAATGAACAATCTTCTACACCAGATGTATCACTGGCTGTACAAGAAGTGTTACTCAGCTTGTTTACCCAGTTGTACAATCACCAAGATGAGGCTGGACGATGCTATTCGGACTCCTTAGCTGAGGTCCCAGAATATGATGAACTTACAGATGGCACCGGTAAAATGAGTAAAATTCGTGGAATTTCATTAGATTTAATAAAACGACGTTTGGATAAACTGACCTATAAGCGTTTAGATATTTTTCAAGAAGATATATTTTCATGTCTCGAAAGAGCACGACGTTTATCCCGTACGGATTCTGACGTATTCCAGGATTCAATTGAACTCCAGATGTTCTTCATAAAAAAGCGTGATGAATTGTGCAAAGATACCTTCAGTTCACCAGCGCTACTCTACACGGCACAGAATTTAGCTGCGGAGGTGGAGATAATGCGTCAACAGAAAGTCGCGCAAGAAGATCAAGACCAGGAGGACAAAGACGATTTGGATACCGCTGCAATGCAAGGCGAAAGTATGACCATCAATCAGAAAGTATTTTCGCCTGGAGATTTTGTCTACTTTCAGCTGCCAGAGAACAAAATACCCAGCATTGCATACATTGAACGCCTTTGGACAACATCAGATAATGTGAAGTGGATGCACGGTTCGGTGTTCTTACGTCCACACGAAACGTATCATGTGACAACGCGTAAATTTCTCGAAATGGAGGTGTTTAAGAGCAGCGTGTCTCAGACAATACCGATGGACAAGGTGCTTGGCAAGTGTTATATAATGCACATTAAAGATTATATTAAAATGCGTCCAGAAGGCTACGCAGATAAGGATGTATTTGTGTGTGAATCACGGTATAACGGTCGTGCACGTTGTTTCAAAAAATTCAAAATTTGGCCTTTCGTACGCGAAAACGATCCCGTACGTTTTGTTGCCAGAGAGGAGCCTTTAGAACTACGCCGAGTTATGTCGGTATTTAAAGAACGCATTGAGAAACATAAAGGCGAATTGGAAGAGCTTAAATTACAAGAGGCATTAGTGGAGAAGGAAAAGCCGAACGTTGTATGCGATGCACCACCGATAAATGCAGAGCCGAACAGCGTTTACTATCAGCAATTTAACACGATTTGCAGTGGCGCGGTTAAAATCGGCGATTTCGTATATGTGGCTACGCAAAGTGGCAAACAGTCGATAGCACAAATTCATCAAATATGGGAAAACGGTACTAAATCATATTTTAAAGGACCCTGGCTCTTGACGCCCAGCGAGATAGTATCGCCATCAAACAAACAATTTTATCGCCAAGAACTTTTACTATCGACCGTTGAGGATGTTAGCCCATTAATTGCCATTGTTGGACGCTGTGCTGTTTTGGAATATACCGATTACATAAGTAGTCGTCCGACTGAGATACCAGAGTGCGATGTCTACATTTGTGAGTCTGTTTACGACGAATTAAGGAAATCATTACGTAAACTGAACACACCTGGCGGTCTACGTAAATTCCAACATAGTGCGGCAGTGACACAGGATGAGATATTCCATTTTAAAACACCTATCAAGCCAATTAAAGATGTAAAAGGTGCTGAAGCCCAGGAAAATTTGGCTTTGCTTGAGGACTCGCTAGACGGTAATCCACCGTCAGTCAATTCGGATATAGCAGCAATATCATCGCCTGCACCTTCTGTATCGTCTACACCGATATCGTCGAAAGTCAAAAACAAAACAACTAAAAAGAGCCTTACCGGTTATATACTTTATTCCAGTGAGGTGCGCAAAGGTGAGTACATGTGGCATAACTCAAATTAACAGTTTGTGCAAAAATCAGTTAAATTTCCAATTTTATATTAGGTATTAGCCAGAGTAATCCAGATGCTTCATTTGGCGATATTTCACGTATGGTGGGCACGGAATGGAAGAATTTGCCGGCAAGTGTCAAACAGAGTTGGGAAGATCGTGCTTGCCGCTTAAATGAGGAGTCAGCTGCACGCCGTGAAATAGATGAAAGTTTAAATTGTGCTGGTGGTGCTGCAAGCGGTAGCCCCGGGCCGAACGATCAGCAGAATGGTCATATATTTGAATGCCTCTGGGATAAATGCGATTATCAATTTGAAGATGCTGTCGACTGTATGGAGCATTGCATACAAGATGGCATCGGTCACATTCAACGCACCGCAATGCAAGGCAACGATACTGAATTCACTTGCTTATGGCGCAATTGCATTCGCATGAAGAAGAATATGCAGGCATTTCCGTCACTGTCGCGTCTCATTAAACATGTACGTGAGGTACATTTAAATAAAGGCGGTAAAATTCTACTACCAAATGAACGCAGCAAAAATTTTGTACCAAGAAAAAATCAAAAAACTACACAAGTCATGCAGCTAAATACACAATCACATCAAGTGACATCACATTCGGTTATGTCACCACGTGGTGGCAGTGGCAATGCGGTTGAGAATGGTGCTGTGTCACAGTATCCAATGCAGGTTTTGGGACCACCGCCAGAGCCAATGTTTGTAACAGTACCACCGAGGCCTCAACGCGTACTGCATTCCGAGGCATATATTAAATACATTGAGAATTTGCAAAACACCTCAAACTCACCACAGAAGCCTACGTGGAAGAGTGCAGTGAAGACGGCAACTCCGACCAATGTGTCCATTAAGCCGGGTACCGCATTGCCTGCCAATTGGTTGGGCAAATATGCTGAGGGAAATACTACTGACGATGTTGTGACCGCACTATGTCATTTGCGCAATTTCATGATGGACGATGCACTACAAATTAAACGTAGTTGCTACTAAGCATATTATTTTTGACCATAAAAACACCATTATCATATGGAACACATATTTTAATTAATAATAATATTGTAATTTGGCCTCGTACATATATAATAATGTATGCATGTTGTTAAGAAACTGCTAAAATACATTTTTTGTATTAAGAGCTAATTTCATTTGAGTTTAGCGAAAAATACAAACAACATTTTTTTTTTTCAACAGATCGTTATTTGACATAGATATTCACATTTTTTATATACAGATATAATGGTTACTACCGAATTCCTAAATATTTACTTATACTATATATACAAAATTGACATGGTTTTTACCTATTATACTTTCATATTGACAATTTGTTTACGTTTAAAACTTTAATTCATTTACTATTATTGATATTTTCACATTAGTAAATATGTAGTGTATACATATGTACAAATATCGTATTTTACTTATTCAATAATGATCAATATGCGACAATGAAATATATAACTATGGTAAAGGAAAATTAATTTTGTGTTTCTTAAGGGATTATTTATGTTTCAGAGGCTAAAATCAAGGGTATTTTTTCATTTTTTATACTCTCGCAACAAATGTTGCTAAAGAGAGTATTATAGTTTTGTTCACATAACGGTTGTTTGTAACACCCAAAACTAAACGAGTTAGATATAGGGTTATATATACCAAAGTGATCAGGGTGAAGAGTGGAGTTCAAATCCGAATGTCTGTCTGTCCGTCCGTTCGTTTGTGCAAGCTGTAACTTGAGTAAAAATTAAGATATCTTGATGAAACTTGGCACACTTATTTCTTGGCACCATAGGAAGGTTGCTTTCGAAAATGAGCAAAATCGGACCACTGCCACGCCCACAAAATGGCGAAAACCGAATACACATAAAGTGCCATAACTAAGCCATAAATAAGGCTATGGAAATAAAATTTGGTATGCAGGATCACACTATGAAGGGGCATATGTGGATGTAATTTTTTTGGGGAAGTGGGCGTGGCCCCGCCCCCAAATAGGTTTTTTGTACATATCTCGCAAACCAATAGAGCTATATAAACCAAACTTTCTGCAGTCGTTTTTTTAGCCACTTCCTAATACAGTCCAAAAATGAAAGAAATCGGATCATAACCACGCCCACCTCCCATACAAAAGTTAGGTTGAAATTTACTAAAAGTAGGTTAACTCACTAACGAAAAACGTCAGAAACACTAAATTTCACATAAGAAATGGCAGATGGAAGCTGCACTCAGATTTTTTTACAAAATGGAAAATGGGCGTGGCGTCGCCCACTTATGGGTCTAAAACCATATCTCAGGAACTACTTGACCGATTTCGATGAAACTTGGTTTGTAATAGTTTCCTTACATCCCAATGATATGTTGTGAAAATAGACCAAATCGCTTCACAACCACGCCTGCTTCCTATATACCAGAACTTTGAAGACGATCTGAATCGTTAACTTTACAATATATAAAGTAAGTACTAGTGAAGATATCGGTGCAGAACTTTGCACAAATACTATGTTAATAGTGTGGCAGCCCCATTCTAAAAATTGCCGAAATCGAACCATAGGTTTTTAAGGCCCCATATATCGAACACGAGGACTTCGGTGCTTCTAACCTAATATTATGGTTTCCAACTTTCAATGGACTTTATACCATATATATGACGAATATGTGGGTCAAATTGTGTATTATATTAATAAAGTTAAATAAATAAATTGCGAGAGTATAAAATGTTCGGTTACACCCGAACATAGCCCTTCCTTACTTGTTTTAATTTTTTTTAGTTAAAAATTTTTTTTAATTTTTTTTTATAAATTTTATTTTATAAATTTTTTTTATAAATTTTATTTTATAAATTTTTTTTTAAATTTTAAAAAATTTTTTTTTTTTTAATATTTATATACAGTTTTATGATTTTTGAACACATTGTATTATTTAATAAGACAAAAAAATAATTTTCCAAATTTTAAAAACCTTAAGCGGTGTTACGGTAGAGGTGAATTATTGTTCGACTGGCTTTAAAATCAACGGTTATAAGAAATATTTGTTATTGATATTGATAGCTGTGGAGGAAAAGATATTGCCATCGAAAGTTTGCCTACAACAATTTGACCAAAAAATGGATCACCTTATTGCGCACTAACTTCTTTAATGTAAATCAAAATCATATCTAAATTTGTATGTATGCATTTGTTTTGTTTATTTATGAGTTTGTGCAGCTACATATGTACGTATATAACACACTTACTCATTCCTAATTATTAGCTTTCTGTTTTGATTCTTCATTTTCTTCACAGTGTTTTATATATACACAGAGTTTTTCGTGTTTTTATGACATCATGTTTTATATTGCCGCGCTTATCTAATATGCCTTTTTTTATTACCTTCGGTCCACTCAATTTTGCTGCAAATTGCTCTTTGAAATTAACACACATGCTCACCTACATTGCAATAACGTTAAAAAATTGTCAAAAGAACCGGCTTCTGCCGCTGACTCTCTACTATTTTCCGAGTCAATAAATATATACATACATATGTACATGCAAAACAAAACTTCGTATATATGTACATATCCATGTGCTATATACATATGTATATAGATAGTCAAGTGGGTTGTTTTGTCACCCGTACTGGACGAGGTGTTCCGAAGAGCTACTTCAACCATCTCCGCGCTGTGCGCTCACTCGCAATCTCGCTGACACAAAAGCTTACACAAGCGCAAAAATTCGACAATTTGAAATATTTTCAGGTTCTACTAATGCGTTAGACATTCACTGACTATTAGTTGTGCCTGGCGTATCGTGTGGAACGGTCTGAAAATAGACGTCCAGATCTAGATTCAGTGTGTTATATTCATAGTTCAAAATTTATGCGCTATAAAATAACTAAATAATATTTTTGCTGGACTACTTCGGAAAATATATTTACTATTTTATATCTATATACATATAATACATAATTACGTAGCGGTGTAGCTACCATAGATACATACGAGTATACCTGTAGGAATACATAAGTAACATATTGCACAAAAATGTCGGACGCGGCAAATGGTGAGTCAAAGTTCGGTTTCAAGGACAAGGAGAAGGCGGAGGAGACTCTGCAATTGCTAGAAAGCCATGATATGCAGTATCGGAAACTGACAGTGCGTGGATTACTGGGCCGCGCAAAACGAGTCCTTACGAGTGAGTTAAAAAAACAAAAAATATATATAATTTGACGTGTATGTATATGCATATATATTTATTTGAAACAGTGCTTTGAAATAAATGTAAATATATATTTTTGTGTATATAAATATAAAAATACACATTTCTTTCATTTTAATAATAAATTCCGTTATCGCTACAGTGACCAAGGCAGAGGAGAAGGTTAAGAATATCAATGCAGCTATTGGAGTCTTCGAGAAGTGGCTCGAGGAGAATGGCGGCGGTGCGGCCAATAAAAATGCCAAAACCGACAAGGAGGACAAAGTCGAAACAGTACCAGGCTTAGGTTTTAAGGACAAGGCAGCAGCGGAAGCCACATTGAGGTAAAAGAGAATACAAACATTTATGTATGTATATAAGTATATGTAAATATGTAGTTATAATATTTATTCATCACACGCATATTGCATCGGTCTACAAACTTGTATACTCAAGTATAAAAGTATTAAGTCCGCGAATGACAATTTCAAATGTAAAGACAATAGGTTTCTAATAACAGCCTTATTGATTTGCATCGTTAATATCTGGTTAATGATCAAATAATTCTGACATACAGACACTTTAATCGTATCTCCCCTACATTCATATTTTATACGTTTCTGCATTTTTTTTGTTTGTATGTACATACGAAATGAAAACAAATAAGCGCAAACAAATTTACGCTATTGACAACGCAGTGTAGCACTCTTACTGAGATCATCACAATAAATATAAAAACAAAGCATCCCTGTAGGAAATTAAACTGCCACGCTAAAATTAATGGTTAATGTGTAACTTTACTCTTTCTAATTATCTTATAATTTATTTAAAATCAATTTAATACAAAAATAGTAACGGTAAAAGCCTCCGAAATTATTGTTGATATATTGTTGTTAGTTAAAAATTATATAAAAAAAAATTAATTTTAGAAATATATAATATTGATGTGAATTTTTAATGTTCTTCATGCAATTATCTTGCTTTATCATATTCTTTATGTGAAAAAATACGTTATAAAATGCATTTTTAATATTTTTTTCGGCTCAAATACTTGTTTTCAATTTAATGATGATTTTGCAAATGGCAAATGATTTTTCAAACAGTTTTTTCACCAATAAATTGCTGTTGCAAAGTTCTTTGCTTACATTATTAAATTATTAATTAATATTATAATAAAAGAATCAAGTTTTGTTGAATCTACATTTTTTTATTAAACAAATTCTCCTTTAAATTTAAACTTTAACTTTTTACTGTTCAAACGAAGTTTATTTCTTACATTTCGCACTTCACGTTAGTATAAACTCAATACTTTTCTTACGCGACACATGCACATAGTCTTTCTCTGTTTTATTAAAGTTGAATTTTTTTTTTACCATTTCATTCTTAATACACCGTACCTCTCTACTGGGTTATGTACTTTGTATTACATATAAAATACTAAGCTTAAAAGCTTCGTAGTAAACCAAAACACAAAGGAACATATTTTTACATACATACATACATACTTACGCATACAATACAAGTTATATTATAAAGGGTTAAAGGAAGGGAATGATTATGCTCAAGTGTTAATAAGCATATACACAATTATGGACGTTGATATATGTGACTTTTCTAAAGACAGATACAAAATGCACATTTTTGTTACGTTTATCTTATACTTAATGACTAACCCAACAAAATGTCTAATATACTATTGGCGTATGCCACTACTTCTTCCATTGTTGCAAACTGTATCAAAGTGTTTTTTGTTTAATAGCAATATTATTGATTATTGATAATTAATTAAACATTCATTCCTATTGGGTGTCGTATAAAAAATTACGTACACGCCATGTCGTACGCTACTTTGTATTGAAACAAATATAGACTAGTGCAAATATTTGTACAGAAGTATGCAAGTAGGTACGACCGAGTTTGTCATCTAAAAGGCTTATATTAAGAGTTGGCTGCATAGAATTAATTCAATTCAAAATGAGTGTTTTTACTTTGTGAAAATGCGCACAAATCTCCCTCGAACTGTTTAGTAATTGCATTTCGGACACTAGCTGCTGTGCTGAAGATGATGACAGCTGTGAAATCTTGTGAAAATCACGTGCTGAATCGAAGTGGCATATAAAATTAATTTGCATTATTTTTTTACACGTTCATAGTTTAGTAAATTCAGTGGCATACATAGAATATACATAGTACATATACATACATATGTATGTAAGTTCAACCATCCATTCACTACAATTAATGACTCAGGCAGTGTTTTGGTTTCGATTCTACTATATTTTCACTATTGAGTTAATATTATTTGCTTATATGTACAAATGTACATATGTATGTGTGTCTATCAATATGCGCGCATTAACCGTTAATGTGTTTATTATTTCCTTATTATTAAGTCTTTTGGTATTTCTGCTATTTTTTTCTATTTTTTGTGTTTTTGCCTTGAAGGTCGCTTGTGTGTGATGTCATAGCGCGCACATTTAGTAATTGCCATGACATCCCGACAGCCATAAGGGCCGAAGCTGTGTGGGAAGCTAAGTGAATATATTTGAATACAAATCAATTTGCAGCATAATAAATAATAATAAATACGAGTGTGAGCTAAGAGTTTAAAATATGAATGAACTTATGTTAGAGCTTCGCGCATAGTAAGTTAATAACAGCATATGCTTATGCTAATTGCGGTTATGCTGTATAGCACGTTGGACTATGTATTGGCAATATCTTGCAGTATAATAAGCACGTATATTTAGACATTTCTTCTACCATCAATCATTGAGTATTATTAGATCACGCGCCATTTGAAATTTAGTTTTAGCAAATAATTAAGTTCGGCTGCGTAAATTATAAGAATTTGAGGTGTGCCTGAAAATCGACTTTTTTTCTCGGTATAATGAGGAAAATGTAGATTATATGCATATTTTTTGATTTTTTTAGTAACTATGTATGTATATCCTGTAATTAATAATAATTATTTAAAAAAAGTATTTTAAAATAATCGAAATATTTCGATGTTGGGGGCTAACTTCGAAAATCGTATAATATATCATATTGCGAAAGTAAAACAAGTAAGGAAAGGCTAAGTTCGGGCGCAACCGAACATTTTATACTCTCGCAATTTATTGATATATTTTTATTAAGATAACACACAATTTGACCCAATTTGAAAATAATATAATTAGGTATATGAGAGCTAGGGGAAGTTACACTATTAGAAGAAAAATATTTCCTCTAAATTAAATTAAGATACCTGAGAGATTAACCGAATTTCATTCGAATCGGTCGTGTAGTTCCTGAGATATGCTTTTCGACCCATAAGTGGGCGATGCCACGCCCATTTTACATTTTGTAAAAAAGTCTGAGTGCAGCTTCCTTCGGCAATTTCTTCTGTATAGTATTTAGTGTTTCTGACGTTTTTCGTTAGTGAGTTAACCCACTTTTAGTAATTTTCAACCTAACTTTTGTATGGGAGGTGGGCGTGGTTATTATCGATTTCAACTAATTTCATGGTGTGTGGTGGGGTACGTAAGAGAACCGACTGCAGAAAGTTTCCCAAAAGAATTACATCGAAATATGCCCCTTTATAGTGCGATCCTTTGTTCCAAATTTTACTTTTATAACTTTATTTATGGCTTAGTTATGACACTTTATGTGTTTTCGGTTTTCGCCATTTTGTGGGCGCGGCAGTGCTCCGATTTTGCCCATTTTCGAAAGCCAAGGAACATGTGTTCCAAGTTTCGTCAAGATATCTCAATTTTTACTCAAGTTATCCGTTGCACGGACGGACGGACAGACAGATATTCGGATTTTGACTCGTCTCGTCATCCTGATCATTTTGATATATATAACTCTTAGCAACTTTTGTTCCGAGAGTATAAAAAATATATGAATTTTATTATTAAACAAATAAAATATTTCCTATCTCTAAATAATAACCTTTCATCCTACATTTTCAGAATACTTACGGATCGTGATCCCGATTATCAGAAATTGGCAATTAAAGGCTTAATTGGCAGTTCAAAGCGTGTGCTTTCCGGCACCAAAAACGAAGATAAAATCCAATCTATTAAAGAAGGTGTCAAGATACTAGAAGATTTCTTGGAAAAGTTTGAAACAGAGAATTTGATCAAAAATAATCGCGCCTACCTCGCATATTCGGTTATTGAACAGTTACCCGAAGCGAAAGATGCGCTAGCAGCAGAATTCGTCAAAGCCTACGGCGGTTCCAAAGCCAAGGGCAATTACAAGCATTTACGCACCATGTATCCCGAAGATGACGATTCGACATCATGGGATATCATACGCAATCGAAATATTGCGAAGTTATTGGAGAAACTTAAGGCTGAGGAGTCGAAATTATTTGATGCTGAAAGTGGTGAGCCAACAGAAATTCATCTCGAACTGATACATTGGGCCTACAGTCCACAACCAGACAAAGTGAAAGCGTATGTGGAGAAGAATTCCAAGAGAAAGGCTGAGAAACGTAAAATTGAACGAAATGATAGCTCGAGCTCTGATGAAGATGATAGTGAAGGCATGGATGATGATGAGGATGATGAAGATAATGGCGAGACACCAGAAAAGAAGAAGAAGAAGGAATAAATTACATAGATTTTTGTTGTTTATAAAACCAATGTTGAAAGCAAAACGCATGGACATGGCATACATATAAGCACATATGTATGTATTTACACATAGATGATCATGTTAATATTTGCTAAGTAAATAGGTGCTATATGAGTACTCGAACAATAGATAATAATTACAAATATAAAAAGTTTCTGTACTTACTCTTTTGAAGTGCTGCTACACATGCATATACTATGTGTCTATATGTAAATTACATATCTCATATTTACATACATATCTACATACGTTGCACACCTATGATAGTATGTATGTACAAAATTTTTTGGAATGAAAAATTTGGCAAAAATAAAGTTTAACTATTCGTATTCGGGTATAATCCCGCAAATACTCTCTTTATTCACTTTATTCATTGCTAGTCATAAGCATGCCATACAATCGCCTAAAATATACACACATACTATACTTTACATCATACACACATACAGAGTACATATCCTGTTGTTATTATTGTTGTTTTAATTTTTATAATTTTTATTTTAGTATTTATGAATTGGACTGCTATAGAAAATACTATCACTATTTGAACGCGCACTAGCGCCGCTCAGTTGAGTCATAAGGCTTCTTTCTCTTTCGCCTTGGCTGTGTTCCATTGTGTGATCCACATTGATCCCTAAGTCATTTCTGCTCAATAAATTACCGTTAGGGGTAAGTGGTTCTGGTATATTTTTGGATGCAGTTAATGTTACCGCTGCTGCTGCGGCCGCCGCTGCTGCCGCTGTGGACAAGATATGTGTGTGGTGTTCACTTTTCGTTGTGGTCGCTGTGCTGTTAGACGCACTCGCCAAATGTCCATAGGCCATATTGAAAAGTGCTTCTGGATCGCATACAAAACGATAGACATAACGTTCACCGTTCACCTTCTGCATAATTCCCTTCTCATAGTAGTAACGCAGACTGCGCGAGAGTTTGTCGTAATTCATGGCGGGCCGATTCTTCTGCAAGCCCCAACGACGTGCCACCTCCTCCGGTTCGATGAGCTTAAACTCCATGCCGCGTCCTGTCCAAGCAATACAGCTGGAGCTAATTGTACGATAGAAATGTAACAATCAAATCAATATTTGTCCGAAGTACTTACCTCGTGGTGGGCTCATCTAGCAAAGCCACCAGAAATTGCCACAACTGCAGTGAACCGCGTCGTTGCGACACTGTTTGACTGGTGGAAATGGCATTGTTGTACAGACCATCGTATTTAAGATCTCCATCGGTTGATGAAACAGTGGTCGAGTCTACAGTGACCGGGCGCAGCGCATAGGTTGTGGATATAGTCGAATTGTAGGGACTCTCGTATTTGAGTTCGACATCCGTCGAGCTCGTAGATGCCAACGTTAGTGATGCCGTGGGCGATAGTGAACCGTTACCACGTAGTCCATACGAGTTACCGTTTGTTGTACTGTAAGGGTGTTGATGATACATGCTTGCAGCGGCGCTGCTGGAGAGTATGGATCCATGTCCGAATTTGAAAGCCGATGGGTGCGCCGATAAGTGGCCACCTGTGTGTGGTTGGTGCAACATGCTAGAGTGTACATGTGGGTGACTGGTTGTGTGGCTATGTGCGTGCGTTGGCAGCGAATGTTGTGTAGCGGGGTGCGCATGTGGATGCGGCTGTATGTGCATATGTGAGGGGTGATGTGACAATTGCTGATGAGAATGTCCACTGAGATGTGTTGTAGTCGAATCGGGATGCTCCTCTTTGGTGCTGTGGTAGTGGTGACTCATAGGAATCATATTCGTGGTTGCGGCCGTTGTTGGATTGCTACAGAATGCCAGTGCTGGTTCTGTTCAGAGGAAATGTTTTAAATAAAGTTAATTTTCAATGAAATTTTATGTTGGGTATTGGAACTTGAAATTGCTTCAGAAACAAAATTAATCAATCAAAAAGTTTGTTATAATTATTATTCAGTCATAATCTGAAACAGATAGTATATAAATAACGACTTCGGCTTTAAAAAAGTTAGACATAAACTACTATTCATCAGCTACTTTAAAAGCAGCTCAAAGAAACTTTGGTGACATACAGACAATGTTTGTTAAATTAAAATAAATTTTTGAGATTTCCAAGGATGTATACCTCTAATTATGTAACAGCTACTACATTAGATGAGTTTCAGATTTGTAACGGAAAAAATTGGTCCTACGAATGATTTCTGATTTAATTTTGAGTTGGGATTTCTTCGTCAAATAATTTCACCTGAAAGAATTTCAATAATTCTTTTACATACATACATCCATTTTCATTCAGATTTGAAGTTCATTCAAGTTTTAAATGGATTTTTGAGTGTTTTCAAAAAGTCGATTTTTTTGCTTAAAGTATCTTTAAGTTTCAAAACTACACAGTTGGTAGAATAGCAAAACACATGTTTTCCCTATCCAACTCGCTGTAGTGTCGAAGAGTTCGGATTAGTTAGTTAAAGCACGTACAATTCAAAACGTGTTTTTCTCGAAACTGAAGATTTTAAATTGGGTGACGTTGGTATTCGGAGGCTATCGTACGTTTCCCCTACATTTGAAAATGTATGTAGCTTTACAGTTTTTTTTTTATTCCAACTTTTTTGATAAACAGTTTGCTGCCAATTTTTTAGTAGAATCGAAACGTTTTCGACAAATTTGCTATTTTGTGTACTTTATCAGCAAGAGCACGTTCTTTATTTTGTTTGCAGATATCATGAGTTGCTAGAGTCATCGTCACCCTTAAAAGCTCTATTAAAAGGGGTGATTCGTAGATCTCTGTATTATTTTTGTATTAAAATTTCAATATATTAATTAATACTTCTATGTATTTAATAAATACTAAGAGTGTGAAGTTGTGTTTCAGGTCTCTGAATGACTTAGCACCCATTCTACCAAATATCACGAACTTTCGTAATACTTTAGAAGTGAATTTAAATTCGTCCAATAATATAGCCTTTCCCACTAGAGAAGATTGAGCTAAGGCAAGGTGGACAAAGATTCAGAAATAAGTATCTATATAAACGGATCCAAATTAGACAAACGAGTGGGAGGTGGTGTCTTTTCAGAAAAATTAGATACTATGATCGCCTTCGGGATATTGAATCATTGAAGGCCGGATCCAAGCGAATTACTGCAATTAAAGAAAGTTTTCTCGTTATGTCAAAAATATTGTTAACGACAAGACTGGTAGTCAAGCGGTTTTAAAATCACTAATATCCCTTAGAATCGAAAATATTAAACGAATGTCTGGAGATACTAACATCATATTTCACCATAAACCAGCAGTTGGTTCCAGGACATTGTGATATTCCTGGAAACTGCGAAGCCGAGGAACTAGCTAGACGGGGCACCACCTTACAGTTGGATGCCAATAAAGATGGAATTTACATACCTCCGTGCAGATATTTAAGCGATAAACATGCTGTCTTGGTGGAAAAAATCCCTGATCTGCGCAACAAACTTACAAACGTGCTCCGTGTAATATAAAAGTCGTATATGCCGACTATTGAAATTTAAAGAAAATGCATAAAACCCCATTGGGAGACACGCTAGTAGACCTTACAATGGTTACTGCAGAAGCTGCTAAGAAGTAGAAGAAGAAACTACCATAACACATCTTCTATGCGGAAGTAAGGCTCTGTATAAAAAAAAATCGCAATTTACAGTGCCGACGGTTTTACAATGGACAACCACTAAACCTAACCTAACACCCTTACTTACAAACTTAGGAAGATCTTAAATTTTATATTTATTTTTTTTTGTACTTATTTGAGCAGTGTTATAAGGTAACAAAGACATCTAAACTTTTTAGTTAATTTCTGATTTAACCTAAACAAAAATGTATGATACACAATGTCATGAATTAAGTATAGGGCCAACGTTTATAATTTGTTTATAATTTTTAAGCCACAACATTAATTAAACATATATCATATCTTTCTAAAAAACTAATATAAAAAACCTAGAATTCAACTTCCTTGGCCATCCAACGGGTATTAACAGTTTGTATGTAAAAGGCCTGTCATCAGTAATTATACACCTGACTTCACATAACTTTGCAAACTTGTTTTTCTTTCCCTAATTGTTTTCCTCACATTTAACCAGTATTAAGAGTATCTCCACTCTTTTCACTCCACATTTAATGTACACTTAAATGCTCAATATGTTATAAATTTACACACACACACATAGCTTGGCCGTAATGCAACAGCTAATCACAGCAACAATTTACACGTTTGAATTGACGAAGTACAGATGGATGTCTATTAAAAATTCAAAGGATCCTTGGCTCGCCGTGCATAATCCATCAGCTACGTAATTTTGCATGGCAAAACAAAAATCTTTTTAACAACAACAACAACAGCGTATTATATGCGAGCCAATATATAAAACATTAAAACGTTTGGAATGGAAGAACGGTATCATGAGCAGGTCCCTAGGGGAGGGCTGCACTCATGCTCGTAGTTTACCAAATGCTTCGGTATAAAGAGGGTTGAAGACGGGTGGCATTAAAAAAGCAGAGCGTTTATGTTGATGTTAAAGGTGATGCGGATTCTTATTTGATTTGATGAATCTTTGGTGAAAAGTAACAATATTCAATTTGTTGCACATTTAATTATGGTAAACAAGAGATGGAGGTACATATAGTAGAGATTGAATATATAGCTCTGATATTCCGTAGAAAAATATAAATAAACTGCTTTCCGGAAATTATTGATTTTTGATTCAGCGTGTTGACATTCCAATAAGTCAGCTATATCGCTTATCAATTGGATTAGCGATTATGCGGTTGCTCTCTTCATACATACATACATACATACTCCTATATTGAATGTGATAAATTTAAATATTTTCATTTGTGGTTGCACTTGAAAATCGTGCCGCGTATTTTTTATTAGATACAAATTAAATAAAAACAAATTGAATTATAATCACACGCGCTACAACAACAGCAAATGCGGTTAAAGCATAAAGCCGCTATGGCAGGTGGCTTATATGTACATATGTCTGTAAATGTGTGTGTGCAGAGTTGCGTTGCATGCTGCTGCTTGATGGCTACACAATATGCAGATAATTTAAATAAATGAAACTCCTGGTTATATGCCACCTGCGTAGCTGTCTACTGATGACTTACTTTTGTTACATTTATAAATGTTTTTTTTCCTCCGCGCGATATACTATTTTCGATATGCTATATTCTATATTGGTATGCCGTAGCGCTAAGAAGATTTTTATGTAAATTCGAATTATTTGCTGGTCTCTTACCTTGGTCTTGGTTCTTTTTAAGAATCCCTGCGGGTGGTGTTGTTGGTGGGAATCTTGAAGGGTGGCAGCATTTTGAATAAGATACAACAATACAACAACATGTACATATTATTAACTTAAATATTTTGGTGAAAAATTGAACAACAATAAAGTAAGTTGATTGGCGAAAGCAAGTAAAAAATTGTCAAAAAATATGTCAAAAGTGGTGTTCAACGCGATTTTCCCCCGATAGCTTTAAATAATGATTAAAATAACTTGTTGGTTTCACTACTCGCTGTGCGTAGTCACTTTGATCTTAATCGCTAATGGTATCTCAGTGTTGTCAGCACAGAAAGTGTGGCATATAACGTAAATAAGTATAACGGTATTTTCACCAAATGTTAACTTACGAATAATTGCGTTTCACCAGGTGACTACACATACAGACATACATACTCGCATAACTGCGAGTTTATCAATTTCACTTGTACTTCATTTGTGGTGATTTCGTGACTTCACTCACACTCACGGCACTGCAACTGGCTGTGCCTTTGCTTACCTGTAACAATAAGGATGTGTCACAGCGGGAATATCGAAGAAAGCTGTTGAGGATGTTCTTTCATGACGTGCTGCTTTGGCGCTTGCTGCAAGTGGCATTAAAGTTGAAGAATTACATGAAAAAGGAAAAAAATATGTTCAATGAGTGTGTGCAGTATGCTGTATATTGCTATATAAAGATGTTTGCATTTGCCTTCATAAAAAATAGAGTAATTCACATATATTTTGTTATATTCTTAAATATATTTTCACATATTATAAATGAATAATGGATTTTTTGTTATGAAAAATATTGGACAATAAAAAATACTTTTGTGCAACAAAATTGATTAAGATTAACACACCGCAGGGAGCACTGCAATTCATTCAAATGTTTAACATATGAGTATATTATGGTGAAAGTCAATGACTGTTAGAACTGTTACAGTTTTTTGTTGGATCTAAGTATATTTGAAGGGATTCAGCCATTAGAAGATTGAAGATAGAATACTCTCGCAACATTGTGCACAGAGTATTATAGTTTTGTTCACATAATGGTTGTTTTTGTAACCAAAAACTAAACCAGGTAGATTCAAAGCCATATATACCAAACTGATCAGGATGACGAGACAAGTTGAAATCTGGATATCTGTCTGTCCGTCTTTCGGTGTAAGCCTGGAGTAAAATCTAAGATATCGTGATGAAATTTGTTACACATATCCTTTGGCACCATGGCAGGATTGGATTATTGTAGATGGGCGATTCGGATGCCTACAAGATATTGGTAAATCTTTCAGAATTTTGATAGAAATTCAGAAGTAATAATTTTCTTCCATTAATGTGCCTATGTGCTAAAAATTAGTAAAATCGGATAATTAAATACTTTCCTAGCTCTCATATACCTAAGTTATGATTTTCAAACTTTCGGTCGGCCTCGTACCGTATATATCAGTTAATATGTATGTGAGATAATAAAATTATGACAACTTATAACTATGGATGGCGTAACTTTATGGAGAAAAATAAGAAATTTGTCAAGGAATTACTACAGCCTTTATACGAGTATATACTATAGTATTCGCATATAATATTGATATCATCGGAAGCAACAACTGCGCCGTTTGTTCTGCTTTTTCCGGCATGGATAAGGAGGCGAAGCGAATGGGTCTAGAGGTGAATGAGGACAAGACGAAATATCTCCTGTCATCAAGCGAACAGCCGGCGCATTCGCGTCTTGGCCCCCACGTCACTGTTGACAGTCATAACTTCGAAGTCGTAGATAGTTTCGTCTAATTGGGAACCAGCGTTAACAACACCAATAATGTCAGCCTCGAAATCAAACGCAGAATCACTCTTGCCAACAGGTGCTACTTTGGACTGAGTAGGCAGTTGAAAAGTAAATTCTTCTCTCGGCGAACCAAAATCAAACTCTACAAGTCTCTCACCATTCCGTCCTGCTTTATGGTGCAGAAGCTTGGACGATGTCAACATCAGATGAGACGATACTAGGAGTTTTCGAGAGGAAAACATATTATAGGTAGGGGAAGGCCTTCGCTCCGTTGGAGGGACCAGGTGGAGAGCGACCTGGTTATACCTGGAATCTCCAACTGGCGCCGAATTGCGAAGGAAAGAGAGGAGTGGCGCGCTCTCATCGATTCGGCTATAACCGGCTAAACGGTTCAACGCCAATCACATACATACATGCGAATATAATGATTTCGTGATATTCGTTATTTTGAATTTTAATTTTTCGATTTTGGAAGATTACTTCGAAAATGGAGAAACCACATTTTTTACTTATGAACTTGGAGAGAGAACGTGAATACAACTTAAAAGATCTGCAGATGGATTAAAATGGAAAACTGTATAATTCGTTCGATTCGTTGATATACATATGTAATATCGCTATCTAACTCTACCATAATGCATACATATCCTTACACACATTTCCACTAAAAACATTATTTATTCTTTGACTTATTAAATTTTAAAGGCATCACCATCGCATAGCTTCAGGCAATGAAAGTAAAGTGCTGGGAAAATTTTGAAGGGTGGAAAAATATTTATTTAACAAACAAACAAGCAAAACGTTGATATTCACGATTATGAAAGTTATGCACACAGCAACAACATACAAATAAACCAGAAGTTAAGTAAAATAACGAAAAGATACATAAACATATTAAAAATTAAAAACCATGTTTGCTAAAAAAATAACCGGCTGCTAATATGATATTGCAATAAAAGTATAAACAAAAGTCCACATTAATAATAATAATGTGTGGGAATATTTGATAGCCAATAAGTGAGAGGATGCAATTGTGCACTTTGTTCATTCTCTAATCGACTGTGCGGACTTGATTTTGAATATATATGTATATTTATGTATTTGTTGTATGTGTTGGTGTACTTGCCTGATGGCGATGTTGTTGCTGCATGTACGCGGGCACTAAGGTATCCATCGGTGGAGCTATCGAGTCCAAATTTTCCAATCGCTGTCGGACTTGCCGACGCGGATGCAGTCGCCGAAACGGATGTGGTGGCCGAGACGACTGGCGGTGTATACATCACCAAATCTTCACTCAATGGCTGATGGTGATGATGATGATGGTGGTGGTGGTGATGATGCGGATGCGAATGGGCGTGCACATGGGCATGTGCATACCAATGCTCTCTGCTCAAATCTGCTTTAGTATTTACATAGGGTAAAGAGAAGTATATTTGGCGGCGTATTCGAATTTAAAAGGAGAGAAATATTTTAAATGATTAAATAGTGCATTCTAAGCCATAATTTTAATTAATACAGTCTTAATGTCTATAGTATATTTGTGAAAGCTTTGTTTTGGCTATAAAACCTACCATTGCTTGCCACCGCCGCCGCTGTGGGTAGCGGTGTTGTAATGGCTAGCGTCGGTGCCAACGACTGCATTTGCACCGGTGGCAAAGGAAACGTTAGGCAGCAGGGTGATTTGTACGTGGTGCTGGGCAACTCCACATTCTGATCCGCCTCCATTGGTGAATGTGTCGATTCGGTGCACTCTTCTTGCTCTGCTCTGGTCGCGGTATTTCTAGTATGATTGTTGTTGCTGTTGTTATTGTTCGAATGCGAGTATGTGGACTTGGTCATACCCTGAATGCTGGTTGTAGTATGTGGGCGGGCGGTCGTAATAGCGGTCGAAGATATTTCATTGCTCACGCTCGCGATTGCATCATTATTGGCGCGTGAATATGCCTCACTATCGACTACATCCTCTAATTGCAAATTCTCGAGGATTCCCACGTTCGTAGCATAGTTTGTCTGAAATTTAAAATAAACAGAAATATGTACAAATGTTTACTGTTGTAATCGTATATGTATGTTTGAATGAGTATATATATGAAAATCAATGTGCCTTTGGCGTTCAAGCGAAAAAGTGCAACCGAAAGGAAGTTCATAAAATTACAAACGAAATGGCTCAGTTCAATATTGTGTACGGGAAAATAATTGAGGAAGTTAGTCAATCCGCAGCAGGAAATTGTGCTAACTCACTGAGAGTCATGATGAGGAAGTTATTGCTCTCATAGTGTCACTAAAATAAAGGTAAACACTTGTATACAAAGTTATATTTTAAAACATATATACAAATGTATGTGGGAGTGCTACTTCATTCAAATAAAAATAATAAGGATAAAAAATTTTCATTTGGAATTGAGAAATTATTTAAAATATGGAAAATATATCAAATCATATCACAGTGCTGGGCATAAAAAAATACGTGAGATGGGTTCTTTTGAGCGAAAAAAAGGTCTGGCAGGGTCTGAAAGACGACATTCGCCCAAAGACAGGGAATCGCTTTAAGGGGGGGGGGGGGGTTAAGGTTTGTTTCGCCGAAAAAAGACCTTCTTTCATGAATTTTTTAGAAAAAATTATTGCTGTTGGTTTATTTTACTTATTATTATATGAAGGATACTTAAAAAAAAGTTTTATCGAAAAATAGCGAGGAATAACGGATTTATCGTCGATCTCTGCACCTCGAAAAAAAGTGTCTGTGCGGTGACCAGCCTACAGCATCACTGGATCATCCGAAACCAAAAAATCAAAATGCTTTCTTTACTTTATTAGTTTATCTTTCAATTGACGTCGAGTTTTTTTTAATCTTTCAATTTTTCAATTTTTGGTACCATTTTCAAGCCAAAATGACGATTTTAGACGAAAAAATCGACCTATTTGTTATTGTAAAATTGTTAGTAATTAAAATTTTTGAAAAAACTCGACGTCATTCGAGAGCTATATATATGTAGAATATTTGTTCAAAATTTCAAAACGAACGATGCAGTAGTTTTTTCTGTAGGCTGGTCACCGACTTTAAAAATGACATATTTAGGAAAATCGATTCAAAGTTTTGTACACTCAGCGCAGGTAGCTGGAGGTACCGTTATTCAACCAGCTGTAACTTCGTTAGTTTTTGTCCGAATGACCTAAAATTTTAACACAATATTCTTGAGATGTTGATGGTTCAGGAAAAAAATAAAAAAATAATGAAAAAAAAGTTGTCAAACCTTACCCCCCCCTTAAGGAGTGATAGTGGATGAATTAACGATTCGCCGGAGACTCAGAAAGGCTGAATTCAACGGCCGACGTCGTTAAAAAGAAAACTTTTTTGAGCCAACGAGTGAGGAAACAGGGGTATATAGGGGTGTAAGAGCATGAAAATTGGTTGGTGGATCAGTGGCAGATCGTAATTTTATCGAATGAATCCAAGTTTAATATTTTTGGATTAGATAGGTATCCACAATGTATGGAGAAGATCACAGCGGGCGGTTCAGCGGATAATGCCAATAAACAACAGTATGATAGCCAGTAAGCAGGAGGGTCGGGGGTTGTTTTTCTTATAATGGTCTAAAATGGATGCATTTAATTGAAGGAAGAGTCAACGGTGAGGCATATACAAAGTTATGGAAGCAAATTTCATACAGAGGTTTGCGATTTTATGACTGAAATAGGTATAAAGGAGTTGCAGTCGCCTGGGAACAGTCTCGATTTAAACCCAATCGAAAACTTGTAGGAGATTATGAAGAATCAGGTAGCCGCAAAGAACCCGAAGAACCAAAAAGAACTGGATTCCGTCCTTTTGAAGAGGTGGTATGATGGCATGGAGGTCGAATTACTGCAGAAACTAATATTCACAATCTCAGCAAGTATTATGGTTTGGATTAATGTACCTACCGTTCAGTACTGTATGTGTATCTAATGATAATATTTTTGCAAATATTATTATTCTTAGTAAATGCCTACATTCTTGGAGTATTGGAAACCTTAAAGTAACGACTTTGTATATAAAAAATTATTTTCTTTGAAATAAAAAAAAAAACAGTAACCAACCCAGTGGCTGTGTACACAATATTTTATAGTAATTAAGTTAACAGCTACTGAGTTTCACTTATTGTTGGTCAAATGCATTTGTATAAACACCAGCGATTGATGTGTGGTGGAATTGGTTTCGCAGTATACAAGTATGTATCTGCAACAATGGCCAATTAAGTAATGAGATGAACTCAAACAGTTAGACAATATGTACGTTCGACAGTGCGTTACAAGTGTAAAACGACAAGTGCAGACGTGAAGTCAATGTGGCAAAAGTATCACTTCCATGTCTAAGGTGTCGTAGCAGTGGCTAAATGCAATTGACAGACCATTTGTGGACTATCCCTGCCGGCAGACGAACACTGCTACTACTTGCCACCCGTCGCTAAATGAGAGCTAAGCCGAACCTGTGACTACCGTATGCTCTGTGCAGTGACTACAATATGTATGTATGTGAATATATGTATCTACATATGAACATAAGTAATTAGGTGTGCTGCAAATTAAATATAAAACGGTGTTAATGCCCTTTGAAGCTTACAAAATTATAGTTTTTCATCTGAAAGATAGAGAAGACCCCTCTTGCTGTTATTATTGTTGAAGCGGGAGAAAACACTCCACAAATAATTTTAAGGATTGGTGCCGAGTTAACAGACTTTCGCCGGATTGGAAACCACGTGAGTTCCAGTTACGGTCTTGGGTCATTCTATCATGGGAACGGAACCCTTCTCGTCGGAACTTTAAAATGTTTGGAGTATCGTAAATAACTAACCAATCGTTTGTAGAACGAACAAGTAAGGAAGGGCTAAGTTCGGGTGTAACCGAACATTTTATACTCTCGCAATTTATTTATTTAACTTTATTTATTTTATATAATACACAATTTGACCACATATTCGTCATATATATTGTATAAAGTCCATTGAAAGTTGGAAACCATAATATTAGGTTAGAAGCACCGAGGTCCTCATGTTCGATACATGGGGCCTTGAAAACCTATGGTCCGATTTCGGCGATTTTTAGAAATGGGCTGCCATACTATAAATACAGTATTTGTGCAAAGTTTTGCACCGATATCTTCACTAGTGCTCACTTTATATATTGTAAAGTAAACGATTCAGATCATCTTCTAAGTTCTGGTATATAGGAAGTAGGCGTGGTTGTGAAGCGATTTGGCCAATTTTCACAACATATTATTGGGAGGTAAGGAAACTATTACAAACCAAGTTTCATTGAAATCGGTCGAGTAGTTCCTGAGATATGGTTTATTAATATAAGTGGGCGACGCCACGCCCATTTTCCATTTTGTAAAAAAAATTTGAGTGCAGCTTTCATCTGCCATTCCTTATGTGAAATTTAGTGTTTCTGACGTTTTTCCTTAGTGAGTTAACCCACTTTTACTAATTTTCAACCTAACTTTTGTATGGGAGGTGGGCGTGGTTATGATCCGATTTCTTTCATTTTTGGACTGTTTTCGGAAGGGGCTAAAAAAACGACTGCAGAAAGTTTGGTTTATATAGCTCTATTGGTTTGCAGATATGTACAAAAAACTTAGTAGGGGGGCGGGCCACGCCCACTTCCCCCAAAAAAAAAATTACATCTAAATATGCCCCTTCATAGTGCGATCCTTCATACCAAATTTTATTTCCATAGCTTTATTTATGGCTTAGTTATGGCCCTTTATGTGTTTTTTCGGTTTTCGCCATTTTGTGGGTGTAGTATCCGATTTTGTTTTCATTTTCGAAAGCAACCTTCCTATGGTGCCAAGAAATAGGTGTGCCAAGTTTCATCAAGATATCTTAATTTTTACTCAAGTTACAGCTTGCACAGACGGACGGACGGACGGACGGACAGACAGACATTCGGATTTGAACTCCACTCTTCACCCTGATCACTTTGGTATATATAACCCTATATCTAACTCGTTCAGTTTTGGGTGTTACAAACAACCGTTATGTGAACAAAACTATAATACTCTCTTTAGCAACATTTGTTGCGAGAGTATAAAAATGATAAGTTGAAAAGTATATTGTACTGGAATATAATACAAATCGAATGAGAAGTTATATAAAGTCTTGAAAGAATAACATGTAGACATATTATATAGCGTGTAAAATATACATATGTTTGTATTGTCGTCAGTTCAATTTTCATTACAACATTTTTTTGGGTGCTGGCACCTTCTCCATAATTCATATTAAGTTGTGATTGTTGGGCGCCCAAACAAACAGTGAAAAGTTGCGCAGGCGTAAAACTAACGTGAAAAGTAAATTTCTTTTATGGGGCAACGAACGAGAGCTGCATTAACTAGTATATAACTGTTGTGCACATGCGTGACACTACACCAAACACATAATGCCCTTAATTAAAGTTTCTCGCGCTTAAACAGAAACCCTTTCAACGAATCAATGGTAACCATTATATGAAGACTTTTTAGAATAAAATGGAAGAAATATCACATAAGTAGAAAAATATAAATATTTTTGTAAACAAATGTAACAATTGCTTAAATCGAATATTACATACTTATATCACACAAAAATAAGTTAATGGTAAATCATTGTTTCAAGTGAGATTGTACTGAATTGCTCACCTCCTCATTGTTGGTTTAACTTTGTAGAAACATATACCCACACATATATGGAGTTTTTAATTTTTTTTTAAGTTTTACATACATACGAACATTACATTTATTTTTCGAACTTCAACTCTTTCGTCAACCAAGAGAAATTGTAGTTAAGTAAAATTTCGCAAATAATCATTTTAGTAAAAGTGGAAAAATAATAACGGTACAAGTTGTTTTCAAGTACATACAAGTATTAGGCCAATTATAAACTTGTTTTTGACGGAACTAATTCAAGGTTGCAATAATTTCGAATACATGTAAGAAAACAAGTTAAACACTTCAATTAAAAAGCTAAATTTAAATTCGAATCATGTTTAGAGCTGCAAATGTTAAATGCAGCAGTCAATTTTTATCATAAGAAAGAAATTATAAATAGATACTGTATTGGAACTTTCACTAACTAAAGCTTAACAAGACACAAACAAGAAAAGTTTTCTGCTGTTTCCTCTTCAATACCTAATTTCGTTCTAATGAATGAGGATAATGTCTGATGCATTAAAGATATATGTCTTTTGACGTTAAGTCCAAAGCAAAATCGTCTCATTGGTAAAAGTCCAGGACTGAAAAAAAAGTATTTTGGTGCATGAACCAGCGAGTATCAGCTTATGTCATTCACTCTTTAGATCCTTCTACAGCTGGTCTTTTCAAACGGAGTGGTGGTTTTCCTCTTCCTCTGCTTCCGCCGGCCGATATTGCATCGAATACTCTCAGAGCTGGTGTGTTCTCATCCATCCGGACCAGGTTTCATCCCCACTATATTCGTCTTCGGCGATGCACAAAGGACCATTAATCTTCCGCGAAACCTTCCTCTCGAAAAAGCGGACACATCTGTTGTTGTAATTGTCACTGGCTTCGCACAAGAATGATGAAAATTATCAATGTTATGACTGTCAACATCGTCGTGGGAGGCAACTCTTATGGATTGTACCTTCTCTATATAGATCTACAGATCGTATTATTTTCTCCAGCAATAACTTGAAAAACCCACACGTGAATGAGTCACCCTGAAACAGAAACCTCGTTTGGTATCGAGCAGTTCGGAGTGATTCCCGAACCTGGCGGAGCTTTTGGTATTGCTTTACGTCAGTTTACACAGCCGTATTAGTATTGCGGGGGATTGACATAAGTGCATAAAATCTGAGTAGACAAGTCCTATCTGAGTGAGAAAATATTTATGAATGCAAACACTCATACACGCGTGTAATAAATTTTCTAAATTAATCTTGTTGCTGATTTGTTGCGAAACGTTACAAATTGCTGATCATTTAGTGCCGCCATATGGTTTTATAGAATTTACCAAATACACATGAACTGAAAGAAAAACACACAAACCACAGACTTGTTCACGAGTTTAATCATCTCAAAGTTAACCAGGTGCAACGCTGTGCCACGCGCTTCTTTGTCATAAACGTGAAAGCAAAAGCCTTTAACAAAATATCACATTTACCTCCAGCTTCATCGACGCGTGTCTATGTGTGTGTGTGTGTGTTTGTTTAAGCCACTTACAAATGGAGTGTTCGAGACACACAATAATTTTGCTCATGGTGTTGAGAAAATAACAAATAGTTTAGACATAGCTTTAGTAGATAGTGACAAGTACCGTATATGTAAAATATTTTCCAACGCATATTGGCTCATACATTTACATATATATATCTATTTGTGGGTGTAAAGGGCCATTTAACAATTTAATATGGATGTTTTAGTAAAGCGAACTGTATTGGAAAACCAGTTCGAAATCAGTACCGTTTCTTATTTCAATTCACGAGGCGTACAACTGCTGTAATACATTTGGACTTTATTACGATTATCTAATTATTACTTGACGACAAGATATAGGATCAGTAACTCTTTTTGTCACGATTTTGTCAATATTTTATGGTTTTGTAATATACATGCACCATATAATTTTGTTAAAAAAATTAATTTACAGTTACTTCATTTGTTCAAATGCCGTCTCTTAGGCCATGACATAAAAATTGGAACTTTCGCTAGTTACTATAAAATATACATATGTATGTGTGTCCGTTAGTTTGTAAAGTTGCGAATTACATAATTTGAAAAACTCCCACGAAATATTTGCTACGCATATATTCAAGCAGATATCTTAAGTTATGCCTACTCATGTGTTTTTAATAAATAATATTAACTAACCGTAAGTAAATAAACCAAATAAGGGAGGATCAGGATTAGACCGTACGACGATCATATTCTCGCACTGTAATTTTACTTACAGTGTTGTTCAAAAAATAACGAGAAGTTTAAAATTTCCAATGTCAAATCAAAAGTTTAATTGTCAAAATTATTTTTATTAAGTGGATTTACATGTCCTTGAAGTACGACAAAGTTTTCGGCTGCTTACTTTGTCTGTAGCATTTGTTAAAAGCACATATTTCGTTGCTTGTTCGTTAATTCTTGAACAAAAATAATACTGGCCCAGCCTCCATATTCATCAGACATGTCTCCAAGTGATTTCTTCCTCTTTCTAAAAATAAAAAGAGAACCTTAGAGGGTCGTCGTGTTAGAAGCATGCGGAAGATCGCTGAAAGAACGCTAAAGGCTATCCCGGAAATCGGGTTTGAGAAGTGTTTCGACGATTGAAAGAAGCGTTGACATACGTGCATGATATCGAACACAACATTAATGTAGACGAATGAATTAATTCAAAAAACGAAAATTCCCATTATTTTTTGAACACACGTATATTAAATAAATACATTATTATATCAAAATAATTCTAAGACATTTTGAATAAATTAGACAGGCATTAATTCTTAAAGCAAATCCTCAGAAGTTTGGCTCATACTTTTGTACTATACATACATACTATATGGGTCTTATAATTTGGCCTTGTTTTTATCCAATCGATCGAATAACTCAAAATCGTTGAAAATATTGTACTGGTTCAAACTTTGTCAGCCGACTGTTTTGTTTGCGGTGTATATTGATGTACCCATTTTCATTGGATGAAATTCCATCAAACTTAGACTGAAAGCTAGACAATCTTAGTTCATGAGGCAAGAATAGAGATTTATTGTTTTGTGGCGCGATCTCACTTGTTCGCCTAGAACAATTTATATATAAGCGGTATATATACATATATATTATTTAGATTTATATTTTCATAGCATATTCAAAAGTAGAAACTACCTTTATATACGTCCAACAGACATGGGTATAAAAATTTATTTACAATGCTTATTTCTTTTATTTTTTTTGCAACACCAACATTTTCATACATAAACAAGTAAGGAAGGGCTAAGTTCGGGTGTAACCGAACATTTTATACTCTCGCAATTTATTTATTTAACTTTATTTATATTATATAATACACAATTTGACCCACATATTCGTCATATATATTGTATAAAGTCCATTGGAAGTTGGAAACCATAAAAATAGGTTAGAAGCACCGAGGTCCTCGTTCTCGATATATGGGGCCTTAAAAACCTATGGTCCGATTTCGGCGATTTTTAGAATGGGGCTGCCACACTATTAACATAGTATTTGTGCAAAGTTCTGCACCGATATCTTCACTAGTACTTACTTTATATATTGTCAAGTAAACGATTCAGATTGTCTTCATAGTTCTGGTATATAGGAAGTAAGCGTGGTTGTGAAGCGATTTTGCCTATTTTCACAACATATCATTGGGATGTAAAGAAACTATTACAAACCAAGTTTCATTGAAATCGGTCGAGTAGTTCCTGAGATATGGTTTTTGACCCATAAGTGGGCGACGCCACGCCCATTTTCCATTTTGTAAAAAAATCTGAGTGCAGCTTCCATCTGCCATTTCTTATGTGAAATTTTGTGTTTCTGATGTTTTTGGTTAGTGAGTTATCCCACTTTTAGTAATTTTCAACCTAACTTTTGTATGGGAGGTGGGCGTGGTTATGATCTGATTTCTTTCATTTTTGAACTGTATTAGGAAGTGGCTAAAAAAAACGACTTCAGAAAGTTTGGTTTATATAGCTCTATTGGTTTGCGAGATATATACAAAAATCCGATTTGGGGGCGGGGCCACGCCCACTTCCCCAAAAAAATTACATCCACATATGCCCCTTCATAGTGCGATCCTTCATACCAAATTTTATTTCCATAGCTTTATTTATGGCTTAGTTATGGCACTTTATGTGTTTTCGGTTTTCGCCATTTTGTGGGCGTGGCAGTGGTCCGATTTTGCTCATTTTCGAAAGCAACCTTCCTATGGTGCCAAGAAATAAGTGTGCCAAGTTTCATCAAGATATCTTAATTTTTACTCAAGTTACAGCTTGCACAGACGGACGGACGGACGGACGGACGGACGGACGGACGGACGGACGGACAGACAGACATTCGGATTTGAACTCCACTCTTCACCCTGATCACTTTGGTATATATAACCCTATATCTAACTCGTTTAGTTTTGGGTGTTACAAACAACCGTTATGTGAACAAAACTATAATACTCTCTTAGCAACTTTGTTGCTAGCAACTTTGTTGCGAGAGTATAAAAAGAGAACCTTAATGGGTCGTCGTGTTAGAAGCATACAAGAGATCGCTGAAAGAACGCTAAAGGCTATCCCGGAAATCGAGTTTGAGAAGTGTTTCGACGATTGAAAGAAGCGCTGACATACGTGCATGATATCGAACACAACATTAATATAGACGAATGAATTAATTCAAAAAACGAAAATTCCCATTATTTTTTGAACACACGTATATTAAATAAATACATTATTATATCAAAATAATTCTAAGACATTTTGAATAAATTAGATAGGCATTAATTCTTAAAGCAAATCCTCAGAAGTTTGGCTCATACTTTTGTACTATACATACATACTATATGGGTCTTATAATTTGGCCTTGCTTTTATCCAATCGATCGAATAACTCAAAATCGTTGAAAAGATTGTACTGGTTCAAACTTTGTCAGCCGACTGTTTTGTTTGCGGACGATTCTGTCGAATTGTTGCCAATTGAACTCAGGTGTATATTGATGTACCCACTTTCATTGAATGAAATTCCATCAAACTTACACTGAATTCTAGACAATCTTAGTTCATGAGGCAAGAATAGAGATTTATTGTTTTGTGGCGCGATCTTATCATAGGCGAACAATTTATATATAAGCGGTATGCATATATACATACATATACTATATATTATTTAGATTTATATCTTCATAGCATATTCAAAAGTAGAAATAGAAAGTATATACGTCCAACAGACATGGGTATAAAAATTTAATTATATTATTTATTTCTTTTAGTTTTTTGCAGCACCAACATTTTCATACATAAATTATGAACTTTCCTGAAAAAAGTTATTCAAGTGTACAAACTCAATGCGAAAAGCTGCTACCAGTATATACTTGCAAAAACATACACTCACAGCCACACATGCAGGCATCTTCTGCATGTCATCTCAAAAATTTAGTTAGTGTGATCGTTAAACAAAAATATACTGTGCAAGTTTTATGAAAATATTTGAAATTACACTGGTATTTATACATATATATTTACTTGAATGTATGTGTCTACGTATTACTTTGGTCGCACGATCGTTTGTTGTGGGTGTTGGTAGCGTGGAGCATGGAGCATGGGCGCCATGGTGGTTGTGTGTGAAAACCGAAATAAAACAAAAACACAAATAAATAATAAAAGCGCTCGTACAATCACCGATTCACTAACGGTTTCGTTGAATTCACCAGTTTTTCTTTCCACTGAACATTAGTATGTACATACATACGTAAGTAAGGTAAGTGTAACTGTTGTAGCGCTAAATATTGTAAGAGGGGGGTCGGGGCCACTGTAATTTTCTTTTGAAATTTTTTTAAATTAATTATACCCTGAACAGGGTATATTAAGTTTGTCACGAAGTTTGTAACACCCAGAAGGAAGCGTCGGAGACCCTATAAAGTATATATATAAATTATGAGTATGTTGAACTGAGTCGATTTAGCCATGTCCGTCTGTCTGTATATATACGAACTAGTCCTTCAGTTTTTAAGATATCGTTTTGAAATTTTGCAGATGTTATTTGCTCTTCAAGAAGCTGCTCATTTCTCGGAACTGCCGATATCGGACCACTATATCATATAGCTGCCATACAAACTGAACGATCGGAGTCAAGGGCTTGTATGGAAAACTTCCGCATTTTACTACATACCTTCATGAAATTTGGTGTGAGTTATTTTTCATAGAAATAATATAATCTCCGAAGAAATTGTTCAGATCGGTTAACTATATAACCTTAATGTTTCTAGCAAACAACCCGGCTAAAAAGAATTAGTAAAATGTTTCCTTTGTTTTTTACTTACTTTTTCTTACGTCTTTAGATTTGCTTAAACACATAGTTACTAAAAGAAATGCATCTGTGAAGGGTGTATTAGCTTCGGTACAGCCGAAGTTAACGTTTTTTCTTGTTTTCGATTCATTCCAATCGACGGAACACTTCTCAAACTCGGAACTTTGCGATAGCCTTTGGCTCTTTCAGCGTTTTCTGGTAAACTTGTAAAACGATGGCCCTTTAAGGTTCAATGTAAGCAACTATTGCACTCTCCAAACTCTTTAAATTTTAAATTTTACAATTACCGATCATTTCTGAACACATTGTATAATGGATCTATATCTATATTTCTAGATTAGGCTCACATAGGGTTTAACCCATTACCCGACGTGTGGTGGCAATGCACTCAACACACCCGCTCAATCATGTATCAGCTTGTAGTTGTGAGTAAAGTCATTGTTTTCATACACCTATTGAAATATGGTTTAGAGCTCCCCTCTTTTGTGAAGTTTCATAAAACGCCACTGAACTTGAAAACAACTACATTTAGAGGTGTATTCATGTACATATTAAGTAAATTAAACTTACAATGGTTATTTGTTGTGGAAAACACTTTCACTGAAGACGAAGGTGCTGCTACAAAAAAGTTAAAACAACAACAACAATAATACTGGAAGTGACGACAATGAGGCAGTGACATGGGTTTAACTTAAAGAAATCTTCATTTGGGCATGCGGACCCACACATTCAGACTCATACCTATACATATGTATGTATGTATGTAATTACTATACGAGTATGTACTAGTTAGTTGTTAGTTTTTGGTTCCAGTTGCGCTTGCGTACACGCCGTTCATCACAAGAAGCATAGCGAAATGTCTTTAAACTTCTTCGGTACTCAGTTGAGGCTTCACCATTCAACGTGCCACTTTTAATACCATTTTCGACAGTGCAACCGAGGAGAACGGTACGGTCTTGCTTAAATTTGTGTTTTTCGCGAATTCGGGAAAGTCACACAATCAAAGACTTTTTGTTAAAAACAAATATAATATTATATAAATTTCGCAAAGACAGAAAGTCGCAATAAATATGCAGTTTAAAATGAAAGCCAAAAAGAAGTATCCTGTGCCATTTCTAAAAGCAGTATTTTTATTCTTTTATGTGATCCTACTTAGCAAATCCGAAGGTATTTAATTCAAACAAATTGTGCAACAATCTATAAGTGCAATTCCAATATGTTATTATTTAAAATGAATTAGTGAATTTTTAAATGTTCTTCTGATAATAAATTAAAATAATAGTGTGAAATAAGATTAATGATATCCTCAAGACAATTAATGAGTCAAAGTGTATTTCTGTCCAGTTTTTTTAGACTCATAACGATAATGGAATATACAATTTTTAATGGCGTGTTGTTTAAGTGTCTTTTAGAGTTAGCCCCCAACACTTTACTTAAACAGAAATTTAAAGAATAGTGTAAGTTTGTTAAAAAAAACTACAGACTCATCGCATTTGTTTTCCTCGTCTTATGATTAAAACCACCTGCTCAAGGAAACGTGTTCATATATACGGTGTTTATAAAAATAAAGGAATTTTTAAAATTTCCAATTGCCATTTTCCTTTTTGTATATTGATATAATCGTACATCCCCTGTGTCTATGATTTTTGGCGATTTTTGATTGTTATAAGTTCACACTTCATTGCTTTGTTCGTGAATTTTTGTCTGAAAACAATACTGTAAGGTCGACAGACAAGACTCCGTGTGCCTTTTTCTTATTACCAAAAATAAAGAGAATCTTAAATGGCCGTCATTTTACAAGCATACGAGAAATCGTTGAAATCGCTAAAGGCTATGCCAAAAAATTGAGTTTGAGAATTGTTTCGATGATTGGAAGAATCGCTATAATAAATGCATGATATCGAATGTGGACAATTTTGAAGGTGACAACATTAGTGTTGACGAATGAATATAAATTTTTTTGAAAAAAGTACTAAACTTCCCGTTATTTTTTGAACACACTTCGTATGAAAAAAGAAATCTATTATTTACAGAAAAAATTATCTTGTTGGCAAGATTTTCTTTGTTCAATTCGTTGTAGTGGCGAAATGTTCGGTCTTCCAGTTCAGTACACAAGACTTTAAACACGCTTCTCTCGAAACTACGTTTTTTCAAATTTTATCATCAGTATCCGCAAGTCCACGGGTTCTCTTGACAAGGATGATGAAATAAAATATTCGATTCCTTATTTCTTTCTCTCAGGATAAATTTTTTGAGGGATTTAGACTGCGCTTTCTTTGTTTGAAAGTCCGTTAAGATAGACCTTACAAGGTGTGTAAATTTGAAAAGATATTAGACTCAAATTGCGACTTTTCAAATCAATCTAAGTAAGCTGAGCCTTATAAGGAGGTTATATTCGGTCATTTAAGACGTTTTTTACTATATTTTTTACAATAAGATTATAGTTATAAATTTAGATAATTAGCTGGTATTAAAATCTCTAAAAACTTCAAACTTGTTTGGAAAATCTCTATTTCTTCTAGATGTTATTGCGCAACCCTACAAACAACAACGCTGCTCAAGTCGCCTAGAAAATGCCTTAGAACACATGCGTCGACGCAGTATACCAGCGAAAAGTTCAAGATCATTCTCTGGTGAAACTCCATACACACTATACCAAACGTTTTATGGTCAAAATAGTGAACCAGAAGATGACTTCTATTCTGGCGGCGATCGAGGCTATTATGCAAAGAATATTCAACGTCAACCACAAAGCGAATCGCCAGCATATATGGGAAGATTTGATGATTTATTCTCGTCGGACTATAACCGCCGGCAACCTCATAAATTAGCCGCCGTCTCCAGTGTAGATGTTGAGGATTTGAGAGTGCGTCTGCCGTCGAAATCCACCAGTACACGTTGGGTGGAGGTCGATAAATGCAGATTCAGTACACAAAACTCCACGTTGGATACACGTCTCATATTCCCCGATCTGACAATAAGTGGCAAAGTGGTACTGCAGCCAACTGGTGGAAAATGTCACATGATTTTACGCTTACGACGAGCCGGTATTGAATTTCGCACAATTCCTATTGGTTTTGAAAGTGCCGTCAATGAGGAATCTCGTCGAATTGGCGCCGCTTCGGTGCGAACAGATTCACATTTTGCCGAACCGGGTTTTATATCAGTTTTTGCACACGGTTGTCAGGGTCCCTCAGGTGTGAGATTGCGACAAAATTCAAAACGTCGGTTTGGTTTCGAAGGCGCCGAAACAGCCACACAGGGAACAGCAAAACCACCAGCTGTAGAACTCTCGGAGCCGCATGTGGTTCTGGGCACAGCAGCAACTCAAACACAAACATCTGGAAACCGTTGGCGTAAATATTACAATCCCTATCCGTATGATATACGCAGTGAGAAGTATCAAAAAACGAACCGCAGGAATTATGACCGTAACTGGCGCGCAAATGACGCGCAGTCTAATGAAAATATATTTTACGATGCTCGTGATAATGAAGATTTGTATCGGGCACAGTTCCGTGAAAAACGTGAGAGCAATCCATTTCGACAACGAAGGAGTAAATCCACATGGAGTGATGAATTCAGCTTCGACGATGATATACTCAACGTATCCGATGATTTACAAGACCTAATTGCACCAGATGCAAGAGCTTTCGCAGATCTTTTCAGTGACTTAAGGGGAGACCGAGACGACTTCGAACGCGAAAATGTGCGTGATCGCGATGAGGCGGGAGACGCTTTCTCAAGTGAATTGGAGAAGATTTTTTCAATGGGTGTACGGGGCTTACTAACCACATATATGCAACGCGCACTTCAACCCGCTATTAAGGAGACATTAATGGAAAATATGGGCTACACTTTGAGTTATGGCTAAGTGTGAAACTCGAAGTTGTGCGCTTCAGAGATGTAGAAATGTATCTTAACATTAATATAGTTGTTAGTTAATACTTGATGGACATTGTTTTAGAAAAAATAATAATTTATATAAATGTTGACGTTGTTAGCAGTAATTTAATTTATAATAAACAGGATCAACACGTAATAATGTTCTCATAGTTTGTAATAGTATTTAACAATAATAGTTCTAAAATGCTAACTGTTCCCTCAATTTGAAAAATATATATATGTATATACATAAATATATTGATTATTATTTAAAAGAATGGCTAAGAGTGTAAGGGTGCTAAATACTAATTTTAATAAAAAAAATTGTCAGTCTTTTATAATTTTGTATCTGTTATTTTACAGTGATTACCAAAGTGCCAAGTCCATAGTTTGCTTTCTAAGAAAACTACATAAATAAAAAACTTACAGTATTTGAAAAATTGGCCTTAATACCTTCGAACTCTTAGACAATATGTGTAATATACAGTTATCAAAACATTTATATATAATTTTATGTATGTAGCTCAAATTTAAATATGTTAAGCAGTTTTTATTCAAAATGTATGCTTTAATGAAACAGTGTGTATGTATTTAAATGTTAGGAACTTATTGATAGGTGTCTAGTTTTATAAGGATATATGTATTCAGTTTCTTGAGATAATAAATAATAAATACTATTTTGGCTATTTTTTTATTTTTTTTTTTAAGATTATAAGATTAAGATTAAGATTATAATTACGGATACGGATAAGATTGTGTTTTTTTTTACTTTAACCTAAAAAATTAAAGACCACACATTTTTTTAGAATGAAAGTGATATAAATCTTATATTTTTTGTGAACAAAAATACATATTTTTACTTTTCTGCTAAAATCCTTACCAATTTATGTGTATCCATTAGATTTGTTCACCAACATTTAATTTCTTCCTTTAGTATTAAAATTTATAGTTTCTGTTTTTATTTACATTTAACTATGGCTATTTGAAATAATCAGACATTTAGTTTAGCACTTTAAGGGTACACAGGAAAAAAATAATAATTTTATAATCAACATTCAATTTGCTAATAATTTATGGCAAATATTAAACACACTTTAGAAATTGCATCGAGACGTATTTATGCTACACTTTGAAACCCCGTACCGTTACTGTTTGAAAGGATATTAATATGGTTCACTTGAGCTCGCCAATGTATAAGTATCGCAACTAATATTGGTGGAGGCGGAGCTTACTGTTGATGTGCTGCAATGCGCATGCTTGTGACGGCCTTCTTTGTGTTCTTATTGGTCACTCATTAAAGTCCTTTAAAGTTACTGTATATAGAGATATATGCATAGCATAAGAATGTATTATATATCTGTATAAATTGGTCTATGTAAATACAGTTATGAGCCGGGATATGTACTTTCACATAAGCGTACATGCTATGTATGTATGTCTATATATAGTATGTCCGAATATATATAGTATTAAATATGATTCTCCTACTTATATTTCTTCTCAGTATGCATTGCAAAAGTGAAACTTAAATTATTATATCTATATATATGTATATTTACCTATGTCAGCTGAATAGTAGATGCACAATCGAAATTTTTGTATAAGAATATATTTTATCTTTATATGTATATCAATATTTAAATCGAAATAACATCAGTTAACTGTAAAAGTGAAATAAATTTTTTTAATATTTTACAAAAAGCATAATGAATGAAATAATAAAAATAATTAAAAATTGTAGAGCAAAAAAACAGAACATAATATAATTAATAAATTTTTATGTAAAAACTTATTGAAATTCCAAATAAAAAAATATATTTTTCAAACTCTACTAGAACATATTCCTATACTATGGATTTATAATAATGTTTTTTTAATATTTTTTTTTCACGAATTTCCGTTCTGCATGCACACTCACCAATTTCCTAATGGGTGCAATCCCAAAATCCGCTACTTTTGCAAACTACCCCTAATTCATACGTTGACAGGTGCACTGACAGTTTCTTTGACGTTTGTTATTGTCATTTAGTGATTGTATTTTGCTTATCAGCTAGAAGTTTTATTATTGACGTGTGGTAGTTTAGCTCAATTGTTTCGTAAAAATAATCCATTGGCAATGATTATTTAACTTGGGAACTCATTAAATGGAGTTCGATTTTTAAAGTGTAAGTCCCTGCAATTAAAATTAACAGTGCTTTAGGAGCGTACATATGTTTAATATCAGCAAACAAATATTGCAAATTTCGCAAGTCAGCAATGTATTGCATTATACTCAACGTTAAATATGTTGGTCAAGATGAGAATGTTTACAATAGTGTGTAATACTGTGGACAATCGTGGTTGTTATATAACTAATGCTTATTCATATTTCCTTTAAGGATATAAATTATTTAAATATATGAGAAGAGGTAATAAACGTTTAAGAATTATTTTTCATTAAACGCAGCAATGCTATGTTCAATCTATATATATATTGTACGAATTGACCCTGAACAAACATCATGGTCAATGACATTCGCAAAGAAAATAAATATTAAGTAATATATACGATTGGAAATAATGTCTTTTTGTTTACAGGACGACATGAATTGTACTTAGTTTTTTACTTGCGGGAACATCGGAGCGTACAGCTTTTTTAGTACTGTCGAAATCAATCACCATCATTGCATCACAAATCTGAATGTACGCCCTTCCTACACACAATATAACTGTTAGTATCAACTTCATCGCAACCGCCGTCAATTCTGTTGCTCTCCACAAAACTAAGAGCTAACATCATGAATCGCATTTCAGTTGCAAGTGGAGCGGCTACCGGTTCTGGTAGTTCGGTGGATGCCACTCCATATATACGTACCATCGAATGGGACATGATGAACAAAACGAAATTTTTTCCACTTTCCATGCTGAGTTCGTTTTCGGTACGGTGTTGCCTATTCCCATTGACCGTGATAAAAACACAATTACAAGTGCAATATAAAAGTGATGTGTATAAAGGCATGATTGATTGTGCCATAAAAATATATCGATCCGAAGGTGTTCCCGGTTTATATCGTGGTTTTTGGATATCATCAGTGCAAATTGTGTCTGGTGTATTCTATATTAGTACATATGAGGGTGTACGTCATCTACTAAATGAAGTTGGTGCCGGTCACCGTACAAAAGCGCTAGTTGCGGGTGGCTGTGCCTCACTCGTTGGCCAAACTATTGTTGTACCATTTGATGTAATATCACAACACGCCATGGTATTGGGTATGGCAGCACATGCAGGTCCTCGGGCTGACTTGAATCCACTAGGCATCAAAACCGGACCAGGTCGTAGTCGATTTGCATTGTCGCTGGATATATCACGTGAGATATTGAAACGTGATGGTTTTAGTGGTTTCTATCGTGGCTATACAGCAAGTTTAATGGCGTACGTACCAAACTCTGCAATGTGGTGGGCTTTTTATCACTTGTATCAAGGTAAGCAATGTTTTAAAATAATTACAATTTTCGCAAGTTTCAAATTGTTTTCGAATTTTAGATGAACTGTGCCGCATATGTCCTCCTTGGTTTTCACATCTCTTTATACAATGCGTTGCAGGTAGTTTAGGTGGATTTACTACTACCATAATCACAAATCCGCTTGATATAGTCAGAGCTCGTCTCCAAGTAAGTTCCACATATGATTTTATTTATTTCGTTCCGCTTTAACTGACTCTAAACTGTTATTTGTAGGTGCAAAGACTGGAATCAATGCGTGTTGCATTTCAAGAGTTGTGGCGAGAAGAGCGTCTACACTGTTTCTTTAAAGGTTTGTCAGCACGACTGGTACAGTCCGCGGCATTTTCATTTAGCATAATTTTAGGCTACGAGACAATAAAACGAATAGCAGTCGAAGAGCAATACAAACATCAAATACGTTGGTAAATTCGTAGTTATTGAACTGCTATGAGTATGCACAACCATGTAACCACCAAGTGTTAAATATATGTATACAAATTCACATCAAATCACCAGAATCACAACTTGAACAATTAAATTATATTACATAAGCATGCCAAAGAAATCAGTCATCTGTTATTGTGTCAGTCGACAATTACTATTTCTAAATGGTAATTCAATTTGCCTCATGTATTTCTTTATCAATATACATACATATGTACACATGTATGTTGTCATATTTGTGCGCTGACATACATATTTATTATGAAAATCAATAACAATAACAATAAAAAAAATATGTGAATGTGAATATGTCTGGTGGTGTTGTACACACATCCTACTGCTGGGGCTAAATACTTTTAATCAAACTGTAAATATTGAAACATGAATAAATTAATTTTATGTTTAAATTTAGCAAATGTTTAATAGAAATTTGTTGTAACTTTTGCATATTATGCGCAAACTAAACAGTAGTGTATGTAGAGATTTTGTAATAAACCATTGTTGGTATTTTAGTTTTAATGATGTTTAGCTAATTTAATGAACAATGTGTTGAAAGTAAACTTTTTACTTGTTTAATATTAATAATTATTATTGATTTCGCACGAGATTTGGAACAAGTTGCTTAATAAACATAATTATTTGTAATGTGTTAGTGGTAATGAAGTTATTATAAATGTTAACAATGTGGCATAGTTATGTATGTGTTTTAGATATATAAGTGCAACTGTAATAAACACAAAATATTGCAATTTTGACAAGTAAATGCAAACCAAACAAAACAAAACAAGAAAAATTCTGGTCAGCTAGTAAAATAAAAAAATTATAATAATGAAATATTTACATAAGTGCTTAATTGATTTTAACGGATATCAAGTGTAAGTATTATTTGATTTTTAAATGCAATTGTTGTAAAAAATAAACGTAAAATCTTGATCAAAAACTAGTACCATATTTATGCGTGGTTTTTGTTATTATTATATAGCTGCTGTTTTGAACTACGACATTTATGAAAACACCAAAATGTATTGAAATCCGGAAGTATAGCCCGAGTGGTGTGTTGTCCATGTAAAGTGCAAAAATTTTTTGTTGAACTGCAAAATATGCTGACATGTCTGTTAGAGGGCAAGTGCCGAATGGCATGTAACATCAAAACATACCAAGATAAAAAAATTTAATTTAAAATATAATGCAATAATAATAAATAATACAGTTTAACTTTGATAACTCGAGTTCTCCATAACTCGAACTCTTGAATTGGCAATAGAAGTGAAATTTCATACAAGTTACCTTCCGTAACTCGAAAGTCTCTCTAACTCGAAGTTTTGTAGTGGATTTTGGGGAATCAAGTTAGGGAAGTTCAACTGTATATAGACACATTTGTTCCTATATAATTTTTTGTGCCAAATATTTGTTAGAGTAACGAAAGCTGGAATTTACAATTGCTTCTATAAAAGTTATTTGCCAACAATATTTTGAGTAACAGCAATTACCAAAATCCGCCACTTGCAACGATAGAGGTCAATTCGAATAACGCAAAAAATATGCATACAACTGAATGTGCAGGTGCTGGTATAAATATGAAATATCAGTTATTTCATAAATAAAAAAAGTAATAATTAACCAAAATGAGTTCGTTTCTGTGGTTGTGTGCAATTGCAATGCCAATCAAAAACAAAATATATAATGCTGACTATAACAAAAAATTGCTTTCTTCAGCTCCAGCATATATTTGGGGTTCGCAGTTAAACTCGGTAATTTTTTATACGTTTTTTAACTCTTGTGTTTTAGCAGAAATTTTTTGCATTCGTAAGTAACCCGATAAATGACATAGTATTAGGGCATTGAACGCAAAAGACGAGCTTATAAGAGGGGCTGCATTTGCTGCATGTATACTTAGTTAGCACGGAAATCCATAGACGTCCAGAAACGTTGAATATTATTGTAAAAAAATTCAAATTGTAATATTAAACCAGACACATGGGTATTTAATAACAAAATCTACATAAATCAGCAGCTACCGTATTAGTTGAAAGGATATTTCACAATTAATTGCTTTGGTGTACTAGTTTATGATGACGGTTTATCCCAGTGCGTATTTAGCGATCATAAAGCTAGGACATCAATGCATTTCGCTGTGAAAATTAGTACAGGAAACGTGACTACGCTGACGTAACGTATATTATTGCAGAAGTTGATCTCGTTGTGCCAAACAGTTATAGTTATATCGAGTTATCTAAGGAAATAGTAGCCGTGATTTTATTCAACGTCGAAGTGTTTGCATATCACAGTTGCTGTTTCTTTTAGATAGCTCTTTTGTAAGCATCCAAATACCTTAAATGTGACTTCAGTAAACGAATATTTAGATAAAAAAGTATCGAATCAGTTTTGATATATGAGATATACCGAGTTCAGTTTTGTTCACAAAATTACTCTGTTGGCTTTCATCACTGGGCTTTGTTTATCTCATAGTATTAAAATGTGTGCTACGTTGCATAACGACACCTAAATTTGAAAATTTTATACACAAACTGGAATGGAAATACGCACTGTGAGTATCCAACGAAAATCGAGAAACACTAAAGTGGTCGAAACAAATTTTTAACACCCATAACTTCAAGCATTCTGCGTATTATATTTTATATAAATTGTATGTATGTATATATATATATTTTATTATATATCATGTTTGTAAATATGAAATTACCCTTTTAACCATCATGCCTTATAATTTAAAAGATTTTGCATTTTATGCATAACTGGAAAGTCTCAACGCTGAATATTAAGCGGCTTTAAGAAAAATCTTCCTTTTAGTTGCTTTATCCATAAACAATTTCAACATGGTATATATGTATATTGCTGCGCCTTAATTTTATTTAAGCAAACATTTTGCGGATCATGTAGTTGAGAATTCCACCGTTTCTGTAGTAGGTAATATCGACTTCAGTGTCGAATCTTACAATAGTATCGAAAACTGTGCCATCAGCCTGTATTTGAAATTGGTGAATTTGTTATAAAAAGCGAAAAAAAAACAAACACAACATGTTACTCACCTCCACTTGTATCTTCTGACCTGGTTTCAAACCGCTCTCTGGTATAGAAATGTTGTATACCTCACGGCCAGTTAGATTGAAAGTTTCTGCGTTTTGTCCTGGTAAGAATTGCAACGGTATAATGCCCATACCAACCAAATTCGAGCGATGAATACGTTCGTAAGACTCGGCAATAACAGCTTTGATGCCCAACAACAAGGGGCCCTTAGCAGCCCAATCGCGGCTAGAACCGCTACCGTAATCTTTACCTGCTATCAACACCAAAGGTGTGCCATCTTCACGATAACTGAATAAACAACGGAATTATTATTTAAATATTTGTACTTCTACAGCGTTGCCAGATAATGTATACGCACCGATCGGCACAATCGAATACATCCAATTCTTCGCTGCTTGGTATATGTACGGTACGTGGACCGGTTTTGCTCACCAATTTGTTAACCAAACGTATATTTGCGAATGTGCCGCGCGCCATTACAGCATCATTGCCACGACGTGATCCATACGAGTTGAAATCGCGTGGTGTCAAAGCGCGTTCGGAGAGATAACGTGCAGCGGGCGAATTTCTAGCGATCGAACCGGCCGGCGATATATGATCCGTTGTCACGGAATCGCCCAAAAACAATAAGCAGCGTGCGTTTTGAATACCCTTCAGTGGTGGTAATTCGCGAGTCATGCCATCGAAAAATGGTGGATGCTTAATGTATGTGGATTCACTGTTCCATGGATATAATTTGCTTTCAGCCACCTCAATCTTCTGCCAGTCTTCAGAACCCAATGTGATTTTGCCTAAGTATAAGAGAATTCAAATTAGTTGCTATTGTTGCCTTTATTGTAGTACTGTTTGTCGTACTGTAAACTTCCTTGAACATAGCTGGGATGACATGTTTACTCTCCACATCCTGGATTTCATTGCGGGTTGGCCAAATATCACGCAAGAATACCTTTTCGCCAGATGGTCCCTCACCTAATGGTTCGGTTTCAAAATCAATATCGACGCGACCAGCAATTGCGTAAGCAATAACCAACAGTGGACTAGCCAAGTAGTTGGCGCGCGTGTTAGGATGAATGCGACCCTCGAAGTTACGGTTGCCCGACAAAACACCACAGCACACCAAGCCGTTCTTCTCGATGGTATTCACAACATTATCGTCGAGTGGCCCAGAATTGCCGATACATGTCATACAACCGTAGCCGACAATGTCAAAACCTAACTGCTGTAAGTATGGAATAACGCCCGATTCTTGCAGATAATAGGTGACTACGCCAGATCCAGGTGATAGTGATGTTTTGATGTAAGGCATCACTGAGAGACCCTTTTCCACCGCCTTCTTGGCAAGTAGACCGGCTCCCAACATAACCGACGGATTGGAAGTGTTTGTACAAGATGTAATTGCAGCAATCACAACAGAACCATGGCGAATAGTATATGTTTTGCCATTATCCCATTGGAATTGGCCGGCGGCTTGTAGCGCTTCTGGAGCGATGGCGAATCCTTTGAAGCCGACCTATGGAAGTTGTAGTGAATTGCATTTTATTAGCAATAGTAAATTACTTAAATACTTAAAAAATAGCGAAGCAAATCGAAAAATAATTTAACATATTAATTGGAAACATTTTTCGCTGTCGTCTTGAATAACAATTAAATGATCAATAAACACTTACAGGATTGACCAGACAGGCCTGGAAGTCGCCCTTCATATCTGTAACTGCAACGCGATCATGTGGCCGTTTAGGACCCGAAACAGACGTAACCACAGTTGACAAGTCAAGTGTAAGAGTCTAAGATGAAGAGAGAACAATTGTTGTTATAATTTTCAATAATTTTTTTTTTTATATAATAAATACCTGTGAGTATTTTGGATCTTGCGAGACATCGTTATAATCACGTAGTTGTCCAGTTTCTTTCAAATATTCACGGATAACCTCAATTTTTTCCTCTGACCGATCTATATAATTATATGTAAGTCAAAATTAATACATTTCTTGCTCAACTATTATTGTGTACAAAATTTACTTGTTTGTCTCAAATAAGCCAATGTGTTTTCGTCGATGGGGAAGAAGCTTACAGTGGCACCATTTTCAGGTGACATATTACCGATGGTGGCACGGTCTGCAATGCTCAACTCGGCTACACCTGGACCATAGAATTCAACGAATTTGCCAACGACACCTAATTGCCTTAGGTTTTTGGTAATAGTCAACACCAGATCAGTGGATGTAACAAGTGGTCCCAACTTTCCAACAAGCTTGTAGCCAACTACCTCTGGCAGCAACATGGAAATCGATTGACCCAACATAACAGCTTCAGCTTCAATACCTTTGAAATAAAAAAATGTATAAAATGTTTTTCGTTTAGTTAAACAATTAAAATTTTCTCATAACTACTTACCTCCAACACCCCAACCAAGTACACCTAAGCCGTTTATCATGGGCGTATGCGAATCGGTGCCGACAACGCTGTCAGGATAGAGCAATTTTGTATTACCGCTATCTTCCTCGAATACAACACGACCCAGATATTCCAAATTTACTTGATGAACGATACCTGAACCGGGTGGAACAATTAACATGTTGTTGAAAGCGCGCGCACCCCACTATTAAAAACAAATTATAATAAGATGAAGATGAAGTGGTGATAACACAGTTAATAAATACCTTTAAGAATGTAAAACGTTCTTTGTTGCGCTGAAATTCCAAACTTTCATTCTTTGCCACAGCATCCGTGCTGTAAATAAGTAAAATTATTTTAAGAAAAGTTACAAAATAAATAATCGAACCTTCTTGTGAAATCCACTTGAACCGAGTGATCGATTACCAAATCAGCAGGGCAAATTGGATTGATTTTCTCGGGATCACCTCCAAGTTTCAAAACAGCATCGCGCATCGCTGCAAAGTCCACAACAGCGGGAACACCAGTGAAATCCTACGCAAAGAATATTAATATGAAATTACATTAAAAAAAAGAACATAAAATAAAAACAAAAAACATTTATTAACCTGCAGTATAACACGCGCCGGTTTGAAGGAAACTTCCACATCATTTTGACCTTGTCTTAAATCAGGCGACCAAGCCAAAATGTTTTGCACATCTTTTTCGAGTACATAAAAGTTGTCGCAGTTCCTCACTGCCGATTCCAAGAGTACGCGTATTGAGTACGGTAGTTTATCTAATAAAATCATGAAAACATATCAAAAACATAATATTGATATCATAAAGTCTTTATATCTCGCTCTCACTGATAACAGCTAATGATTTGGAATACCATAAACTAAGTGGCTTTAATTTTGCAAAATGATAAATATCGGGAATGCTTAAATGAGAGATAACAATGATGACAAATATATTCCTAACAGCGTTTAAATTAGTTGTACTATTACTTATATTATGCAGCAAAATAATCTTGCACACTTATGCAATATATGTATATAATTTTTTTATGCTGAATGTGCCTTCTTTTTATCGCGTACGATTATGCAAAAGCTGTGATTTTTGCCAAATCACTAGCGCGATAGCAAAGCTCAAGTGGCGCGTTTAGCATATGTATGTCTGATTTGTATTGATTTGGAAATGTCTAGCCTTATTCTTTATTGACCTTTTGATTCTTGAATAAATATATGTATAAGTCGCTTATCGAAACAAGTGTTATACACCATATATGTACATACATATGTACGGATGAATTTATGTACGCGATGTGTCTTCCAAAGGTGCGTTCTGATTAAATAACTTTTCATAAACTCCTTGCCATTTTGCATATTCTGGGTTAATGGAATGATTGTCACGAAAACTGGTATGCACATATCTTATATATGTACATCTACTTAAACATACTTCGATAAACTTCTCCACCAATGCATTCTCTTACGGCTAATTGCACTTTGGTTATATTAATTTTACTACAAATACACGCACATATGTAACAGTAGAGTATGTATTCTACATTATAGTATATACAGAAATTAATTGAATGATCACTGAATAAATATTTCGGTAATTGAAGGCACTTACTATAGTTTGGATCAATTGAAGCCAAGTCAAAGTATTTGTATGTTGTCCCATTCAAGGAAAACGACTTCTGAAACTGCGCAAAAGGATTGGCACCTAAAAAATTTGAATTTTTATAAAGATTAATAATCTTTTATATACACATTTTTAATTAAAATAAAATCGGTTTATAATGTATTAAAGTTCTAACTTACCGGCCATTGTTTTCAGTTTGTATAAACTAGTATAAATAACCGGAATAAGAAGAGAAACAACAATTTTACCGGAGGCACGTCCGAGCACAAATGATTCTCACAAACAAATGGCAATGCTGGAGTAGTAGCCCAGCAATAGAATTCGTATCGAAATGCGAATTGCGAATTATTAACACAAATCAGTTTAACGATGTTGTACGAGCAAGTAAAACGTTATATATGTCTAAATGGTATATGTTATCTGGTTTTGTTCGCTTATCAGATATTTGCGGAAGCGAAATGTCATACAATTTTTATTTCTTACTAGATCTAATTGGAAAATAGTATTAAGATACCTAAAAAATACAACCATGTGGCTGCGTTCATAAGTCGCTGAAGATAGAAAATAAAATGCCACACAAATAATTATAAATTCAAACAATATATGCTCTTCTTTTTTTTTGAAATATACATATTTATTAATATATTGAAATTTTACCTATTTTATGAGTTTAATTTATTTTTTCAGTTTTATAAATTCCAATGCGTCTACACGTGTTATACGTACATTACTATGCAAGAGCATGCCTAGACGAATACTACATACATCCAAATTTTCTTGATAAGAGTATAGCAATTGATAAAATATATAAACCAATACAAACACAAAAGTTTCTATAGAAAAGCACACAAATCTTTGAAGATAAATTAATTTATTTAATGTATGTACAAATAGAGATTTAGATTTAGCTACATACTTAAGACCTAACTTTTAACAATATCTTTAACGCTTGTCATCTCGAATGGAATTCTTTGGCCTTTAATCCTCCTCCAAGGCCAAATTTGTGTTGCCGATATTTGTGCCGGGATTTCCAATTGTGCTTACCCCAGTAGTTGGATAATCCTGAGTATAAGGTTTACCATTAGAAGGTGGTACAGTTGGTAAGTCAACGGATTTCCTCGTACCTTAAAACGGAAGTATTTATACACAAATTTAAAATTTTAATTTCATAAATAGTTGATCGACTTACTGCAGCAACCACCCATGTTAAAAGTAAAGGAATTTAATAGCTTTCCAATCACTCACGACGGTTAATGATAAACTGAATGCTAAGAACCAATTTGATAACATTATTTTATTACATATAGACAAAATAAAGAAAATTAAACCCCAAATGATAAGATTTGGTAGTTCATTTATATGCACCCTACGAAAGGTTGTATAGATATTAAAATTATTTTAATATAACTTATGTCTTTTATATTTTTTTTTAATTTTATAAATTTTGAGGAATGTAATACTTTTTAGGATTTTTTTTTGAAGAAATTTCTGACTTAATGATCGAATCTCTATTTTTTTTATTAAATAGTGTTTTATACATCATATATGAAAAGGAACTTAAGTATCTTAATAATCGGTTAATTACCATAAATTTCTGTTAAAGTTTCTACGAGTTGTTTAAGACCGAAATGATAGTTCAACGCTTTCTTACATATACCCCTAAAGAGTTGCAACGTGTGTATGTGCTAGTTTCAATGATAATTATCTCTATGTATTGGAGTTTCGTAGTCTTGACTTGCGACCACAGAGTTGGAAGAATATTACATTATCAACAACTCCAATTTATCAAATAGTATCTACTACTTTTTGTGTAATGTTCGTTTGCAACCCTGATTGTTGTTTTTTACATTTCCTTTTCACATTGTACGTTCTTTGATTTGAAATGAAAATCCCGTCCATTCATCGTTTTCAGATTAGTTTTGAGAAAGCTCTCGCTGATGAAAGTAATAATTATTTATATAAACATTAGTGAAGTGAAACGTCCAATTCTGAAGTGCTCTGAACAATATATACATTAATTTGTGTTATATTAAGAAATATCAATGAGCGATAACCAATTGTCGTATTGCAAATCAGTTTTTTGTTTTGTTATTATTCCGCGATTCTTGTTTTGCATTCATATCTGAGTATCTTCTCTTTTGTATCTTGTATCTAGACAATTCATATCATTCGTATTTGACGTTTTCTTGTAAATGTCAATGAAGTGAAACTGAAAAAAATAAACGCAAAGTGTAAAAGACTTTAAAATAGAAATTAACAAATAACACCAGGATCACGGTGCGCCTGCTGGTTGAGGCAAATGTGCTAAAATTTGTAGAAATACATTTGGAAATACTTGAATTTTTATACTTCAAAAGGATATAAAAACCGCCATCGTCAACAGAAAAAAATCGATATAAATTAATTGTTTTCCAACCACTGTTGTTGTGGTTAGGGACTGCAGTAATGGATGACGAGTTTAAACTGTGCTGGAAGAATTTCCAGGATAATATAGCCAGCGGATTTCAAAACCTATATGACCGTGGCGATTTGGTAGATGTTACACTAGCTTGCGATGGAAAATTGTTGCATGCCCATAAAATTGTACTTGCTATTTGCAGTCCATATTTTCAAGAAATTTTCATAACCAATCCCTGCAAGCATCCAATAAGTAAGTAAAGTAATTTAATGTTTAATATATCATGCAATAAGCCGTTATGAAATTGACATATGTACATCTACCTATAATCATTTGTTTTTTAATGTGTTTTTATTTAAGCAGTTTTTACGCACTACATGCTATGGTGCTATTATTATGATATAATTTGAATGCTTGTACACGCATAATAAATATATATTTTACTTAAGCGCGACAGCTTACAAAACTATATTTTGAATGTATTCAAATTTATTCATTAGTGACATTGTTCAAAAGCTTATGCTAGGTATCTAATGTCCTCTATCGGCGAAAGAATTAAATTTCTAATTGAACTATAGTATATGTACTAAAATTGTTTATGCATGAGGCTCTTTTGAATTCAAAACAATTTCAATGAAATCTGTTTCTATTTTCTATTTAATAAGGTTTGATCCATTTAGTTGCTTGCTTTATATCTAATGAACGGTTTGCATATCTTACAATGACCTAATTCCAAATGAAATAGAATTTACGAATCGTTACAATTCTTGGTGTTTAATGAAGTGCATCAATAAATTCTTTTGTTTTTTTTATGTTAAATTTTAATATGTAAAAATAAATAAAATTATTAAAAGTAATTATTAATTAGGATATTCATATTTCTGCAAAGCTTCTTATGTATTTTGAGTCATATTAGGAAGTGTTACATTAAAATTTCTTTTAAAAAATCACTGTTTTTGTGCACTTTTTAAATTTTGCAATTCTTTTCGAAAATCCCGTTTAAAAATCCGACAGTAAGAAATTGTGTAGTGTTTAATAAGATTTGATAAACCTTGATAATTGATTAAAAGTGTTGACAATTTGTAAATCGAAATATTCGAAATATTTATTAATTGTTAAAATTCTAAACAGTACAATCAAATGTTTATCTCTTTATCCGTAAAACTATAATATATGCATACATATATACAAATGTGTGTGTAGTTATGTCTGTATGTATATGTGCCATAATTTCAATTGATTGTGATTTTTTCTTTAGTTTAATATTTACCACGTTTTTATCAGCGATCACAACGACAAATGTTCACATTTTACAACAGTAGCCATTCTTGCTTATGTCATAAGCAGCTATGATATAAATCAACTTCGGTAATAAATTTTTTAAAAGTGCTCTAGAGAACAGTAAGCGCTAGATAAATATACCAAATATATCACGCTCGTACGTATACACATACTTAATTTACTTAAGGTTTAGTTATTGGCGAAAAACCTGTATCTATGCCATAAAAGATTTCACAAAACCGTTGTATGTACGTATGTAGCTTCCCACCTTGATAAAACTGATATTGCGGATAGTAGTTGTAAAAAGGCAATTTATAATTTTATACAGCGTAAGCTTTATGGTATCAATGCATATTTTGCTACCTTAATAAATCCAAAGATTTTCCCCAATAAATCCAATGCAATAATATGGACAGACATTTATAATGGATAAGTAATACCAAAACGTAAATAAAGATAATCGTATAGTAAATATGTTAAATTTTTTTTTTAAGTTATACTAGTATTCAGACAATATGTAAGGACATTTGCTTACTTAATGAAATAATTTAAAACAGCAACGTCACTTCAATTTGAGGTTATAGTATATTAAAAACTCGTTTGATTTTTTAAAAATTAATTATAATTAAAAAATTTAAAATTCATTATTTAATTAACCGTTTCAGCAGATATGTGACTACTATCCAAAGGGATTTTAGGTTACAATTCCGATCGAACTAAGATCTAAATCGTTTTTAACCGGGGTTTGATTTTTTTTATTTGTGGGTTGTTGAATAACTTCTGATATAAAAACTTGAGATCAATTAAATATTTTTTGCATATTAAATTCATTAAATATATACCATAACCTTAAGTTACGAATTTTAATGATTTTGTATTTATATAATATTTTAAACTAAAAAAGAACAAAGCTAGCGATGGCAACTGCCAAATGAAATGACCAACTTGATGGCCAACCATTGGTTGGTTTCAGGGTAACATTATTGCTACTATAAATACTAAAATATTGTGATTATACACAAATACATACATACACATCTACTTATATTTATGAGCACTTGATGTGCGTAAATGTTATTTACAAGTACGAATTGGATATCATATCGCTACGCTACCCGTTTGCTTTATCAGATCGAAAAGCAATAAAATAAATGTTTTATCTTTCAAGTAGTAGCAAAGGTGCTACTATTAGGAGTGTTTTGTGTTTTCGCCTCCTTCGAATTATTGTTACTGCACTCTCGTATTTCAAAGATAAAGAATATTAATATTACCCATAAATAACAAAATATTAGGAAATAAAACAAAAATTACAAAAACATACCAACAGAACGGGAGCACTTCATAAATAGCTACAAAAACATAACATATTAAAGGAAAAATGAAATAAAAAAACTATATATAAAAACTGTTTTATCTTATTATCGCGTTTAACAATCATTTTATGACTCCACATACTGATATTAACTTGCCATTTGTCCGGTTTGTTAGTTGGCAAACTGTGGTGCTTAATAGGCCTGCTTTATGTGTGTTTACATTGTATCCGCTGACGATATGCATTCGAAGACCGTCTGCTAACGGTGATTAGATCAGTATTGTTATATACATATGTATGTTTGTATAAACTTTTCATCACAATAGTCTATTAGATAAAAGATTATATGGGCAAGTAATGTCAATATGATAGATATTCATTTATACATATCTATTTGTGTAGAACATATTTGAAATGTCTAGTAACACGTTCTAATTGTTGTAGTAGATAGGAAAAATTATTAATTAAGATAGGTGCAGTAAATTAAAAACATATATTTGGAATTCAAAATGTTGTTGTAGTTGAAACAATAAATTGAAGCTGAAGCGCTCACTCACTTTCTTCGTGGACATACATATGTATTTATATAATTGGCACCTACACCTCTGCTAGATCATTTGTGGAACATTTTTTTCGATTTGTGCTATTCGTTCTGATGTTATTCATCAAATTGAGAGGCCTTCGAGTAATAACCCGCGTCCGGACAGCCAATAGGCTTTAGTCTACTTGCATTTTTACCGAAATATTAGAAAATGAACTTAGTAATAGTGAAATACTCATTAAGTTTTAGAAAATATATGCGTGGTGTGTTAAAAAATGTCGGGAATTTTAAAATTTAAAGTTTTACATGCCTCTGAAGCACGGTAAAATGGTTTGCTGTATTCAATGAATACTTTGTCTGTAGCAGCCGCTAAAGTGAGACGTGAGTTATGAGTTTGAGCCTCTACTTGGAAAACAATACTGCAACGATGCCCCAGCCTTCATTTTTTTCTTCATATCATCTCTTCGTTTCTTTCCAATAACAAATTTCGGGTACATGGACAACGCTTCATAACAGGTATCTATGATAGAGTGACATGAAAAAGTCCCATTAAAATTTGAAAAAAATATGAAGAGAGCATATGGTCTGTGAACAGAAAAAAAATACTTTCTCATAATGTTCGCGTATAATCATTTATCGAATGTAGAACTTCAATTATAAAAGTTACGTTATACTAGGCATAGTTTGCTAGTATCTGCAAAAGAATTCCGAAATTCTCCAAATCGATTAGACTCTATTTGTCATGCAAGAACAATGAATGTTATAATCCCTTATTTATTTCATCAAAATTTTAAAGGCAGATAAAGGTCGTGAAGTTTCATAAAGTAATCCACCGAAGATCCGTTTTTCATTAACATATATCCTATAGTTTAAAGAAATGTTTTTGCTACATTTTAGCTTGTAAAATCGTTTGTCACGTTATGTTTACTCAGAACTGTTTTTCTTTTCTCGATGAAAATTCTGCCTCTTTATATTTCAACATTATACATATGCTGTATTACCTCTTTGAATGTGTTTCATTTTTTACATGATAAAAAGACCAAAAAATGTCACCCTATTATGCTGGTCAACTCTCACTCACAATTTGAAAACCCCAGTATAGGGCAGAATAAATGCAACATTGAGAAAAGAAAATGCTATTAGATGTTCTATATGCAAGCATCGACATTTTTCCTCAAAACTTCAAACGGTTCTTTTTTCTAGAAAAAATATATTTTGGGCATGGTTTCTAACTAAATTTTTGTACTGATTACTATTTATAAATTGACTGTTATCAATTTCCTGCTGGGTTTGTAATCCATCCACCTGTGTAATAGTTATCGAATGTTTTGACATACAGACAAATATTCACGATTTATTACAATTGCAAAATTCTGCGGTGATCACATCCATCATCGATCGATCTATTATTACTTCACTCCAAACCCTGATTTCCTCACTATTTTATATATAATATATTAGAGTATTTACTTGCTTATGTAAATCGTATGTTCTCACATAAACACTTGCTTGAAATCTTTTAAATGATAGCAAATTAGGTACTTAATTTTCTACAGCGTTGTACAACTCGAATTTATCCGCTTGAATGGCTGAGATAACAATTTTTTTTTGTTTTGCCACAAGAACAAACCAACAATGAAAAGTACATATGCATATACATATACATACATACATATGTATATACACCTTGTTATATCATTGGTATCGCTTTGCCCTCTTCTGATTCGATAAATGTTTATCATAATCAGGGGAAATTACCTAAACGATTTGCTATTGGTTGTGTCTTTTATGAACACTTAAATTACAAGAAGTATAAGGTAACGCCCTCTACTCAATTTGTAGTAGTTCTATTTAAATAGTTTTTTGTTAAGAACATATATGTAATAATATAAATTATTTAAATAAATGTAAAATAATTTGTTTTTGTTGTTTGAAAACTCTTTTGTTGTTTATTAAAATATTCTTTCTGATGATCAATACAATTTTGTTTTCTTATAAATACATATTTGAAACACTGTATTCAATCCGATTCACACTGTTTCGAAACCTGACTTGATATTTGTATGCATCAAACGTCATTATTCTTCTTGTGTTAAAAATGTGTTCTTTCTAAAGCCAAAAAGTAAATCATTGGATGCCAAATCAGAACTCAATGATGGAAGGTTTGGTCGGTAAAAATTCCTTTTGTGTGTGGCAATATTTAAGATTTGGTACTTTCCTGACAATGATGTTGCTAGTGATCTCTTGTCAAACTTCATGAAACACTCTTTGTCCATTTCAAATGGGTGTAGACCACAGTAACTTCAATCTATCAGTTAAGGGTTAGGTAGATTTCAAAATTTGGAATAAAAAATTAATAATAATAATAAATAAATAAAATAAAATAATAAATAAAATAAATCGACTGGCAGTAGATAAACGTCAAACTGTTCAAAATATTATCAAAAAATTTCAAATGGAACTTCCAGGAGATAGATCCTTTGGAAGTTCCGCCCATCACACCACGTTACTTTCAATTTAAAACTTTAAACGCGTTTATCTCAAAACTCAATTTTTAAGGGGTTAGGGGTAGTCAGAGAAGCGAAAAAATGAGAATTTTCAGTAATTTGTTTGCTATTAAATCATGTTATTTTACAAAAATAATAACATGGCATTATTATACAATGTTTTGACTTAAAGTCACGAGAATTTGAAAAAAAAAATATAATTTCCAAAGTTATAGCTGTCTGTGTTGACCCAGTTTCAAAAAAAGGTCCTTGCGGTGACAATCATAAGTCCTTGGAGATTCATCTAAAATCAATCGGATAAAAAAAATTAGTTTTATAAATAGATAATCCTGGGCCTGAACCAAACTTTTTTTTCAAAAATTAACAAAATGGCGGCCTCAGGAATTTTTTTCTAGATTTTCGGGAAAAAATCAACTGTTAATTGATCTTAAAAATCGAAATTTTTGAAAAAAATGTTTGGTTCAGGCCTGAGTTTATTATGCATTCTAAAAGCTGTAGAAATTTCATTAAAATCTACCGAGCGGTTTTCGAGTTACAGTTGTCACCAGTTCAAAAAACATAGTTTTGAGAAAAAAGCATTTAAAGTTTCACACTAGCGTGTTGGAGTGCCCGAGCGATCGTTGTTATTTGTCGAATAACTATAAAAGCAATTATCGGATAAAATTGCAAATAAATTCAAATTTTCAGAGTATATTTATAAGATATTACACTTAACGAAAATGCAAAAAAAAAATTGATTTTTTGAAAAACCTCACTACCCCTAACCCCTTAAGTCGTTGGAAACGATTTTTGGAATAGTTGTATAGCAATTTTGTTCAAATTTTCCACATATGTATCTCTGAAATAACATTATCTTATTGAACGAAGGGTTTTTTTAACCTGAACTAATATTTCCAGCCAATATATGGCGAAAATGTAGCAATTTATCCATGAACTATCGAATTATTTTTGGTTTATTGATTTTAGATGAACCAATAATGATTTGTCCACCGCAATAGCATTTTTTTAGATGCAGATCTCATGGAGATGAGATATCAACGGCTGAGTTTTCGGATTATCTGAATAAAAAATTCACAAAATACTGTTTAAATATGTATCTTTGATATTTTGAATTGTTTAACAGAAATATTTAATTGTGTATATTAAAAAAAAAAGTGTAAAATACCCATGTTTTTAACATCTGAATGAGAATGTGACTCTTGTTTTAAACTTCTCAAATTATTTTTTTAAGGACATTTATTCCCAATTGTTTTTGTATAAATTTAAGTGTACATTACTGAGAAATAAGTATATTTTATATATTATAAAAAGTTCAAAATACTTATTATAGGCACGATATTTGTTGGAATTAATTATTAAGTCTTCATGGCTTTGTTTGATTTAATCTCTAATTCCTATTCGAGTATATATTTATGTATAGTTCAATGTAGCTGTTGAAATTAAGCCCGATATATTCACATACATTTGTATAAATAAATTAAGAAAAATACAAAATGCATAATGACCATAAATATAGATGACATATTGATATACAAAACATACATACATACATATATTGGGTACAAAGTATAAGCTCGCCATAATAGAACCTATTTGGTATTTACTTATGTATTCTATGTACATACATATATGTTATTTTTCATATTCTCAACATCCATTGCATTTCACAAGCCAACATTTTATGAAAAATTCCAGCAATTTGGATCATATATACAGCACAAAATGCGATTATCTACAAGGATTTATCGCATTTTCAATGAACTTTAATCAAAGTTTATCATAACAAATATGGATTATTGAAAAGGCGCTTCGCGACTGTCCAAACGTGGAGAGCATTCCCTTTTCTCTTGCTCTTATTGTACAGCATTTATATTTATATATACATATGTATGTATGTTGTTGCATACACTTATCTACATATTAATAATATACTTATATACATATAGGTATATAAAAGCTACGCTTTACCAACACACAGGCACCACCGAGCTACAACTTAATATCAGTGCTTTGATTTCTGAGATGAAATGCGGAACTAACATTATATTCTACGAAATATTTGTGTCATCAGAGAATAAGCTGAGCTGAACTGATCAGTGATCCTACTTACGAATGGCTCGAGCTTGCCGGCGATATAACATTAGCCATATCATTGTACACATGCGCATGAATGGGTGTATGTGTGTGTGTGTGTATTTCGAGTGTGACTTGTGTACATGTGCTGTATCGTGCTAGAGATGCTTCAAAAATTGAGACACGCTCGAGTCATGCACGGATCTTTACACACAGTTATTTATGAAACAAAAAATAAATCATCGTTAGAACAAACAAAAAATATTAAACGTTGACCTGTACATACATACAAACGCATGTAAATTGAATGAGAAATATCACGGTTTTGTAGTCGGTTGATATTGTTTACTTACATACATATATAGGCTGGGGACTAATGGCGGAGGATTTTCGCTCCACACACACACATACATAATTACATGCACCTACGAGTATACGCTCGGTAGATATGACTGCGCCAAGTGGATCATCGACGTTTGTCTGTATGTCGTCTGGTTAGTTGTTGCGTTGGAGGTCGTGATCGAATGTAGGGTAGAAGTGTGCGGCTATTTTGTGATTATTGAGAACAAGAGATAATATTGTTTTTAAGTAGATGTTGGCGCTGCTTGCTTGGTTGGGTTTAGCTGTCTCATCGACACAGCAGCCACATCGGTTATTTCCAACGTAATGAAAACGGCTGCTGTTGCTGCTGTTGCTGCTGCAGTTGTTGTGTGATACATGTACTACCAACAAATATACTATCTATCCTACATACATACGTACTGATATATACATACATATATGTATGTATATTCATACACATGAGCGTTGTTTTTAAGATTTTTAGCTCTTATCGAAAATTTTTATGTATTGATTTAGTATTTATACATTTCATATGCTGATAACATCTTCACAGTATATTTGACCTCTTTCGTTTTTACAGTTATAAAATGTTGAACATACTCGTACGAGAAACAGTAAACGTTTGTATAAGCAACTGTATTAATCCATAAAATAATGTACCCCGTTGCTCCCCCCTTTTGTGACTTCTCAAATAGTACATATGCAAACTCATATGATATTTGACTGTACTTTCGTGGGCTTATGACAACAGTCCGTAGCATTTACGCGCGTGCTCGATCTTATTATCTATGTATGCAGCTATGGTGAACCGAATAGTTAATATTTAATGTTTAGTGGAGTGTGAAAATTCTTTGTTTGAAATTTGCTAGACATTTTGAAAAATTACACAGAGCTTGCAGTCGAAATTTGTTTGTAGTCAATACGGTTTTATTTAGTAATAAGATTTGAGGAGATCTCCAGAAATGAGATCTGAGATTGATGGGATTTCCAAGATATGTTTTGTAAAATAAAATTACTTCGATTTGGCTTGATTTAAAGGAAATTCGAAATCCTTTTCAGCGTTTAACAAGTTAGCATGCCCTACTAATGAAAGAGATTAATTGATTATTAAGGATTTATATTAAGTTGAGAGCATCCCGTAGTACCGTTTGCTTTTGCTTTAGGAGGACTAAGCCTCAGTCAGTTTTAATTCTTGTTAAATTTTCCAGCGAGCAATCTCTTTTAGTCTGAGAACAGAAAAAGTGCTCTTGTATATCCGACAGTCCCGATTATCCGGAAGCCATTCGAATCCAGATTTATGTGATATTCCCATGATTTTCATTGATTAGAGACACGGCGTATTGTCCTGCACAGAGCTGTTGTTTTCTTAAATATTCGTAAAAAGTTCAAAACATTTCTTTGATTTCTTAGAGTGTCAGCTTGCTCAAGTTCATTTTCGAAAAAGTCATATTGGGGGTCATCGCTTTTATCTGTTTAGTAGCTAAAGCGTCAAACCTCTTTTTATACTCTCGCAACAAATGTTGCTAAAGAGAGTATTATAGTTTTGTTCACATAACGGTTGTTTGTAACACCCAAAACTAAACGAGTTAGATATAGGGTTATACATACCAAAGTGATCAGAGTGAAGAGTGGAGTTCAAATCCGAATGTCTGTCTGTCCGTCCGTCCGTCTGTGCAAGCTGTAACTTGAGTAAAAATTAAGATATCTTGATGAAACTTGGCACACTTATTTCTTGGCACCATAGGAAGGTTGCTTTCGAAAATGAGCAAAATCGGACCACTGCCACGCCCACAAAATGGCGAAAACCGAAAACACATAAAGTGCCATAACTAAGCCATAAATAAAGCTATGGAAATAAAATTTGGTATGAAGGATCGTACTATGAAGGGGCATATTTGGCCCCGCCCCCTACTAAGTTTTTTGTACATATCTCGCAAACCAATAGAGCTATTTCCTAATACAGTCCAAAAATGAAAGAAATCGGATAATAACCACGCCCACCTCCCATACAAAAGTTAGGTTGAAAATTACTAAAAGTGGGTTAACTCACTAATGAAAAACGTCAGAAACACTAAATTTCACATAAGAAATGGCAGATGGAAGCTGCACTCAGATTTTTTTACAAAATGGAAAATGGGCGTGGCGTCGCCCACTTATGGGTCAAAAACAATATCTCAGGAACTACACGACCGATTTCAATGAAACTTGGTTTGTAATAGTAATTCCTTACATCCTAATGATATGTTGTGAAAATAGGCCAAATCGCTTCACAACCACGCCTACTTCCTATATACCAGAACTTAGAAGATGATCTGAATCGTTTACTTTACAATATATAAAGTAAGTACTAGTGAAGATATCGGTCCAGAACTTTGCAAAAATACCATGTTTATAGTGTGGCAGCCCCATTCTAAAAATCGCCGAAATCGGACCATAGGTTTTTAAGGCCCCATATATCGAACACGAGGACCTCGGTGCTTCTAACCTAATATTATGGTTTCCAACTTTCAATCGACTTTATACAATATATATGACGAATATGTGGGTCAAATTGTGTATTATATAATATAAATAAAGTTAAATAAATAAATTGCGAGAGTATAAAATGTTCGGTTACACCCGAACTTAGCCCTTCCTTACTTGTTTATTTTAAATTGTGTTTAATTGGATCACTGAATTCTTAAGTCACTTCAAATTCTATATCCCACGAACCAATTATCCAAGAGAACTGAAAATTATACACCTGCTTTTTGGAGGTTAGGTCTAATATCAAAATAAATGAATTCAATTTAACCTAACGTCTATCCGGTATATGGGGTATTTAATGAAATGAATATTTATTATAATATTGGTATTCGACAAATGTATACCTTAAAAACAAGCGATCCTGATTTATATAATATTTTTGAAGGTTTATCGATATATTATAGTCATACTATTTTTTCCAATCAATTAAGTACGCTTAACTTTTATTTTATATTTTGCTCTATGCAGTTTATTACAGCAGATGTTTTCCTTTCGAATCTCTTTGTAGTTATACTAAAAGATGTCACATTCAACATAATGTGTGAACTACTGGAATTCATGTATCAGGGTGTGGTGAATGTCAAACACACGGAATTACAGTCTTTCATGAAAATCGGACAATTGCTACAAATCAAAGGTCTTGCCACAAATGCCTCATCAACAGCGGGCACTACTTCGACGGATAAATCAACGAGTCAAACCCACAACGCTGACGAAGCGAGCAGCGCATGCGCAGATGCAGAGAATAATAGTAGTGCGACCTCTGCAAAAACCGGTACAAACCGTGCTGCCAGTGCAAGTGATGACGTGAATACCTCTGATGGGTTGTCGAGCGTCAAATTATCCAATCCCATTTCGGTGAAATCACACTCACCAGCATCATCACCATCACCAATGAGCTTCGCCGAATCAACTACAAATGCCAATCAGCCGAATTTCAAAAGCTCACCGGAAAACAATCTGCCATTTAATCCGAATTATGTGCCGGGTGCAAATCTCAAACGACATGCAGATTTGAATAATGACGCCCTATCGATTTACTCGCGTAAACAGTTCCGTCGATCGATAGCTTCCGCCGATCACAATACCGATCATAGTGATAGCGCCGATGCGGATGCTGAATCTGATTATTTCCTACCGTCTATACCACATTTGGCGAGTAATTCTTCTGCTGCTGCGGCGGCAGCGGCTTTTAGAGGCACCTTCAATCCTGCTGCCTTCGGGTTTGACTATAACTTATACAAAAACAGCAGTGCGGCTGGCGCTAGCAGCATTGGCGGTGCTTGTGGTGGCAATGCGTCTGGTGTTGGTGGCGCAGAATATCCAAATGATTTGCATCTTCCCAGTGACTATTCAAAGAATTTCGCGAATCATGTTGATATACCACCAAGTATGTATCGTATGTTGTTGTTTTTATTTTTGTTTTTTATTTGAATGTATTTAATGTTTTTGTACGCATGCCTACAATTATTCTGGTATTTTCATATTAGCGCCAACTAGCATAAACATCATACATTATATGTAAGGAAGTATATGTATGAAGTTAATGTAGCTTTGAGACGTTCGCTTTTATTTGTTGCATTTTATGTTGTATTGGTTTTAAAAAGATTACTTGTGTAGCATGTATGTACGATAGTAATTGTACTAACATTAAAATTATTAAACGTTTCTGTAGCTATTGTAGAAATGTTTGCTTTTTCGTATTTCAATGAGTCCTGGGCTCATTAGTTCGTGTTTGGATCCATTGTTATATTAACAAATAAAATCAAATTTGTTCTTTCTTAAAATCAATGTTCTCATTACCTGGTTGAATTTTGATTAAAATCAATTCCACCACATCTTAAAAATGTTTTTTTGGAATACTCTCTATTAACATTAATAATTTTTAACGCTGCTTTCTATGAAAATAATATTTAACTAAATTTCTCTTTCTCATCAACCTTTATTTATAAATGCAATGTTTATATATATGTATGTATATATTTTTAATAACATTACATGTATGTACATACCACTGTCTTATTCAAAGAAATAGCTTACGTAATTTTTATCAATATGCACTATACAATCAAATTGTCGGTGAGAGCTTTACTAAAAATAACCAAACAGGAAGCTTTTAACCTATGTCATGTACATATCCTAACCTAACTTTATCTCTTGTACAGTTCAGCTTTGAAAAAATTCGTTTTATTGGTGTCGGATGAAGTATAGTAAAACACCTTCTAGCTTCTTCTATTATACTTATATTTACTCCGTCGTTATTGTTTAGACCTCACTGAATTTAGATGAGATAGAATCGAATTAGGTGGCAAATAGTATTCGTGAGCGACGTAAATACATATTTCATGTTAAATCTTGACATAGTAGTAAGGAATACGGAAAAAACAAGTTTATATTACTTTTTCTTTAATACTCAAGAACTTGATCAGACATCTCAAAAACCATTTCTAATAATATATAGACAAAAATCTTGACTTGAAGTTGTTCATTTACCGACAATGAGGAAATAAAGATACTTTTTTCTGGGTTTTGAGCAAAGATACATACTATGAATAGTCTAAGTTAAATCTTCGAAATACTCTCTATTAATATCATATAAGCATAAGACATATAATAGTCATATAAACTTTACCGAAAAGTTTTATACACCATTTAATTAATATACAAATGTAGATTATATCCATATTTTGGATTTTATAGTAACTACATATATCCCGTAAATTTGTAATTACTTTTTTTAAAAACCATTTTTTCGATCTTCAAACCAAAATATTTCGATTTTGGAAGCTAACTTCTAAACTTTTTTTACTTATGACTCAATCTCCGGGAAAAAAATAGTTTGGTCCATCCAATACCCAGCCGAGTGTTGTTCAGTGTTATTTATCAAATCTATTAAAATCTGCTTGAAAATGTATCGAACTAATTACTACATGTTTTTTTAGGATTTTTTTGCGGGTTACTTCTGAGACCTTCATTAGAATTTATTAAGGGGTTATATACAGTTAGAATTTTCAAAAAATCGATTTTTTTTTTATTTCATTTTCTTAATGTACATATATTTAAGAATACACACAGAAAATTTCATATCGTTCCGGTGAATATTTTCAAAGTTACAAGCAAATTTGAAAAGGCGTTTCAGAGTGCTTGGAAGTACAAGGTCCGAGCGGCAGCGCCTTTTTCTCAAAATGGTGTTTTCAAAGTCGGTGACCAACATTACTCGAAAACGGCTGGACCGATTAGTCTCAAATTTTAACACGACCTTCTTAAATATATTTTTTAGTGATTAATCGAAGATTTTTTCTCTCCGATAAATATTTTTTTTTATAAACAATTTAAGGCCGAAATTTCGGTGGAGAATCGATTTTTTTTTTTTTGAGAAACCGGCATTTTGTAAAAAAAATTTATTTTGCTTATTCCTTCGATTAATTACTAGATTTATTTTGCTTATTCCTTCGATTAATTACTAGATTTAACATTATTTTAACAAAATCTGTTTGGTTTTTTAATTTCATATGATCCAGTTGCGAGATATAGTGGTCACCGCAAAACGTCTTTTTTGAAAGGAGCTCCTGGAGATCCGCTGTAGCTCTTTTTCAAATAAATATTTTTACTAGTACTAAGCCTTAAAATACAGTTAAAAGATACCCATAATATGTGTATAAATTTTTGGATCAATAAATTAAAAAGATTTCTCAGAAAAAAATTCTGGAAAATTCACTTTTTTTCGGCCGTTTAACTGTATATAACCCCTTAAAGCGTTTTTCATTGAAATTTCTGTTTACACGAGGTGTGTTCAAAAAATAAACACTTCCAATTGTCCACATTATTATTATTATTATTATTAGGTTGCTAAACATGTCACTGAAGTACGACAAAATATACTTTGTCTGAAGCAGGCTCCAAGTTTAGACGTGTTTGTATAAGCTTGGCGAATTTCGTTTGTTAAAAACTCATTACTTGACCAAAAACAAATCTGAAACGATGCCTCAGCCTCCATATTCGGACTCTGACAGAAGTACATAATATCGAATAGAGAATATTTTGTAGGCGACAATATCAATATAGACGAATGAATAAATATTTTGTTAAAAAAATTCCCGTTATTTTTTTAACACATCTCGTACATTCCAATACTACATTTAGTTGGATCACACTTATGAAACTATTAATAAATTTCATCATAGCAAGTCAAAATTAACACGTTTTTATTAAAATCTCTACTTAGTCTAATGCCAATCTAATGTACATACATAGGTATTTAGAATAAATATTAAATAATCAAAGAAACACTGTACATATCCATGCACATACAGCCTAAAATATGTACATACACGTTTGTATATTAGTATGTGCCGCACACTCAGTCACCACGCACTATTCTTTTTAGCTAAACTTACTGATTTATAAACTTTTACTTACACTTTGTTATACTGACTTGTTGAAACGCTGTACTCTCTGTAAATAATTCATTTTGAAACCTTCAAAAGCACAAACGACTTAATCCAATATTAATGCAAAAACAAACTCACGTACAGTTTCCACATATTACTACAAATATTATCTGTAATATGATCTAAAGTATATCCGACTGATATTAACATATTACGTATTTACTTTATCTTTGGCCATTGACTTTGCCGTTTCGCCGTAAATGCACTTCATATGATTGTTGTAGACAGCAGCAATGTGGTGATGCTCTCGTCGACGTCACTGTTGCACGGCAGTTGCGTCTTTAATCGCAACAACACCGTCGCCACACAGCAAGGTATGAAAACCTATTGGCTCTGCAAGTCCTATCGCATAAGCATGTGTCGAGCACGCTGCATAACCCATCAAGGGCGCGTCATATCCGCGACCGGTGTGCACAACCATCCGCCGCATATGCGTGGAAGTGGACCGGGTGGCGGCGGAATGGGCAACAGCAGCGCAGGAAGCAACAGTAATGCCGGCAGTGGTGGGAATGGTAGTGGCTTTCCCATCGATGTCAATGCTCAACAATCGTCCGCTGTGGCGGTGACCTCCAACTCGCCCACAATAAATTTGAATTCTATCAATATGTCCGGTGTACTATTGCCAGGCGCTAGCAATTCGGCAGCAAATGTGAGTAGCGCTAGCGGTGCACGACTACATCACACAACAGCGAGCGGTGCCATTGTTACACCGATGTATCAACAGCATAATACTATGCATAATTCGCCAGCGCAACAATTGCAGTTACACCAACAGCAACAGCAACAACAACTACAACACCAGCAGCATCAGTTGCATACAGTGAGTGGTTGTACAACGCCACCACCAATGTCGGCCGGTTTAATGGGCAACTCACACCTACATGCGCACACTACACAAGCGGCAACTAGTCTCTTAATGTCACATCACTCCGCGCCAGACAATGGCAGCATGGCCGGCAACGTGCATCATCACCACCACCCGCACCAGCATCACACAATTGGCGGCTCGGGCAACGGAGCGATGAGCGGCGCCGGTAGCGGTACGCAAAGTTTACACTCAAACAGTGTCATACAGAATATACTGCATAGCGCCAACGCATCGAATGCCATGCACCACCATCATCATCCACAATTGCCGCACATGTCGCATTTGTCGCAGCATCAACATCACCACCAACAACACGAAGCGCATTTGGAAATAACACCGCTGATGCAATCACCACCTCTACCGCCGCCTCCACCGCTACATCTGCAAAGTCCATCGAATCAGAGCAACCAGTCGCAGCATGGTAGCGGTGGCGCTAATTCGCTTAGCTCACCAATAACAACGACACCGGCGTCGGCTGCCAGCGGTAGCGCGCTCAAATCACCCTCGCAAACGAATCTCAGTGACGAGGCGATCCGTGTGTCTGAGGCACAATCTCATGCAGCTCATGCGGCGCATCTGAGTGAACAACACCAACATTTGCTGAGCCATGGCACAACGCTGTCACCGTCCGAAATAAATTCAAACACCGCCGTGTCGTCACATTCAACGGATGGCGCGAATGAGGCGCAGCATCAGGCGCACGTCATCGACTCCATAACGATATCACCAGGCGAAGGTCACAGTTTCAAAATGGAAGATATGTAACCGTTAAGTTCACTAACGACCAATCGCGTTAGCAAAAAACGCTATATGACTCAGTGTGAAGCGTTCGAAACGCACAATGCAACTCCTTCCCTTTTATTATAATTATTACACACATACATACATACATGCAAGCCAATGGAGAAATTAAAAATTTGTTAGTTTTTAAGTAAAAACGAAAACCTGTTGCAATTGTGGTAATTATGAGATAATGGTGAGTAAAGCACTAAATAAGGAAAATCACAGTAAAATTTATGAAACGAAATTGGTAAGTGAAAAATAGTCAGGCACGTCTGAAAGGAGTAATATTACCAATATTTCCCATACAGTTAGCTAATAAGGACACAAATAAACTGTAATAAAAAATCTTTAAAGTTCGTTTTCGAAGCACCGCTCCATTCAGTGCCCTGAAAGTAAGCAATATAACTTTCGAGACGCGATTATCAATTTTTTTGAGTGCTTAAATGGGTTAGCTAAGTAATAGTTGGAGGAGTAAACCGGAAAATCGGTAAATTTTTGGTGAAAAGCTTTATTACAAGTAGCTATTGCCACTCAAAAACGTAAAAATTTGGAAAACATTCACAAGATTTTTTTAAATTGATTTTGTGATTTCAACAAGATTATTTACTTTTTTTATTTATAATTTTCTATATTAATTAGTAAATTAAGAATTAATGATCCAAACTGACAAGTTTTCAGATTAACGAATTTAAAGGTTATGTCATTGCCAGGCTTTAAAATGAATAAACTAATGCTTAGATGTATAATTTTTAAAATGAGTATAGTAAAACAAAATTATACGGAATATTCCTAACAATATGTTTCTTGAGAATTGTTAAATTTTCAAGAAATTTGTGTGCTTTGAGCATTGAAAAAATATTTCAAAAAATGCTATTTTATAGTGAGTGCACCCGATTTTAGTGACATTATTTTAATTTGAAATGTTTTGAGGTATGTATGTAAGTATTTACATACGTCTCCATAACCATATAGTTACAATAACAATATCGACATGGCGTGAATTTGTACCCACATCAAACGTTCTATTGCATGCATTGGTAGCCGTCATACGTAAGTTCCAAGGAAAAATAACTGTAATAGGTATACCAAATTCAGTAATTTGGCAGTTCATAATGGTGTAACACATACTTACATACATACATAAAAGAATAATACTGGAGCGTTAACGATGTGTTTTGTCCATGGAATGATCATATTTCTTATCATCATCTTAATTGGTAGCTTAACAAGAACTCATTCACTCACACACACATACACAAACAAGTACCAATATTAAAATAACAAACGAAACGTATTTTCATATAAAATTAATAAATTTGACTGACTAACGTTTTATCTATGATATAGTCGCTCCTGGTGAGCACTGGTTTCATGGCAAATTGGAGTTCATGCTGAGCCAACGCGGAAAGCCTCTGCTGGTACATGACGGTCACACTTTTGGCATACAATATGTGCGCAAAGATAAGAAGTATTGGCAGTGCAATTTATCGCGAAAATTTAATTGTAAAGCTCGTGTTACCACCACGGACACTGGCGAGATAATTGTAACCAACAACGAACACTGTCACACGGAAATACGCCAGCATTTGCGCAAAGATTATCAACGCAATAAAGTTATGATGAACGCACTGCTAAACCTTAGCACGAATATAAGGCGTCAGAGCACTAATGGGAACAACACTAACAATTTAAATAGTTTAAGCAATTTTACAGCGCTGGCTACACATGGTACCAGTTTACTCAATGCGGCAGCTACGGCAGCAGCTATGAGCGCACCCGGTAGCGGTAGTTTGCCGAGCTATCGTAATGAATGTTTAGATCAGCAGCAGCAACAATTTACTGCTGGTGTTGTGGACTTTACAAAAGACAGGGGCACGAACTCACCAGCTTCACGCATAGCTACTAATACGCATAACCAAACTATTTTAGATGAACATGATGACACACCAAGACCGTTGGATTGTGGTTTTCGACAATCTACGACGACGACTACAGGACCAAATGAATTTGAGAAAGATATGAATAGTCACGACGGCAACTATAATGGTGCAACGTGGAAGTGTAAAAACGAAATTGGTGACTCCTGAAACAAACTTACACGTTCGTAAATATGACAAAAATTATTTTTAAGATAAAAGCAATCATGCATTTTCAATTCAACAAAAATCGCCAGAATTTGGAAGATTGCATTATAGCTGCAAAATACTCGTACTTGTTACACTCAACGTACAACAGCCAAATCCAAAGAATTTTTATCTACATACATACATATTTTTGATAATTTTAAAACATTATATGACAATATACAATATTAGGCTAGACATTTTTAAAAACATTTTTTCTAATAAAATACAATTTGGGGAATCGATTTGTTTTTATTTCACATTTCTATTTATACAAATCTGTTTACTATAAATGATACCATCAATTATTAAATTTAAATATTAATTACGCGACTCAGTTTCTGAATACGATTCAGCAACAGATCACCCTGCTTGATTGTGGCCTGATATTGCCAATTCTTGTTATCGGGACGATTAGTTTCGACAATGCCACCGACACGGTCCACCTTTGCGTGCAGCCGCCCAGCAGCAATGAATCGTGACAATTCTTGATCAATATAATCTACATCCACTCCGAATGCCTCAGCCATGTACTGCAATGTTAACGAACGATAGGACTCGAGCAATTGCGTGTATGCTAGGATACGCATTTCACGCACATAATAGCGATAGTGAGGATACGCTAGGTAGTCACTGCGTAATACTAGTTCTACATCAGCCAAATGTTTGAAGAATTCCGCATAATGACAGTTGTATAGCGCGAAAAGATATTCTTTTACATCTGGTAGGCCATGCAATACTTCCTGAATTTCTGCGCCTTTGACAACTTTGTCCCTCAATTCATTTCGTGGTAGAGAAATCATTGCGACGTAAACGGTATAACGTACAAATGTTGGGTAATCCATCAGTTCATAGGAGGTGAATGTGCTGACTGTATCCAAGAAGAAATTAGCAGCAGCTTTGAAATCGCGCACTGCGACTGAGTATATACCTTGATACACCTTTAATCGATTCCGGCGATCCCAGTCGCCACCTTCTTCAATAAGGTATTTTGCCTTATCAATGTTTCGTGTTATTAAATCATGGTCTAGGTAGAAAAGACCAAGTCGGATGAGGTGAAATATTATATCTAAACGATGTCCAAGCGAAACCGTTTTTTCATATGTTTTCCGGAAGGCAGTTTCGGCAGCAGTTTTGTCTCCGATTCGACACAAATATTCAGACTTCTTCAAATTTGCTTCGCGCACTTCCATTTCACCCAAATTCTTCTCTGCATCTTCTATAGCTTCATCCAATTTAGTTAATTCTAAACGGTTCTGTTCACGCATATGAGCGAGCAGATCCTTATCAACTGGCCAATTCAGCTCCAAACAAATATGTTCATACCAAGGTGCCATATTGTCAGCACGTACTGCATCTAGTAGTTTTGCTTTCAAGGCAGCATCTTGTTTATGCTCCGGCAATGACAACAGAAACTTGAATTGTGCTAATTCGAGCTTTGGGTTCTTCTCCAAACCTTCTTCTTCCAAGTTTTCGACAGGCATTTTGATTAATTAATTATTAAATAAAGAAATTACAATTCACAAATTAACTCGCCTCTATCACACTAAAAAATATTTTTTGTTATTCAAGCCGCAAAGTCATGCACAGCAAAGTTGGCTGCCGTTGATTGGATGCGTTCATGTCGCTTCTTACATTATTTTGTTTTAATTTTTGATTGAAATGTTTTGTTTCTCAATTTATTTCAACTTGTAGTAGTTCGAAAGTTAGTTAGTTAAACAATATTAAGTGTTCTATTAAATAATATTAAAGACCAAGTAATATATTTACCAAAATGCAACTATGGATTGCAAGGCGAATTCGGTGACAGCTGTCAAGAGTATTGAAAAAGAGGGTGTTGATCGATAATCAGAGAAAAGTGAAAAATTAATAAACTTATCTTTAATAGGCGTATTGTGTTAATTGATTATCTTAAAGAAATTAGAAAGTTCTTCTATCAGAAATGATTGGTGGATTATTTGTATATAATCACAAGGGGGAGGTGTTGATAAGCCGTGTGTATCGTGATGATATTGGTCGTAATGCAGTGGATGCTTTTCGTGTCAACGTCATCCATGCAAGACAGCAAGTGCGTTCCCCGGTGACAAATATCGCACGGACCAGCTTCTTTCATATTAAGGTATTTGTTCTAAATTGATTTTCAAAGTCTATTTAATTTCAACAAGAACTTTTTAGCGTGCTAATATCTGGCTGGCTGCAGTCACTAAGCAAAATGTGAACGCCGCAATGGTATTTGAATTCCTATTAAAAATAATAGAAGTGATGCAGTCATACTTTGGTAAAATTTCCGAAGAGAATATTAAGAACAACTTCGTTCTCATATATGAACTGCTCGACGAGATTCTCGATTTTGGCTATCCGCAGAACACGGACCCGGGCACGCTGAAGACGTTCATCACGCAACAGGGTATCAAATCGGCTACAAAGGAAGAACAAATGCAAATCACCTCACAAGTAACCGGTCAAATCGGTTGGCGACGTGAAGGAATTAAATACCGTCGCAATGAACTTTTCCTCGACGTGTTGGAGTACGTGAATCTGCTGATGAGCCCTCAGGGGCAAGTGCTCTCTGCCCATGTTGCTGGAAAAGTGGTTATGAAGTCTTATCTCTCGGGTATGTTTTGCCTAATATATTTAAAAATGTTTTAACTTATAAGATTAATTTTTTTTCGTAAAAACAGGTATGCCGGAATGTAAATTTGGTATTAACGATAAAATAGTGATGGAATCCAAAGGACGTGGCATTGGTGGTAACTCGGAGGCGGAAACTTCGCGTTCGGGTAAACCAGTCGTCGTCATCGACGATTGTCAGTTTCACCAATGCGTAAAATTGAGCAAATTCGAAACCGAACACTCCATTAGTTTTATACCACCTGATGGCGAATTTGAGCTCATGCGCTATCGTACCACAAAAGATATTTCATTGCCATTCCGGGTCATTCCACTTGTACGTGAAGTTGGCCGCACCAAAATGGAAGTTAAAGTAGTGCTGAAATCGAATTTCAAACCCTCACTGTTGGGTCAGAAAATTGAAGTGAAAATTCCCACACCATTGAATACTTCCGGTGTGCAGTTGATTTGCTTGAAGGGCAAAGCCAAATATAAAGCCTCGGATAATGCAATTGTTTGGAAAATCAAGCGTATGGCAGGCATGAAGGAGACACAACTATCAGCAGAAATCGAATTACTAGAAACAGATACAAAGAAGAAATGGACACGCCCACCCATTTCTATGAATTTCGAAGTACCATTCGCGCCATCTGGCTTTAAAGTACGCTATTTAAAGGTGTTCGAACCAAAGCTTAATTACTCCGATCACGATGTGGTCAAATGGGTGCGTTACATTGGTCGCAGTGGTCTTTATGAAACGCGCTGTTAAACAGTTCATTGGTAAAGTCGCGTAGCAGAATAATGAATTTTCCGATTGGCATTCTCAATCAAATTGTACACATTATATTCCACACTAGTTCTATAATGTATGTATATCCATCATTACCTACATATATATATGCATATTAATTATAATTTAATCACAACTGCTATAAACTAAATTTGTAACGTTGCTTTTGGCACAACATATGTATACATATTCCTCAATTTTATACCTATTATATTATTAAAATTATTTTATATTTTTTTCCAATAATAACGCTAACTTTTTAAGCGTTTCTTTATAACGAACAATTATGTAAATGCTGGACTGAAGATTTTTATTACATTTGTTTATTCAGATCAATATTAATGAAATCGTTTTCAAAAAACCCTGAAAGAACATGCTCCGAAAAAAATACTGTTAAAAGACAACAACAACAAGAAACAGTAAACCAAGTTAAGATCATAGCATTGTAAAATTTGGTCTCAATGTGGAGCATTGGAAGTTTGTGCTGGCACGTCTACTCAAAAATATGTATTAACTCAGTTCAATAATTGTCTAGCCTGTTAGTAAACAATTAAAGCAACTTCTCATTTTTCTGTTGTATAAGTATAAACATATATGTAGACCTATGTAGGATAATAAAATCATTCAAGTACACAAAACTCGAACATATAGAAATATTATAATTATGTTAAACGTGTTGAATTGATAGTTATGACAAATAAATATTAAATATTATTCAAAAATCGGATATTTTCAATCGTCTTTTACAGCTCGTGCAATTTATTGCATACAGTAAGTATTAATGTAATCGATGTGTGTATAAATGTATCATATATTGTATCTGTTCTTCCTTTTCCGTTTTGTTTTGATAAACACTTCGTCACTCACATATACATACCAATGCAATTAGAGGACGTATTTGAACATTAACGTGGTATTTTATTATAAATAAAATTTGAATGTTATACTACTCGATGAATAAGAGTGATTTGGCAAAATTAATGCTTCAATAATATTTTGGAGGAGTTTTTATTTAGTAGATAACTTGATTACAACAGATATCAGTATACATATGTATAATTGCAATTTTTGGACACTCATACATAACCATAGAGCGATAAGAGTGTTAAAAAATTACAAATAGATAGCGTTATCAGCACTTGCAGTATTTAGTGTGATTTAACAAATCGAACCCAAAGATATGCAGGCATTGATAAAAACAAGTGTTATAAAGGTACACTTTTTCTATACCGGCAGTCAGTCAAATTCAAGCAAACAGTTGAGGTAGACACAAAATGAATTCGAGCGGCATAATTCCAGACATTATTGACGCTAGTCCTAAAGCGCTAGTGCAGGTAATTATAAAACTTCACTACTAACAACATCCAAATTAATCACAATTTTTTGAAAACAACATAACAGCTCTCTTATCCAAGTGGTGTGAAAGTGGAACCCGGTAAGGAACTAACACCCACTCAGGTTAAGGATCAACCCACAGCTAGTTGGGAGGCAGAAGACGATGCCCTATATACCTTGTTTATGGTAGACCCCGATGCACCATCACGTGCCGAGCCAACTTATCGCGAAATTTTACACTGGTTGGTTATTAATATTCCGGGCAATAAAGTAGCTGACGGCCAAACTATTGCCGAATATATTGGTTCCGGTCCACCAGAGGGCTCTGGCTTGCACCGTTATGTTTTCTTAGTATTTAAGCAGGCGGGCAAGATTGAAGCTACGCAATTCATACCAAAAACGTGAGTAGAACACTATCTTCACATACATATAATGAAGTATATCATATTATGCAATAATTTAAAATATTTAATTATTTTATATGTATGTGTGCAGGTCTCGTGAAGGTCGTGTTAGTGTGAAGACAAGAGATTACATTGCGAAATACAATTTGGGTGATCCGATCGCTGGAAACTTTTATCAGGCACAATATGATGATTACGTGCCGATATTAAAAGCACAAATATCTTAATTAATTACACAAACAAATAATTAAAAATATAGAAACATATCAACTTTATTATATTTTTATATGTGCATGTAATTATAAATATACAATACATATATAAAAAATAAATAAATAATAAAAAATATGTGGGCATAAAATGTTTCACTTTTCACTTAAAAACTAAACAATATTTAAAATATCAATATTTACTAAATAAAATCCGTTTAGCGTGTGTTTACAATAAGTTAGCGAATATACATACATATGTCAAATTACTTTTGCGACAAGAAATTAGCTACCAATTTATTGAATTCGTCTGCATAACGTAAATGAATATTATGTTTGCCCTCGGGGAACTCATAATATCTAAAAATAAAAAATATAAATACATATGTATTATTTTCAAATCAATACAAAACAATATCAACTAGAAATTATAAGAAATACAAATTTTCAAAGACTCTTACTGGCAGTTGTTTATGCGTTCTCTTAAATATGGTATGTGCTCAGCGGCAATCATTGGATCCTTCTTTCCATGTAATATAAAGGTAGGCGCTTTTATTTGTGTTACTTCAGTGCAACAAAAGTCTCCTTTACGCTCTTTATAAATTGCAACTACAGCATCGACCCAAGCAGACCACAATTTTGGGAATCCCTCTACACCATATACTTTCTCCATTGGTTCACGCATTCGTGGTGACCACTTCTCAACATCTCGTATAGCTGTAAAATATATTAACAACATTAAGATTTGATTTATCGTGTAAAATATTATTGTGTATTTTGCCTTTCATTGCTTTCTCCTCTTCGGCATTCAAATAAGCACCAGCACCCCATATCACCAATTTCTCGACACATTCAACAAAGCGCCCCGCCACAATGATACCCGTTATACCGCCATCACTCCAACCGAGTATAGAAAATTTCGGTCTTCCCAAAGCACGCATCAGTTCTACGGCACAGCGTGCATCGTTTTGGAAAAAGTCCAGATCGAAGTGTCGCTCCGGCGGTTGTGACTTTCCATAACCGGGTGGATCCCATGCGATTATTGTGTGGTTTGGCAGCAGCTCAGGCAGTTTTTCAATTTGCGGCTTAAAGTCTGTCCAAGCAGTGCCAAGTGCACCAGGCATTAACAATACGTTTTTGTCACCTTGGCCCGTTTGTACATAATTGATGGTGATGCCGTCGCTAAGTTTCACTTTCGTTTCTAAATGATTATAGCGTTGCATTATAGCACAATTGACCAACGGCTTCAGAATCCGGTTATACAGAGCTGGACGTAACTGGAGCATTATGCAATGAGAGGTAATTATTTAGAGTAAAAATATCCAGTGGCTTGATGATAAAAAAAAAATTAAAAAATATCCAATACAAAGAAACAATAACACCAAACAGGTGATTCTTATCGGCAAATGCCGGCACTAACCGATGATTTATCGATCATACAGCTGTTGTTTTTAGCTACCGGTCGGTTTGCTGATAAGCGTTGGGAATAAAAATTTAGTAATGATAATTAGTAAGTTGCCGTTAAAATAATTAATATAAGCCTAACTAAATTTACATAATTAAACATAATAATTTTTCGCATTTGATGATTTGGAATTTTTTTTACTTGAAAAGATAAACATTAGCATAGTAGACACAGATATTTTTGAAAATATGGATCACATTGGCTTTTTATTAACATATTTTTTTCGATACCTTCCATCTTATAGTTCAATATGTATAAAAATATTAAATTTATTTTCTATTTTTCGAATATTATAATACAAGTGTGTATATAAGGATAGCATACAAATTAGAGAGGTATTTCCGGTTACTAAACATGCAATATAAATTTATTTTTAATGAATTTGCTTATTTTTGGTGCTTTTTCGATACGACAGCAGGTGGGGGTATACACATTCATACATACATACACAAGTAATATTGGTGGAATTGATTGCTTATCTCTTAATACGATGTGAAGTACACTCTGTATGATTTGCAAAATGTTAATATACTGTTATTAGTAGAATGAGTAAACCTCAGTATATACAGTAGAAAACCTTTTTTTGTTTACATTAATTTTCATCTTTTAACACACCACCGAGGCGTACTTGGGTTGTGTGCTACGCTTTTTTTGCTACAATTGTGGTAATTAGGGTGTTGTGCTAGCATTTAATCTTCACAAAACTTTTATAGTCCGATGAACAGTACTTAAATAATTATTAAATAAAATAATTTTTTTCATTATTATTGGAATTATTTTAAACTAGCTTTTTCCCGCGACTTCGTCCGGAACATGATAGAGCAAACTCCCAGCAAAAACCATAAAAAATCACTAACTCAATTCAATTTTCTGCCTACTTTCTACCCCCTAAGTACGATGACATGATCATTTTGATCTTATATCCGTTTTTAGGTAACCACCTTACTAAATTTCATCAAAATCCGTTCAGCCGTTTAGACGTCAAAGAGCAAAAGTCCCAACAAAAACGACTAAAAATCACTAACTCAATTTCGTTATCTGCCTACTGTCTACCCCCTAAGAACGATGGCGTGATTATTTAAAGCCTATGACCATTTCTAGGTTATCATCTATCACCATACCAAATTTCATAAAAATCCGTTCAGCCGTTTAGGCGTGAAAGAGTAACAGACAGACAGAGTTACTTTCGCATTTATAATATTAATATGGATTATTTCGGATATTTATTAAATTTTATGGTGGTATTAAGTGTTATTTATTGATAAGTTAGTTATATTTTATGTACAAGTGTATAACGCGATTCAACTAATTTTTAAATATTGTATTAAAATAAATACATCCCTGGGTTGGTGACACTGTATTTGGCGCTTTCAAATTTTAAAAGATTTAATATTACTATTAAACAATTTGAATAATTTTCACTAAATAACCTTGAAAGAGTATGTTTGTCTGGTTCAAGATAGTTCTTGGCAAACTTTTCAAGCATTGGCAATGTCTTCCATAGATAGTCAGCAATCTATTAGACATTGTATGGAAATTGATATAATTGAAAATGATTTCCTTCAGAGAAATTCATTTTCATATTTATATGGTTATATGTATAAGAATATTTTAAAATGCACAATTGTTTGCTGTCTTTAACATTATTCGAGAAAGGGTAGATCTCTGAAGACGCCTATACTTTTACAAAATAAAAAGTGTAGGATTCGTCAAACTTAATAACAGTTCTTGAGCTATTTATAAATTTCATAAAAAACTTATATTAGTATTAAATGACGATTTTGATTCTTGTTACCCGATGGTTTGAAATGCCTATGCAATAGGATCATGACATATTTCGTTTTAAAAATGTTTAATAAGGAGGCAACCACGTATCATTTCAAGCTTAAAAAACTTTTGTGTACTTCCAAGTTTTGCTATTCAAAGTATTTTAAATATAATTGTTTGTAATAATTTAAGTAAAACTAGCAAAAATGGATTTTTTGCTAATTTTGTGCCAGTTAAGTTTAAATAAATGTGGGCAAAAATAACGTACCACAGAGAAGTACTTGTATGAGAGCTGTATTTTATTCTCACCACTTATGAAATATCTCATCTACATTTAATAATTTTTTTGCATATAATATGGCACACATTGATGCTAAAATCTTCTATAATTGAAATATAGTATAAATAAATAATTTCGCTTTATATAAGACAGCTATATACATAATATTTGCTATTTTATGACTAAAGTTTTACTAAAATGCAGTACTCAATATATACAGCACTGCGTTTTTCCAAGATGGCGGCTATCTTACCACCGAGAATTCCCCACGAATAAGGTTTTCTACTGTATGTACTGTGGAGTAAACTTCAGATACTGTTCAGGTAGTTTTTTCATGGTTCACATTGCAACAACAAATAATAGAATTAATTGTTACCAAAATATGGTCATTTTGAATATGGAACGTTATGAATTAATGACTCAGGTTTATTAAAAAAAAGTCATGTTAACGGAAAAAATTTTTGAACAGGCAAGGAAGGGTTAAGTTTGGGTGTAACCAAAAGGGCTTGTAATTGATTCTGATCGGTGATAAGAACAGAAGACGATATTCTATTTGGTTTATTTATGTTAGACGTCGATCCACCATCACCGCGAATTTTTACACTGGTGGGTTGTAAATATTCCGGACAAAAAAGTGACCGATGATCAAACTGTTGCGGAATAAATTGGGAGGCATTGGCTTGCACCGTTATGTTTTCTTAGTCTTCTAACAGTCGGGCAAGATTGAAGCTACCCAATTCATATCAAGAACGTGAGTAAAAGACTATCTTCATACATATGTATCTAATATTATAATAGTATGCCGTATTGGAAAATATTTAATTTATTTATGTATGTATGCAGGTCTCGTGAAGGTCGTTTTAGTGTGAAGACAAAAGATTACATTGCGAAATACAATTTGGGTGACCCGATTGCTGAAAATTTTTATGAGGCGCATAAACAAATAATTAAAAATATAGAAATATATTCACTTTATTACATGTTATATATGATATAAAATACTAATAATAAACAAACAATAAAAAATATGTTGAAATAATATGTTTCCCTTTTCACTTAAAAACTAAATATTATTTAAAATATCATTATTTGCTGAAGATCCTTTATCACAATTAAATTCGTTGAATGTGGTTACAATAAATCAACGGAGATTCATATTTAAAATTATAGGATATTCGAATAACTTGTATAAGGTGTTTGACTACAGTTAGGACTTTTGTGACAAAAAGTTGGCTACCAATTTATTGAATTCGTCTGCATAACGTAGTTGAATATTATGTTTGCCCTCGGGGAACTCATAATATCTAAAAATACATATGTATTAATTTAAAATCAATACAATACATTATCAACTAGAAAAAATAAGATATACAAATTTTCAAAGACTCTTACTGGCAATTATTTATACGTTCCCTTAAATATGGTATGTGTTCGGCAGCAACCATTGGATCCTTCTTTCCATGTAATATAAAAGTTGGCGCTTTTATTTGAGTTACTTCAGTGCTGCAAAAATCTCCTTTACGCTCTTTATAAATTGCAACTACAGCATCGACCCAAGCAGACAACAGTTTTGAGAATCCCTCCACACCATATACTTTCTCCATTGGTTCACGCATTCGTGGTGACCACTTCTGCACATCTCGTATAGCTGTGAAATACATTAATAAGAATTAAGAAATGATTTATCGTGTAAAATATTATTGTCTATTTTACCTGTTATTGCTTTCACCTCTTCGGCATTCAAATAAGCACCAGCACCCCATATCACCAATTTCTCGACACATTCAACAAAGCGTCCCGCTATAATGAGACCCGTTACGCCGCCATCACTCCAACCGACTATAGAAAATTTGGGTCTTCCCAAAGCACGCATCAGTTCTACGGCACAGCGCGCATCGTGTTGGAAATAGTCAACATCAAAGTATCGCTCCGGCGGTTGTGACTTTCCATAACCGGGTGGATCCCATGCGATTATTGTGTGGTTTGGCAGCAGTTCAGGCAGTTTTTCAATTTGCGGCTTAAAGTCTGTCCAAGCAGTGCCAAGTGCACCAGGCATTAACAACACGCTTTTGTCACCTTTGCCCGTTTGTACATAATTGATGGTGATGCCGTCGTTAAGTTTCACTTTCGTTTCTATATGATTATTGCGTTGCATTATGGCACAATTGACCAATGGCTTCAGAATCCGGTTATATAAAGCTGGACGTAACTGGAGCATTATGCAATAGGATGTAATTCTATAGTGAAAATTACATCCAGTGCCTTGTTGATCAAAAAAATTAAAATACAAAGAAACAATAACACCAAACAGGAGAGTTTGATCAACAAATGTCGGCACTAGCCGATGATTTATCGATCATACAGCTGTTGTTTTTAGCTACCGGCCGGTTTGCTGATAAGCGGTGGAAATAAAAAAGAGTAATGACAGTTAGTAAGTTGCCGTTAAAATTATTAATGTAACCTCAACTTAATTTACTTAATTAAACGAAAAAATATTAACGCTTTTGATGATTTGTTGTTGTATAATCTGGTATTTTTTTTTACTTGAAAAGATAAACATTTGTATATACTGATTATTTTAAAATATGGATCATATTGGCTTTTATTAACAATTTTTTTCGATATCTTCCATCTTATAGTTTAATATGCATATAAATATTATTTAAGTATTTAATTTTAATTTATTTTATTTTTTTTCGAATTTTATAATACAAGTGTATATGTAAGGAAAGCATACAAATCAGAGCAGTATTTCCGGTTACTAAACATGCAATATACATTTATTTTTAATGAATTTGCTTATTTTTTGGTGCTTTTTCGATTCGACAGCAGGTGGGGGTATACACATTCATACATACATACATAAGTAAAGGGTGATTTTTTAAGAGCTTGATAACTTTTTAAAAAAAAAAACGCATAAAATTTGAAACGTTAGATTGGTTCATGACATTTACTTTTTGAAGATAATTTCATTTAAATGTTGACCGCGGCTGCGTCTTAGGTGGTCCATTCGGAAAGTCCAATTTTGGGCAACTTTTTCGAGCATTTCGGCCGGAATAGCCCGAATTTCTTCGGAAATGTTGTCTTCCAAAGCTGGAATAGTTGCTGGCTTATTTCTGTAGACTTTAGACTTGACGTAGCCCCACAAAAAATAGTCTAAAGGCGTTAAATCGCATGATCTTGGTGGCCAACTTACGGGTCCATTTCTTGAGATGAATTGTTCTCCGAAGTTTTCCCTCAAAATGGCCATAGAATCGCGAGCTGTGTGGCATGTAGCGCCATCTTGTTGAAACCACATGTCAACCAAGTTCAGTTCTTCCATTTTTGGCAACAAAAAGTTTGTTAGCATCGAACGATAGCGATCGCCATTCACCGTAACGTTGCGTCCAACAGCATCTTTGAAAAAATACGGTCCAATGATTCCACCAGCGTACAAACCACACCAAACAGTGCATTTTTCGGGATGCATGGGCAGTTCTTGAACGGCTTCTGGTTGCTCTTCACCCCAAATGCGGCAATTTTGCTTATTTACGTAGCCATTCAACCAGAAATGAGCCTCATCGCTGAACAAAATTTGAACCTTTCGAATTGAATTTGAACATTTCGAACCGAACACTGATTTTGGTAATAAAATTCAATAATTTGCAAGCGTTGCTCGTTAGTAAGTCTATTCATGATGAAATGTCAAAGCATACTGAGCATCTTTCTCTTTGACACCATGTCTGAAATCCCACGTGATCTGTCAAATACTAATGCATGAAAATCCTAACCTCAAAAAAATCACCCGTTACTATTGGACTAGTAGCAATCTTATTGTTAATAGATGAGGGAATAGAGTAGATGTGAAGTGCTCTCAGTATGATTTGCAAAATGTTAATGTACTGTTATTAATAGAATAAGTAAACTCAGATACTGTTAAGGTACTTTTTTAATGGTGGGATTGCAACAACAATTATTATTAAACGAATTACTGTAACCAAAATATGGTCCTTTTGATTAACATATCAATCAAATCAAAAACATAAGTAAAGTACTAAGTGGGTTATTTTATTTAATAATTAAAAATATATCTATTTTATGTTATTTGTGTGCATGCAGATTGTGTTAGTGTGAAGACAATAGATTACATTACGAAATACAATTTATGTGTTTCGATCGATAAAAAACACGATGATTACGAGCCGATATTGAAAGTGAAAGCACAAATATCAGAATTAATTGCACAATCAAATAACTAAAATATAGAAATATACCAAAAAAATTACATCCAAATCTTTCCAGTGCGGTTTTTTATTTCATTTTCTTAATGTACATATATTTAAGAATACACACAGAAAATTTCATATCGTTCCGGTGAATATTTTCAAAGTTACAAGCAAATTTGAAAAGGCGTTTCAGAGTGCTTGGAAGTACAAGGTCCGAGCGGCAGCGCGTTTTTCTCAAAATGGTGTGTTCAAAGTCGGTGACCAACATTACTCGAAAACGGCTAAAACGATTAGTCTCAAATTTTAACACGACCTTCTTAAATATATTTTTTAGTAATTAATCGAAGATTTTTTCTCTCCGATAAATATTTTTTTTTTATAAACAATTTAAGGCCGAAATTTCGGTGAAGAAACCGCCATTTTGTCAAAAAATTTTATTTTGCTTATTCCTTCGATTAATTACTAGATTTAACATTATTTTAACGAAATCTGTTTGGTTTTTTAATTTCATATGATCCAGTTCCGAGATATAGTGGTCACCGCAAAACGTCTTTTTTGAGAGGAGCTCCTGGAGATCAGCTGTAGCTCTTTTTCAAATAAATATTTTTACTAGTCTAAGCCTTAAAATACAGTTAAAAGATACCATAATATGTGTATAATTGTGGTATATGTATTGAATTTCCACTTTTCCAAAAAAATTACATCCAAATCTTTCCAGGGCGATCCTTTACCAACTTTTACTTTTATAACTTTATTTAAGGCTTAGCTATGGCATTTTATACTATGTTTTCGGTTTTCACTATTTCGCAGATACGAAATATGGATACAAAGTTTCATTATGATATCTCTTACTCATGTTATCACTTGCACGGACAGATGGACGGACCGACATCCAGAGTACAACTCCATTAATAAAATGATAATATAATTAATCTAAGCTTAACTTAATTTACTTATCAAACTATTGTCTTACTGTTACCAAAATATGATCACTTTGAATATTGAACGTTATTAATATTAGTGGAAAATATTTTGAACACGTAGGGAAATGCCAAGTTCGGATGTAACCCAAAGGGCTCCAATTGATTCTGATCGGTGATAAGAACAGCAATTTCGTATTATTAAGAAATGCACTCGGAATCATTGAAACCGTATCGAAAATAAAATTTACGACCACTTTGAACTCACATACCGACTCGAAAAAATACATTACGCAGCTAATAGATGTCGCTAATTACGAAAGCATTGAATACGCAAAAGCGAAAATTTTGGTCGAAATCCATTCGTTGGTGAATAAGTTGAGGAAATGTAAAAGAAATAAACCATTTCGAAGTTTCTATGTAAACAATTACTGATGACGGACTAAATTATGTTTTAAATGGGCATTTTAGAGACAGTAGATAAGAATAGACTAACAAAAATAAATTAAAGATGTTTAAAAGCGAAATAAATTTGCCACTCGAAATAGCGAATTAATTTTCTCAAAGAGCCTTAGGCGAATTAAATATTTTTTGGAAGAAATTTCAAAATAGTTAAAGGTCACTTTTAATATTTTTTGGACAAAGCATAAAGCACCGGCACTTTATCAAATTTGTCGCATTTGACGATAAAGGTCAATGAAACAGTTTTACGTTCTCACTTTGTAGTAAAGCAGTTTATCGACGGAATCAATGATTGCATGAAAATTTTCGATCGAAAATCTTTATCGTATCGAAATCGAATTCGCTGAAGATTCAATGATTAGGCCCAATATATATATAATAACTGCACTTCTTTACACCCAAACATATATAATAAGAGAGATAAGAGAGTTATTAGAGAAAAATTGCAAATAGATACTGTTATCAGTATTTACATGCAGTTGAAATCAAGAAAACAGCTAAGGTAGACACAAAATGAATTCGTGTGGCATAATTCCAGACATTATTGATAATAGCCCTAAAACGTTAGTGCAGGTAATTAATAACTTCTATCACTAACAATATCCAAATTCAGATAATTTCTTAAAAATATTTGTATCAGCTCTGTTACGCAAGTGGTGTGAAAGTGGAACCCGGTAAGGAACTAACACCCACTCAGGTTAAGTATCAACCCACAGCCAGTTGGGAGGCGGAAGATGATGCCCTGTATACTTTGTTTATGTTAGACGTCGATCCACCATCACTTGCCGATCGCGAAATTTTACACTGGTTGGCGCAATTTTCTTAGCCAATTAAATCAATAAAATAATAAAAAAAATTTTGCAATTCTTTATTAAATAATATTTATTAATGGTTTCTTGGTCTCTTTTAATAAATAATAATTAATTATTTGTAGTACTATTAATTGTTTTGATTTCAAAATATTAAATATTAAATAGAAGCTCCTTAAACTACAGTATACTCTCGAAAAGTAAATCGATTGGTATTTTGGGTAATTTACTTTTTCAAATAATTTACTTTTCCAAATATATACATAAATTGTCTGTTTTTATAATATTAAATGCATTTTTAAACTTAAAAAATTCATTCATTTATTTGCTTCTATAAAACATATGGATTTACATGAAAAACATATTTACATTTACATACATACATATGTATTTACTATGAAGAGAAAAAATCTTGAATATTCTTTTGTTTTTTTCTTTTGCAATATATTTTCTGACCATTTTTGTACGACAATTCAAAAAGTCTGACACCTGATTTGCATCGTTTTCATTTTTAAACCAGTGGATCAAGTAGGAGAGTTTATTTAATGAAAATACGCGATAAACAAGAGAGTAAGTGTTTTTGCAACATCGTAAAAAACGCTGCTTGCTTCGTTTCGAATTTTTTATCACACTCTCTGAAAAGTAAATTAAAAAATTTACTTTTTCGAGGTGCATGTGTAATCTTAAAGGTGATTAACTTTTCCGCGATTATTTACTTTATGAGAATTTACTTTTCGAGAGTATACTGTATTAAATTGTTAAGTTAAATGTTTAACAGTTATATCGTTTTTTTGTACGTTTACGATATGTCACAACTAAAAATTCCGATATTAGCAAAGCTCTGTAATTACTGACATGCGCATTCGAATGATAAACATTTGTGTAATCTGCAACGTTTTTAACCGCAAAGTGCGAGCTCTGTATAAAAATCGCTGGAATTAAAAGATTGTAACGAAAAATAGTGATAAATAAATTAAAATTAAATTAAACTTCAAATTAATCAAATATTATATTCCAAAGTTAAAAGTCAAAAGTACAAAGTTTTCGTTTCGCATTTATTGAAGCAGCAAAATCGAGCTTTTTTCTTCCTTCTGAGCAAATGAAGTGCGGAATTTTTCTAGGCTCATTTTGTTCAAGAATTTGACGTCGTAAATTGTTTTATGTGCTGGTATTTCGTTGGTTTATGCTTATAATTACAGCCTTGATAGGAATGTCATTCAATTTTATTAGTGAAAATATAAATTTGATTATGGCTAATAAGCGCTGTTGGTAATACTTATCAATGCTTTAAAATGCACTTGCATAAAAAAAGTTAATATAAATTGAAGTTGGAAGTGCTGTTGTCCGGGACCATGCTTTGGTGCATAATTGTTGTTGGTGGTGTTAAACTTTTGCAATGAATTTGAAATCGGCATAATTTATATCGTAGTAAATTTGTATAGAATGCAAATGCTTAAATTTAATGAACATAAAGACATGTCCAAGTACATACCGTTTATATATATATATATGTACAATGTATATGTATGTGTGTATGTAAATGTACTAGGGTGATCAATTGCGTTATCCCAAATTTTTTATAACCATACTAGTAATTCTATTTTGTATTTCTATATTCTTTATTATATCACGAATAATGAGGGACGCAGTGTACCGATCATATATTTGCTTTGCATATTATTATAAATTAAAAGGGTATTCTGGTGTAGAGTATTGAATTTAAAGTCGTTTTTTGGAGCGTCGTATTAAAAGCAATTAATATTTTACTATCCATTTTATAGAATTTATTTGTGAACATAACAAGAAAATAGAAAAAAAAAATTATAATATAAATAAAAAAAGTCAAAAATTAAAAAAAAAATTAACAGCTGATTCTCAAAAAATTGACACGATTCCAAACTTTTTTTTTTAAGAAAAACAAAAAAACATGATTAATCTAGAGTAATGTTGCTATGGTTAGAACTACGGATATTTTAAAATTTTTTACATAAAATAGCGACTGCCTTTGAAAAAACAACAATTTTTATGCCACTTTTTTTAACTTTTCGATTTAGGGGTTAAATTCCAGCGACCAGTGTCTCATAGGAAAATTCTAGGTAAATCGGTTAATAGAATTTGAAAAATTGTGGGTTTCATTTTGAAAAAGAGAGTTTCGAGAAAAACGCGTTTAAAGTTTCAAGTCAGGCCGAGCTAGTTTGGACTCCGCGCCCGGAATATATCTTCAAAAATAATTCAATTCTTGAAAAATTCTTCTGTAGACGTACATAATCTTTAACAAAAAATTTTAATTTAACAAAAAAATTAATTGTTTTATTTTTATATCAAAATAACCCAATCAATCAATAATAAACAGCGGTTTAGTTTATCCAGACTTCTTTGATTTATAAAAAAATCGAACTCATCGAAACAGCTTGTTGCAATAACAACGGTTTCGAAAATCTCCCCATTTACAAGAAAATAATAATTGAGTACTTTTTCATTAAAATCGATAACGTTCATATTATATTTGTTTGTATTTTTTTTTAATTTTCTAAATAATTAATAAATTATAAATTCTTTTAAGGGGTTATATACAGTTAGAATTTTCAAAAAATCGATTTTTTTTATTTCATTTTCTTAATGTACATATATTTAAGAATACACACAGAAAATTTCATATCGTTCCGGTGAATATTTTCAAAGTTACAAGTAAATGAAAAATTTGAAAAGGCGTTTCAGAGTGCTTTTAAGTACAAGGTCCAAACTTTAAACGCGTTTTTCTCAAAATGGTGTTTTCAAAGTCGGTGACCAACATTACTCGAAAACGGCTAGACCGATTAGTCTCAAATTTTAACACGACATTCTTAAATATATTTTTTAGTAATTAATCGAAGATTTTTTCTCTCCGATAAATATTTTTTTTTATAAACAATTTAAGGCCGAAATATTCGGTGAAGAATCGATTTTTTTTTTTGAGAAACCGCCATTTTGTCAAAAAAATTTATTTTGCTTATTCCTTCGATTAATTACTAGATTTAACATTATTTTAACGAAATCTGTTTGGTTTTTTAATTTCATATGATCCAGTTCCGAGATATAGTGGTCACCGCAAAACGTCTTTTTTGAAAGGAGCTCCTGGAGATCCGCTGTAGCTCTTCTTCAAATAAATATTTTTACTAGTCTAAGCCTTAAAATACAGTTAAAAGATACCATAATATGTGTATAAATTTTTGGATCAATAAATTAAAAAGTTTTGTCAGAAAAAATTCTGGAAAATTCACTTTTTTTCGGCCGTCTAACTGTATATAACCCCTTAAATAACTGCTCACCCTAATGCCAATAACAAGCATACATATGTATACACATGCAATTGCATATACTCGTACATGCAGGTTATGAACCTCTCTGCTTGTTGGCCATGCACTGGACTCTTTTCTCCACTTGTGAGTGAGTGTCAACCGCCGAAAACGGATGTGTGTGGGAGTAAACATGTGCATACATACATACAAACATACATATGCATGTATAAATCAAAATTGATGTGAATTGTAGGCAAAAATTACTACGCGCATGAATGAGTATATGCGCGTGGTGTGTGTGTGTGTGTGCAAATATGTGGGTGTAAATTTGTGTTGCCTACATTTGGCCGCTACCACAACGCCTCATAAAGACGTCAAAGTAAAGCTCAACTCTAGACTACTATATGGTGTAACGGTATGCTGGCATGACCAACAACAACAATACCAACAACAATAACGCCAACACTACACGACGACGACGAGCAATTTTCGTATTTTTCTTTGCTTTATTTTGTGAATAGAACGAAATGAGCTTTTCACATTATGTCCTCTATAGCCGAAACTTGGAGAGCATGTACATGAGTGTACTTGTGTGTGTGCGCGTGTGAATGTTAAGATCCCGTTGAAAACTCTACGCAGGAATACACAGGGCAGAAAATTGCAGTCTAGTTTCGTCGCGATTGCAGTGTGGATCGATAATAGAACAAAAATTGGCCGAGGTGAAATGTGAAAATTGTGGAAAAAATTATTTAATAGAAAATCCTTCAGTTGCAGAATAAGCAAAAAATACAAATATACCTAGTGTGAGTTATTGAGTTGTAATAAATATAATGAAAAAAAGTATATTTAGAAGAAGAAAAAATGTAATTGAAAATCCGCTTAAAGTGAAAAGAAAAGAAATTCAGAATTGCGTATACTAGGTATGAAAATTTTTCCTTGGTCCACACAGGAGCAGCAGTGAGCACTTAAGGACATGAAAAGTGGCACTTCAGTAGTGCGTACGTGTAAGCGTGTGTGCGTGTTTGATGGGCAAAAATCAATGGAAAATTTTTAATTCAACCAACTTAAATGCTATACAAATCATTTGTGTGACGAAAATTAAAAATAATAAAATTGCTATAAACAAATTGGGTACTAAGCTGCAGTGTATAAATGCTAAAAAATTTCTGTGTGAAAATTTTGCTTTGGTAAATTTTTTCACCAATTTTAGTATGTACATGTACTTAGTTTGAGGGGCCAAAATGTTGGCGCACGAAATGTGGCATTGAGCGGTAAGGGTAGACAGCTTGAGCTTTCTACGCATCTCCGCGACCCTCAAAGCCTTTGCCAACACATTGTTGTAACAACCTAAAAACAACAAACATTAGTAGCACTTGAGTGGTCATAGCCGTGTGGCCACTGGTTTTAACAGTAATACTAGTAGGAGTGGTAGTAGGCGCTCACGCAGCTGCTACGAACATTTGGAGGCTAAGTTACTATGAAATTAATGTGAAAGTGTTAATCTAGTTTAATGGGTATCAAATGTTATAGAAAGAGTTAATTAAGCAATGAAAATACATACAAAAATTAAAATATAAAAAAATACATTTAAATAATAATAATTTAAATAAAATAAAAAAAATTTAAATAAATAATAATAATTTAAATAAAATAAAAAAGTATAAAAAATAGTAATTGTTATAATTTTAAAAAAGTTAATTGAGCCAAAGAAAATAGAAAAATGAATATATGTAAATATAAAATAAAATAAAAAATAAAAGCGATTGTAAAAGTAATTGTAATATTATTTAATTTTTGAAAAATGTTGAAATAGCATTAAAATGAAAACATAAAAATGAATAAATAAATTTAAAAAATATAAAAATAGTAATTATTATAAAATTTAAACTTTTAAAAAGGTTAATTGAACCAAAAGAAATATAAAAATGAATAAACATATAATATAAAATAAAAAATAGTAAAAAAATGTTGAAATTGCATAAAAATGAAAACATACAAATAAAAAAAAAAAATAAAATAAAATATTATAAAAATATTAATTGTTATAATATTTAAGAATTTTAAAAAGTTAATTGAACCGAAGAAATTGGTAAAATAACATACAAATTAAAATAAAAAAAAATAAAACAAAAAAAATTTAAACATAATAATAATTATAATATTTCAAATATTAATTTTAGGCAGCTCTCTGCTTAACTGTAATATTATTTTTTTTAAACAAATAACAACAATTTTAAAACAGAAATCTCGCCCATAAATATGGCTTTGTAGGCGATTTTCTTCTATAAAAAAATTATATTTTATAAATATCTGACGCATAAATCTTTTACTTCCAGAGAATATAATAATAAAAAAGATGTTGTTAGTAATGCTTTTTGGCTTCTCAAATAGCATAAAATAAACTATGTGTCTAAAGTGTAGTGTTGAAAAGCTTTACGTCACCGCATATAAATCAAGTGTAAAGCAGAATCAATCAAATAGCTAAGCAACCTTATAATAATTAACCAATCAACTACGTAACACCGACCAACCGTCCGCTTCTATTTCGAAAATTACTTAGTTAAAACGTGTAAAAAAACAAAAAAAAAGCAAAAAACTTAGCATACTTATTAGCGCTGCCTGCTACAGTACACCTACATATGCGCGTTCATATAAACAACAACCAATACAGTGACGAAATCAATGAAAAATTGCGACACATAAAGAAAGAGCGGTATAAATGCTCTGTGTACATAAAAATTGGTGAGAAAAGCTCCGCGAAAGCTTGCATAGCAAAAGAAAATACGAAATAAAACAAACACATGAATTGCTGCACAAACAAACAAAAATAAAATAAAAATAAGAAAACTAAAGTAAAGCATAACCAACGATAGTTGTGAGAGAGCTAGAAATAGAGAGAGAGAGAGCGGCGCATTGAGAGCGTAAATAAATTTCAATGAAACTTACACGCGCGTTTTAAATGCATATGAGCAGCAGTTATAGTAGTACGCGACGGCACAAACTAACATATCCTCGTAAACAGCACACACACTCACACACATACATACTGACACACACGTGCCTGAACAACGTCAGCATGCAGCATACAAACACACATACAGTTACGCAAATTATGCACGAGAGATTTTGTCAAATGTAAAAGAACTTCAAGGATTTCACGGATAATATACAAATTAACGACTGCAAGTAGCAAGTGCTGCCGAAGTGTAAAAGAATACAAAAACACATCCAGTGGGGAAAAGAAAAAGAAACTGAAAAAAATCACAAGGACAACAGTAGTGAAAACTTGAAGGCGAAATGCACTTAAGGCTAATAAAGCAATAAGTCAATAAGTAAAAAAGTAACATTTGGCAAGTGTAGTGAGCATTTCAATAAAAGTGTAGTGTGCTTTTTGGCGTAGAGGCAGCTGATTGCCGAGTTGAACTCGCATTTACAAGCGTAACACTTTGAACATATCAAAATTATAACTTATGCACACACACACACACACACACAAAACACTCACACATACATTTAATACACACGCCAACGACAGCGCCTAAAACTATGCAACAATAGTGCAGTGGCAAGCTTCAAGTCACCAACAGCAGCAGCATGTCTATCGGCGAACCTTGTGAGCTGCTGCCAGGCAGCACAGTGAAACGGAGCAACAACAGCAATTGCAGCGCATTTGCAATGACTGCCGTTAGTTACCTCGCTAACGGTACCACAACCCAAAGTCATGGCAGCAGTAGTTGTAGCACTGACAGCGGCGGCTGCATTAGTGGTCGTCTCATAAATCGGCATAGCAACGACTACAGTAACTGTTGCAACAACAATAACAACAACAACAACAATGGCAGCCAACAACTGCTAACAATACAACAACATCAACTGCCACTTCGGCAAACATTGCGCCAACAAAAGAACAATGGCCATATCAATGCAAACTACAAATTCAGTAATAGCAACAAAGCAACAGCAGCAACAACAACAACAACGTGCACATCAACTGCAGACGCACAGCTTGTCGGCTGCTGCCGTCGCCCCAGTGCTGCACTCGTTGTGTCGCCATCTGCGCCATATTCGAGTTGTGGACGACTGAAACAGCGCCGAAAGTCGAAAACGCTGCTGCCCGCCATTGTGCCCGCCTCGGCGTATGCCCTCACCGGTTTGGTGCTGTTATGCTCAGCGCTACTGTCGCCATGCCATGCTTTCCAGCTGGATGGCTCGCAAAACTCATTCGCCCAATTTCGCAAATGGTATACGGGACTCAACGGTTCGCTGGAGCTGGAGTTTAAGACTGAGCAGCCCAACGGCTTGGTGCTCTACACCGATGATGGCGGCACTTATGACTTCTTCGAGCTCAAACTGGTGGAGGGTGCATTGCGTTTGCGTTACAATTTGGGCGGTGGAGCGCATATCATAACTGTAGGCAGAGAATTACATGATGGCCATTGGCATAAAGTGCAGGTGAGTGAGTGGGTGGTTGTGTGAATGGTTGGTTGGCTTTCATGTTGTGTTTCATTTTGAAATATTAGCATTATTATTGCTATCGTTACGTAAATGTATTTGAGTGCTGTGCCTTATATGTTTGTAGGTGTTGCGCAATGATGAACAAACATCGCTAATTGTGGATGGCGTGTCGCAGAGCAGTACAACCAAGGGCAAGGAATTTCAGTTTGGAAAATTTGCCACCAACTCTGATGTCTATGTAGGCGGCATGCCAAATTGGTTGGTTATCTACCGAGAAATACAAAATGCCGTGTCCTCTCACCAAACTATTTTCATTGAGTCTCGCCTTGAGTTGTGTAGAAATCTGGATGTGTTCGTGAAATGCATCTTCAAGGCTTAAGCATTTATTACGTTATTTTGTAAAGTATATTCCGATACTCAGAAACATGCAGTCGATAACTTCAGAAGAGCTGATTTTAAAATTAACCCGTCTTTAGTTTGATAGAAAGTTTGTTATTATGATATTTAACGAAAATCATTTACTCTTTAAAAAGGTTTAGAAACGGGTTTTCTTATTTTTTTTTAATATCTTACCACAGTCATTATATAATTTCTAACAAATAATGTTATATCATTTCTAATTTTCTTTTTATACTCTCGCAACAAAAGTTGCTAAAGAGAGTATTATAGTTTTGTCCACATAACGGTTGTTTGTAAGTCCTAAAACTAAACGAGTTAGATATAGTGATCAGGGTGACGAGTAAAGTTCAAATCCGGATGTCTGTCTGTCCGTCCGTCTGTCCGTCCGTACAAGCTGTAACTTGAGTAAAAATTGAGATATCTTAATGAAACTTGGAACACCGCCGTTCCTTATACCACCGTTTCCTTATACAGTCCAAAAATGAAAGAAATCGGAGAATAACCACGCCCACCTCCCATACAAAGGTTAGGTTGAAAATGACTAAAAATTCGTTAACTTACTAAGGAGAAACGTCAAAACACCAAATTTTACATAAGAAATGTGCAGAAAGAAGCTGCACTGAGATTTTTTTACAAAATGGAAAATGGGCGTGGCGTCGTCCACCTATGGGTCAAAAACCATATCTCAAGAACTACTCGACAGATTCGAATGAAATTCGATATATAATATTTTCTTGGCACCCTGATGACACGTGTGGAAAATGGATGAAATCGGTTCACAACTACGCCTACTTCACATATAACTCAATTTTGAATCCTTCTGATTCTTTCACTTTATAATGTATACATAAGGAACAGATAAAGATAGCGAAATAAAACTTTACACAAATACTGTATTTGAGCTGTGACATCACTTGAGGAAAAATTGTCAAAATCGGACCATGACTTTTCAAGGCCCCTGATATCAAACATGAAGAACTCAGTGCCTAAGGCTAATTTTTCACCGAAAATATAGGTAAATCTCTAAATAAATTGCGAGAGTATAAAATGTTCGGTTGCACCCGAACTTAGCCTTTCCTTACTTGTTTTTAATAAAAATCGAGTTGAATATTTAACGCATTTCTTTAGTTGTTGCTGTCGATGTTGATTCGACTTGAACACCATATACTGGCACTTCACGATTTTGTTGTAATCATTTTAACAAGTAAACCATATTTACTATATTGGGTTCCCTTCCTAGGTTTGTCTACTTTAGACCTTATCAGCAATACCGACAATACCATTTTACTTCTTCCACTACATCAATTTATATATATTGGCTCTAACTTCCTGTGGATCTTCGTCCGTCTGGTATCATCACCAAGTCCATGAGCTTGTTGGGTTATTTTGAGTTTCTCCCATCATTTGTCGACTTTAGAACTTATCTGTAATGACATTGATTGATATATATTGGCTCTAAGACTCATATGGGCCTTCGACTGCTTGTTATCACCAAGTCCATGAGCTTGTTGGGCTATTTTGGGCTCCCTTCCATAATTTGTTTACTTTAAACATTATCGGTAATAGCGACATTTCCACTTTCACTTAGCCCGTTAATTTATATATATTGGCTCTAACATTCCTATGGACATTCTTCTGTCTAGTATCATCTGACTTATTGTTCTAGATATTTATATATCAACCTCTGATATATTTAGTTTTTGTAGTTTTTAATAATATCGCGAATATTAAATACGGATATTTTACATTTATCTTTAAAGCAAACTATACCCCGTTTTCAAAATTGTCTAAAATTATAAAATCTGATATATTTTATGAAGAAAGTTATCTGGTTCGATATAATTGTCCTCATATTCAGTAGCAATCTACAAAAATACATTCATTGTAACCGAGTCTCATCGGGATCCTTTTTTTATTCGGATGAGCGAACTGGAGTGATTTAATAAATTTGATTCATAATTTTCGTTGTCAATAATCGCGTTGTCCTTATTGCACAACAAAAATATTTGTTAAAAAATTAAAATTATATTATCCTCAGTAGCTTATGTAAAGAAAATAAATTTTCCTAAATCCACTCATGGAAAGTTTGGTGAGAGTGACATGTGAGAGAGTGGACACATATGCACGCATGGCTGTGTGTATTTATTTGCTTATGATAAGTACACACAAATGCGAGAAAAAAATATATAAAAACATAATTAATTAGTTAAGTGTACATTTGCACGTGACATCTTCTAATGCGTATGTGTTTGTGCATATCAACACATTTTTTAACGGTGTGTAGGTACAGCACAAAGTTGGCATTATTAGCCTTGCCAAGCGTGATCTTCGAGCCGAGATTCCGGGGTGCCATACGCAATTTGGTATACGCCGATCAGCCAGGTGGGGCGACACGCCGTCAGGAAATGAAGCAGCCACGTGACATAAAGGTAATTAAGAGATTTTCATGATACTTCATTACATTTTTGTAACTGCTGCAATTCTGTTGTTGTTGTAACTCGATACGTTAAAAAGGGAGATAAAGGATATGCCTAGATTATATTAAAAAAGTTCTAGGAGGTGTGTTAAACCAGATACCTTGGTATGGATTTGAACCCACGAGCTACCGAATCATGCTCCAGTGGTTCCACTAGACACTGTCCAGATATACTTTAAAATTTTAACAAAACGATTTTAATGAGTTTTCGGTTTTCTCTAATCTTGACAGTGTGGTGACGGTCCTTGCGATAACGGTGAAATGCCAAAGGAGAAGGTGCCCAGGGTCCGTTACATAGTTAGAAAGATAATTCAAACCTATTTTCACTCAAATCTATTTGTTATACAGGGTGTACGCGGCGGTAATACCACAGATGCTTGTGAACGAAGTGATCCTTGTCAACATGGCGGTATTTGCATCTCAACTGACTCGGGTCCAATATGTGAGTGCCGAAATCTAGAATATGATGGACAATATTGTGAAAAAGGTGAGTAAGAGGTCAAAAGGCCAACAATTTCCGAGAATCCTTAAAAACTCTTTAACCATTTCGCTACAGAGAAAGCGCCATCAGAAGCCACATTTCGCGGTCAACAGTTCCTGTCGTATGATCTTGGTCAAACTAGTGCCGAGCCGATTGTAAGCGCTCAGGATGCCATTACGCTATACTTTCGCACACGTCAACCCAATGGTTTATTATTCTATACAGGTTTGTTGCTTGTTTCCGAAGTAATCTGTTCTCTATATGTATTAAGTGTCTTTCTTACTTTTGCTTCTCCCGCATAAACAGGGCACGGTACGGATTATCTGAATTTGGCGCTACGTGATGGCGGTGTTTCACTTACAATGGGTTTGGCTAATGGTAAACAGGAAATGCATATCAAGCCATCCAAAGTACGCTTCGATGATCATCAGTGGCACAAAGTAACGGTACATCGTCGTATTCAGGAAATATCCTCAATAACAAGCTTCTGCAGAGTAAGTCAGTCTGCAGTGTAATTCAGAAATAAAGTTTTCTAATAATACCGTTACTTTTTTTTTTGGAAAACTAGCTGGTGACCGTTGTCGATGACGTTTACACCGATCACTCGCATATCGCCGGTAAATTCACGATGCTCTCTTCGTCACGTGTTTATGTGGGCGGTGCGGTCAATCCACGCGCTCTACTTGGTGCTCGAGTGCATAACAACTTTGTCGGTTGTCTTCGTAAGGTTAGTATCCTATATAATTTTATATTTTTAAATAGTAAATATCTCAATTTCCCAAAGGTTGAGTTTTCTGCCGATACACTGTTATTAAACCTAATCGACTTGGCTAAAAGTGGTTCGAAACTGATTCAAGTCGCCGGTAATGTAGAATATCAGTGTCCCCTTGGAGATCCACAGGACCCGGTTACGTTTACTACCAGGGAGTCGCATTTGGTATGAGACAAATTTATATTAACTGTGTTTTGTTTCACACATATCTCTAATAACTGTTCTTTGTGCATGTAAACCACGATTTTCGCAGGTCCTGCCACCGTGGGAGACTGGCAAACAAAGCTCCATATCATTTAAATTCCGCACCAAGGAACCCAATGGACTGATTATTTTGGCCACTGGCTCCAAACAACCGCGCTCAAAGAATGTAAGTGTATGCCAGTAAATCAATTATTTTTCCTCTTTATATCAAATAATTGTACCATAAAGTACACTCACTAATGCTTGTTTACCGTCACAATTAGAGAGCATAATTAAATTATTTATTATATTTTCCAGGCCGTGCTCTTTGCCATTGAGTTATTGAATGGACACATTTACATACACTTGGACTTGGGTTCGGGTGCGGCGAAGGTGCGTGCCTCACGACGTCGCGTTGACGATGGCGATTGGCATGATTTGATATTGCGGCGCAACGGACGCGATGCAAAGGTAAGCGTCGATGGGGTTTGGAATGAGTTCCGCACGCCGGGCGATGGCACCATACTCGAACTGGACGGCCATATGTATGTCGGTGGTACGGGACCGGCGTACAACAATATCGCATGGCCACCGGCTATCTGGACGGCCACATTGCGGCAAGGTTTTGTCGGTTGCTTGCGTGACTTGGTGTTGAGCGGCAAGGCGATCGATATTGCAGCATTCGCACGCTTGCAGGACTCCGGTATGTAGCAGTATATATGTTGATATATAGTACATAATAGGTATATAGTGCATGGCAATGCTTTGCCCATTAAAAAGAAATCGCACGCAATTATTTATGCAGAATGCTGATAGCGACAATTTTTTAATGTCATGCGATAAAAATGTAAGAAAGTGTAGAACTTAAATACTGCAATTATTATTCATATTTGCATATGTTAAAAGCGGAAAAAATATTAATGTCAACGATATGAAGTATGACAATGAAAATAATTATTAGATATTAGAAAATATCAGACAAAAAAAAACAACAAGGATCCTTACTCAGTCTTTTGTTGGATAGGTCTCTCTATCCTATACTTTTTGCTGGACAGTTTTTAGCTTCATATATTTTAATTATTTTAGAAACAACTTGTTTAATTACAAGCCCCTTTTGGGTAGGAATCTAGTCAGGAATCCAAAAATAGCAGACTTTCTTCTGGGCAAACTGTTTCTAATGCTTCGTTCTGTTCAGAGATGTCTGCATTACTCGTGACTTATTTCCTTTTCTATATAGCCGCTGTTATAACTGCTAATGTTCTTTAATCTAATCAAATTTTAATAAAATTTAAGAGCGCTTTAATATACCTTAAATAAATCTGATAAAAACACTTTTAAAAATCAATTAATATTTTTGCCACTTACTCACAGCATCGGTGAAGCCATCATGCCACGTGCAGGCCAACGTTTGTACCGGCAATCCCTGCTTGAACGGTGGCACCTGCATAGAGGGCTGGAATCGACCCATTTGCGACTGCACGGCAACACTATACGCGGGACCGACATGCGGCCGAGAGTTGGCCACATTGGCGTTCAACGGCAGCCAACATATGACCGTATGGCTGGGCAATGGACAAGGCACCAAAACACAAACTGAAGAGCTTATAATACGGTTCAAGACATCGCGTCCCACCGGCTTAATACTGCTAACAAGTGCCGAGTCGAATTCGCCAGATCGTTTGGAGATCGCATTGGTGGCGGGACGTGTACGTGCCAGTGTGCGTTTGAGTGATCGCGAAAAGGTAATTATGAGGGTTTCTATACTAGTTTTATTTCAAAAAATGTAGTGGCATTTTTAATTTGTGATTCTTTGTGATTCTATAGAATTTACTTGCCGGTCAATCAGTGTTGAATGACAACAACTGGCACACAATACGCTTCTCGCGACGTGCCTCCAATCTACGGCTACAAGTTGACGGGGTTCCCCCTGTCAGGGGTATGTTATGTATGTATCACCAGCACTTCTATTTGCCCTACTACGTGTCGTGCCGTGTCGTTTTTTTCATTCTACCAAAAATTAAAAAAAAAAAAAATTAAATTAAATAGATTTAAAAAAGAAATATTTGAAATATAGTTAATAAGTAAATCAAGCAATAAGTGTAGGGGACAAACAAGCGAACTTCTTTGCAAGAATAACAATTGTAAATTTGTATGATTTTTATTTTTATTTTCATTTGCTTTCGTTTTCGGTTCTCATTTTCATTTAATTTGTTTTTTAGTATTTTTTTCCAGAAATTTTGTATTTTGTTCATCGAGTGCGTCAATGGGCCACAAAAGAACTAACACAACTAACTGTGATTTCTCATATATAAAATACACATATGTTTGTGTAAGAGTTTACGTGCAGTGGCCGCGTCTCTGTCAGGCGTACTCGGTATTTTTTTTTTAATATGTTCTTGTTTTTTCGTTTAACTGTAAATACTCGTTAATACAAACGAATAACTACTCGTACTTTCTGTTGATGAAAATGTTAGCCAATACCTACCTACTTTGCAATCACCAATCACCAAATCACTACCATCACTTAAATCAACAACAACACCTGTCAAGTGTCAGCTAAATGTCAGATTAACATATTTTGGTAGTTAAAAATAGCAAAAAGAATATTACTCGTCGCATTTTTACAACTACCATAACATAAACGACCGCCATATACATACTCTGTCGTCTCTCTATGTTCCGAAGTGCAGAAAAACTCCCCAAATTAGGTAAAGGCTTAGATTACCAAACATTAAACTCCAAAGGTTGTAACAAATTAATATTAATTTTGATTTTTTCTTATCAAAATGTGTTGTTATTTTTATTTAATTTAAATTTGTATAAACTATTTTTCATTTCAATATGTCTAATTTACATTTCATTTCGCCAATCATTTTCATCATATTATATTTGAACAGTTATTGGTATATTGTATGTTTCATTGTTTATATACTTTCGTAATACATACTATTTCCCTCGTCGTTTAATTTATCCTGTAAAATAATATATACTCATAACATCACTAGTGAACCGTGAAAATCGTATTTATAAATATGACATCCCACATTAATACTCGTACATACATTCACTTATACATACATACATACATACATACATCTTATAAATTCATTCTGCTTTTATGAAATTCGTTTGTTACAATTTTATATTTACTTACTGTATCTTAAACGTTACTTGTAACTAAATTAAGTTTCGTTTTATAAACGTTCATGGGGCATCAGAAAGGTTTTCGAAAAGCGCTTAAAAGAATAATTATTTATTTTTAAAATATTAAAGACTATTCAATATATAATATATTATAAAAAGCATACGTCCTTAAAGGTTATGTTGAAGACTCTAAGCTTAGTTAATGTTAAGGTTAGACTCGTAAGCTTTGTAAAAGTCGGCTGAGATCAACTTTTAACTACTTAATCGGGAAAAACTAAAAGTTTTGTTGGATACCGAGATGCAACTAAGACTTTGTTGACATTTCGACGTGAAAATATTTTAAAACGTTAGTTTTGAAATACCCAAAGTAGTAAAGAACTCTTCATAGAGTATTTTTCTTTACAATATATCTCAAACGAAATTTCCTGACAAATAGTATTTGATATCTTTGTAAAATCTCTCTATGTTGAATCGAACCAAACTGCGTTATATTATAAATCAAATAGACTCATATAACAAAAAAGAAATATAAAGAAACAGGTTAGGATATATATATAGAGTTACTAATATTCAAATAATATAGTATTGACTTCCACTAGATAACTGTGTACATATCTTTCATAAGACCAAGAAATTTTAGTATGAAGAATAGACCATAGTGAAATGAAGAGTTGAAGATGGTTAATAATTTTCTTACTGGAAAACTTAGCACCTAATACAACGTAAAACCCCTAATTAATCGATTTTTGTAATATGGTAAAGTCTTGGGGAAAAACTATAAATTTTAGGGTGTTTTGTGTCTATATGTTTTATGACGACATACTCGTGTATAGAGCAAATTTCGAGATTATACTCAGCTTCTTCATATGGTTCGTTATAAATTCTAACCTCAACAAAATTATTGAAATTTGTTGTTGCCGATATATTCTTATATTTTTTGATGAACAGCTGATGTGCTTTTGGGAGAAGATTCATAGATGTCTATACATAATTTGAAAATAATCTACAAAACAAGATTTCTTTATTATAAAAGCCTAATCTTATTCAGCATAAATATAATATTAAAAATAAGTATATTAATTATAAGTGTAAATACTTTGGTGCCCTGTGAACGAAACAATTTCAACCTCTGTTCTTGTAAATTTGAAACTTTTTAACATCTTGATGTCGTGTTTTCATTTGCCTCAATACTAAATTGCCTTCTTTTAATGAGATAATGAAATTGAGAATTTTCTTTGATTTTTACTTAAACCTATCCCTGGAGCGAAAATATAGTTTAAAGTGCAGCGAAAAAAACGTATTAAAAAACTAAGAATTAATCAAAAAAATTACAATTTATTAAAAGAGACTTTAGTACATAACATAACTGTACTGAAAGTGCATGCTTTGAGAAAACTGAGCAAACGAAAACTTGTTGATAGGGAAATATTTATGTGAAATTTCGGCGAATATCTTAAAAGCAAACACAAAACAAAAAATGGTTGCTTGCAGTGGAAATTTATTTTCATGTATTTTTTTTTTGATGGAGTACAAATCAGAATTTCACTTTGGTCATTTTTAATGTACATAATTAAAATTAAACATACAATATAACTGTATCGATGTTAAATATGTACTTAACTATACATACATACATATGTATTTTCCAAAGCGCGTATACGTAATTTGAAAGGTAACGGTAATATTTTTCGTCAATTCGGGAACATAATATTTTTGCAGTGCGAAATTTAGTAACTTTCTCTACAAAATAATGTCACGACAACACAAGGCAAGCTACAAGAAAACAAGTAATTTTAAGGTGAACAAAATAATTTTAATAGGTTTGTAAAGCATTAAATATATGATACATTTTTAATATTTTTTTCGAAATTTTTCAAAATTTAAAGATTAAAACAAATTTTTTTTATTAGAGCAGGAAGGAGTTAGCCTAATTAGAGAAATTAAAAAATCGACACGCAAGAACAGGTGCGCATTTTTTTGTTGCCACTGTTGTTGTTGCAGTTGCACTAACAATTGCGGCAAAAAAATGTTTCTTAAGCGCCGGGGCTGTAATTTGCACCAATTACTAATATTCTACTAGTGTTTTATTCTAATTCTATATATTCGTGTACTGCGATATTGTTAAAAAACACCCAACAACTATACTAACTTAGTTTGTGTTAATTGCAGAAAAACAAAAAAAAAATTAATATAACCTAAAAACTAATAATCTCACAAACCGTAGCGATCGCATTTGCATTTGCAATACACAATAATGTACGTGTGTGTTTGTCTTCACCAACGAAATTTAACTTATTTTATATAGATATTGTCGCACAAGCACCAAAAAAAAAATAAAATGTCCGAATCGCGTGTAGCGGACTTCTGCATTCACAACTACTACTACTACTAAATACTAAATAGTTTGCAAATTTTCGTAAAACCGTCGCACTGTTACCACGCAACCACCGCATACACGCGCCAATCCTAGCTCTACAACACCGCCACCCTAGCTGCAGCTGCACCTGGTTGTGTGTGTGCGTGTGTGTGTTTTAGCATATGTGCATGCATGGCGCCAATTGGCCGCTCTAACGGCAACACGCATATTTCGCATGTTCCATAACTACAATTTAGCGAAAAAAAACAAAATTATTTATTTATGTATGTATGTATATTTGTAATTTATTATTTTTATTATCACTGAAAGATAACTTCTAATTTGCATGCGTGATTCAGCACAATTGCAACCGAGCAGTTGCAAGTCCAAAAATTATTGCCTGCTGTCTCACAGTTTTCATTATGCACATTGTCATCCGCATCACCGATCTCTAAAACGCTGAACCTCCTCGATCATCCTCATTGTAATTAAGTTATAGAAGGGTATTCACAAAGCCTTTGAGTTATCCATCACTCGATATGGACACTCGGAGTACATACAAAATCTTTATAAAGATCACACTTATTGATATAAGTGTCGAAATAGTTTTTGTTAAAAGCAAAATTAAAAAAAAAAATAGATGATTGCGGTATTAATTGATGTATTGAAGATTTATACAAACCTGGAGAGTGTTTCTGTGAAATTAAACCCGCAATCTGAAGTTAGAGTCTATCCATTCCCAGAACGATAATTTATATGTATTTATTATAAATCACAGAGTTCTTTAGTATCATCAAGTTTACTTTAATTGACCTCCGTGAATATACATATGTTCGCTCAATATTAAGTTTTTAATTGTTTCATGAGCAAATCAGAGCCCTCTTGTGAATACCTTTTACATAACGAATATTACCTGCCCATTCCATAAATAAGTGCATTAGCTGATTACTACCAAGCCAACTCATGAATTCATCGAAAGATCACCACCAAATTCATCCCCATTTCATATCAACATTTCGTGAAATCGCTTTTGTTGTGCCACCTAACATATGAACTTTATCATAAATAGAAAAGTCAAATGTCAAACAACTATAATCTAACATGCTGCACATACTTTTGTTTTCTCTTTTTTCATTTAACATAATTTTTTTTTTATATTTTTATTTGATCAATATTAAAGTTCGTAAGATATATTCTTTAATAATAGCAATGAAAGTTAATAAGAAAATGCTGAAAAACCAGCTGAGTTTTATATGTTTGCGTTTTATTACATAGTGTAATGAAAAGTTAGGTTAGATTTATTAAACGATTACGTTTTTTTCTATACGTTTTCAATTCATTGCACTTTTAGCCTAAAATGCTGAAATACAGTATTATTGTACGTTCCCAACTTGGCGCACTCTTTATGTAAATCACGATACAGATACTATATACATAAGTAGTTTTCTTTTTTCATTTTATTCAAGCTATTTCTTTTCTTCTTCAATTTAATTACTAATTTACTTTAAACTTTAATAATTTCAAAACGCTTTATACAATATCACTTGACGTTAATTTTGAAAAATTTATTGGATAAAAAATTGTTAGTATTAGCAATTGAGTACTAGACACGCACCTCCCATATACATAATGGACTGATCAAAAATACTACAAGTGTATTTGCTCTCTAAAGTTGGAGGCGTAATATATTAGACCTAAACATGGATCAGTTCAAAAAATTGTTTATGAACATGTTCTCTCTCTATTATTTTCCTTCAATATTTCTATTTATTGCACCTGTTCATTTAAAGCCTAACAATAAGTAGTAAATCTATTTAAAACCAGACAAGCTCCAGAGTTAGATAGAACGTTGCTCTCTAGTAGGCTGTTAAATCTCTAATTTTCAAGAGTGTTTGATTGCAGGAACGTACCAAAGCATTAGCCAATGGTTTTGGATATTCATGGAGTTTAGATATATATTTCCTTCGGATTTTCTCTACCTCCTTCTTTGTCATAAGAATATCAAGATCTGTGTGGATATTTTCATTTTCATGTACCGTGGTGAACTCGGGATTGTTCTAATAATTTTAGATTGGAACCTCTGCATTATATCAATGTGGGTTTCACAGGTCATACGCTCCAGTTGAATATCATATGTACATCCAATCGGCGTTGTGTCGCATAGTATAAAAGGACTTTGTTGTCTAGGCTAAGAGAGTAGCACAGCACTTCCAAAAATAGTTTTGTTTATATCTTATCTCAAATTCTTTACTTCGAAAACAAAAACAAACATTCTGGATCGCAATGACTGAATATCTTAATTAATGTCAATAAGGCATTTCTTAAATTATAAGTGAGTAAAGAAAAGAGTCGAGGTCCATATATGTATTCCTAGCCTCATATTAATAGTACTGCGGTTTCTGGAAGAATAATTTTTTCGGTAAAAAAGTTTTATAATCAGTAAAATTTCAACTAAATTAAAGCCTTCCGTGTACTAGAATTCATATATAAACCAATAAAACATTAAATAATTTAAGGAATTACTACTGATTTACTAACCGTCAAGTGATTTAATATGACTATGCGTATTTTTGTTTCAAATTATTTACACACTATCTTTTTTATTTGTTTCTTAAACAATTGTGAACTGCACAAATTTTAGTAATCCAAGCTGCAAAACTATATACTACATAATTATAACTGAACAATAACTCAACGACTCACCAGAATTGCTTGAAACTTCTTTTACAAATAAATATATATATTTATATACATATGTACGTAAAATTGTATAGTCATAATAATGGCTATTACACCTGCATATGGTATGTACGTACATATATATGTCTACAACTATACTCTTATACATATTTAATACTTATGAGACTATCAACTACTTACATACTTACTGCAACTTAATTTTATGCCTTTCACCTAAGTGAGATATTTGTTAAAGCAAAATATTAATTAGTAATACAATATATAATACATACATATATACTATTTACATACCATACATACATATGTACATGCTTCTTGTAATTTGAAAGATATTGTAAAAATGTTGTATTTTGAGGAGTGAACTTAGTGCGTTCACTTCGAAAGTATGTAACCGAAGTACATATACGAATGTATGTACTGTATGTACTGTATGTTGTATTTGCCATATATTAAATATATCATTTACTCGTACATATGTATTAGTATAATTATGTAATTAACTAACGAATAATCGTAATTATGCTGTAGTTGAATTAGGTGTGTGTGTGTGTTGCATGTGTGATTTAGTATTTTATCTAGCGTACATATGTATATTCCGACAGCGGAGACAATACTCGGTCGCCATAGCACCATCGAGATACGTTCCATTCACTTGGGTGGAATGTTTCATGCCGAGGAGGAGATACAAATGACATCGACAATGCCGAATTTCATTGGCCAATTGCAGGGTTTCATTTTCAATGGACAAAGGTGCGTTGGAGTTACCTTATGTGGTTAGATTTATTTAATATGCCGTACTTTCAGATACATTGACATCGTTAAGAATTTGGGTCCCGAGTTATCGGCACTGCCAAGCGCTACCTTCAAGTTGACAGCGCGTTTTGTAAACTCACCGCCCGGTAATCCCTATCATGCGGCCACATTCCGTTCGAAGCACTCTTATGTAGGTCTGCCGATGCTGAAGGCCTACTCAAGCGTCTCGGTGGATTTCCGCTTCAAAACCGTCGAACCCAACGGGCTATTACTCTACAACGGTGGGCGCCGTAACGATTTCATTGCTTTGGAGTTGGTTAACGGTCACATACACTATACCTTTGATATTGGTGATGGACCGATAACGATGCGTGACAAATCACGCATACACATGAATGACAATCGCTGGCATCAAGTGAGCATACGTCGACCGGGACCCAAGACGCATACACTCACCGTCGATGATTCGTTCGAGATTGTCACATTGACTGGCAATAGCATGCATTTGGAGCTTTCGGGTATACTCTACATCGGCGGCGTGTTCAAGGATATGTATGCGAAATTGCCGGCGTCCATTTCATCACGTTCTGGTTTTGAGGGTTGTCTTGCTTCATTGGATTTGGGCGATACATCGCCGACACTGACCAGCGATGCGGTTGTGCCCAGTTCGTTGGTGGTGTCCGGTTGTGAGGGCCCGACCAAGTGCAGCCAGAATGCGTGCGCCAATCGTGGCGTTTGTGTGCAACAATGGAATGCGTACGTGTGTGAGTGTGACATGACTTCGTATACCGGACCGACGTGTTACGATGGTGAATAAAAGTTTTGAATGAAATGCTATTGAAGAGAAAGTTAACAAACATTTTTTTGTTAATTACAGAATCAATCGCTTATGAGTTTGGCAACAACAAGGGCATAATTCAGTATGCATTCCCTGAAAATATGCAAGCAGACACCGAAGAGGACAATATCGCTTTGGGTTTCATCACAACCAAATCAGATGCTGTGATCTTGCGTGTGGAGAGTGCGACCACACAGGATTATATGGAACTGGAAATAGTTGAAGGCAATATATTTATGGTATATAATATTGGCACGCGTGATTTGCCTTTAGGCGAAATTGGCACTAAAGTGAACGATAACACCTACCATGTTGTGCGCTTTAGCCGTAAGGGTGGCAACGCTACACTACAACTTGATGACTACAATGTACAAACACTGACGCCACAAGGTAACGCAGCATGAAGTTGGTATACTATAATTTTGGTTTTCATTGTCTTTAATCAACTTTTTGACAGGGCATCAATCGACCGTGTTTAATACCATGTCCAGCATACAAGTGGGCGGAAAATTTAGCCGTGGTGGTCGAACACGTATCGAACGTCCATTTGCGGGTGTTATTGCCGGTATGTCGGTGAATAAGTTGCGCATACTGGATTTGGCTGTTGAACGTGACCCACATATAACCATACGAGGAGATGTTCAATTGGTAACTGGAGTATTAGATAGAAATGATCTGCAAAGAATGCAGCAGGTTAGGGAATTTATTTTAAACAATCAAACTTGCAAACTCTTCAAATCTCAAGTATTCTCATCGTAAATAAGTCTTGCAACAACAACAAAAAATTATATATATCAATCAGTCGATCTCTTCTCTTTAGTCATATGAATAAATAATTTATGAGTCATTGTGTGAACAACACTTCCAACAGTCGCTAGCACTTACACACACACAAGTGCACAAATACATATGTACATGTATATGAAGATTTTCATGAGTATTACAACAAAATTGTGTCTAACTATGAATAATTTCTTGTTTCGTTTTTCACACTTGTTATTAAAAAAATATATTGGTAATCAAATTTTAATTACACATTTTAAGCATATTTTATATTTTATAATATCATTTAAAATTTTGCCCTAAAATAAACCAAACACGCGGTACACATCACTGTTTTTACATTCAAATATTAAGTTAAGAATTACTCATATAAAAATTGCACTAATATTTTATCCAAATAATTCAACACGCGTACCAGATATGGCTCATAAATTATTATCATATACTATATTGTATATTTGTAAACTTTTCATACTAACTAATAACATTGTGGATTGTTTCGATGTAAAGTTCTATAATATTGCATTCGCATTCTTTAACCTAATATTATTTTATTTTAAGCGAATACCAACGATGCTCATGAGTATTAATATATAATAATTGTAGTACAATTAATAAATATTTATGTAATTGCACATAAATATTATTATTACTAATGGCATGCATGAGCCTCGGTTGGTATTCAAGATGCTTATTTGATTATTTGCAACTTTTACTGCACTTACAACTATAAGAAAGCCTAACACATTCTACTCACATTTATTTATTATTATATTTATGAAATTTTATTTTGTCTTTCTTCGTTTCTTGCTAATGAGTCCATAAAATTGTATCCAATAATTAAGTATAACGAACTAACAACTGACTCGTTATATTGGATTCGTCCAATCTTGTTTGGTTATGTGCAAGCACCAATCAAAAAGGAGCTTCGTTTTTGTTATTTTACAGCAACCGCGATACTCTTAGCCAATCAAATTGACTTTTGTTTGGAATTTTCAAACTCATTTTATTTATTTAAAGACTTCCGTATACATTTTATGATAGATATTAAGAAAATATAGAAGAGGAGCTTTCATTTCATTTTTAATGAAGATATAAAGATATCATTAGGAATCCACTGTATGAGATATTTCTGATAGTAAGGAAATTAATTAGACTGATTTTCTGCACTCTTCAATCAATTTTAATTTGTTCTTGTTCTTGACAGATATAGCGCGACAAAGGATATGCTATAATTGATTGATTGCAGTCTGAGGATTTTAATTTAGACTTTTTTAAATAGGTTTTCAAACCATAATCATATGCCTTCAAGAATAATATATATAATAGAAACTTTCCTAAAAATTTACGGATTTTTATAATAATCAATTTCAATATTTCAATGATGAAAAATGAGAAGAATGAATATCTTTATCCAAATATATAATAGGAAATAAACTTCCAGGATACGTCTTTAATTACATTTGCAGCGGATAAAAGGACAAATAATGGGTAGTTCGGTTACTTGACAGCTCTTTATTTCATTTCAACTGTTTTAAAATTTTAAACTGTTTTTAAGTTATTTACATCTCTAACCTTACAAACATATGTATAATATTTTGCTCTAAAGCACACTTTCATGTAATTTATATTTGGTCCAACTGTTTTTTTAATCACATATTAAATTATGCACTAATAAATTCCAGCACATTTTCGCACAAATCGTTTACATACATACATACTCGTACATATGTATACATAACATAATATTGTGCATGATACTCGTAATAATCATAACCGAAACTCTACATATAACATTTCTCATTTATTTCATATCAAATTGCATTGCTTGTCTTGTAACATACAATACTCGCACATAACTTCTAACATACATACAGACATTCATACTCGTACATTTTCATGCGTTGTAATGAATGTCATTAAAAACGAAATCTGCTTTGATTTGCTTTCTATGGCAATGTTCTTTATATTATTCTGCATTTCATGACACTTGACGAGCAGACGCCAGCAAGTGGTTATCCTGGTGCCATTGATGATCTGATCTTCTCGGGTGCTGGTTCCGGTTGTCGTGGCGATGACGAAGATGAGTGTACACCACCATTTGAATCGGGTAGCGGTGATGATTTGATCACGCCTGTCTATGTGCCACCCACAAAACAAACAACAACAGCACAAGTGGCTAATACGGATAAAACTAACGGCACTGAGCGTGCCTGTGATGATGAGGATTGTCTGCATGGATCTGGTGATTATGGCGAGACTACGGAGCAGTTCACTTCTACCAGCACGGCCAAGGGATCAGGTGAGTAACGGTGTTTGTTGTATACGTTAAAGTAGTAAAGAATTTATTTAAAAGTTAAATTGCCATTTAGTTAGTAGTCAGTATGGTCATTTCATTGGCATATCACTCACAATAATTTTGTTAACAGGGAAATTGAGAAGAAGCACTTAAGGATTGATGGTATGTTATATAGAGAATCTAATAAGCTGGAAAAATAGATAACCTATAATTATTTTAAAATTTTTTTAAATATTATTTTTTGAGATTGGTAAGAGACTCGGCGTTCCAGCTAGATACTTTTATAGATAATCGTTTTCTGGTACTATGTGATTTCCAAAATACAGTTCTTGATTTTGGGTTGAGGTGTTAAATGAAACATAAATAAACATAATACATACAACACATACATTTGAAGTTAGGTTAGGTTAGGTTAGTCGGTTGGCCAAAGCCACACACGGACCAGTTTTGGTCCCTTGAAATTAATTGAGAGACAATTTTATTCAGGATAATTTATTTTAGGGTTCATAAAACATATTTGGTAATCGGTTCTAAAGGAGACAGGTTTTCGTAATTGGAAACTGAACTGAGTTTATATTTGTTAAAAATTCGTGAACAGAATTCCATCCTCCGATACATATTTGGGGAATATTATATTCTTAGAAAAAAAAATCAAACAATTATTGACTACGAAATCTTTCCACATATTGGAATATTTCAGTTTCAATTCCCAATAACTTTCATACTGAGTTTCTTATATAATGAATATTATATAGTATTCGGATCCGCGGGGGAGCTAGGGTCCAAATATAATGATTATTGAGTACAACATATTTTTTATAAGAGCTTTCAACACACGGTAATTAACTTTAATTAATTTAGTAAATTTATGTCAAAAAGGTTCTCGGTATATAGTTGTTAATCATTTTGTAAGAATTAATACGGATGAATACCTAGTAAGATGTGTATACGAAGTTGTAAAATTCAAATAATACATAAGAAGTTATTAATTTTCAGTCTTCAATTCTGTTACTACATTACATACTTTTAAAATGTCTAGTTTCTTTTAACTACCGTAATAAATATTTACTAGAGTTATATGTAGGTATGCTACTAAGTTTCTTCATCAATATATGCACCATGTTCTCAATACTTTCCTAAGCATCTCTATATTTTCCTATCCCAGAAACCTTTTCGACCGCAATCCTTTACACAAAATCGAAATTATCGAAAATATGCTACGTAATCGATACATATTTATATTAAAATAATATATACAATATTAGCATGTGTTCAATTACTAGTTTGCCAAATATTGCTGATTATACTACAGAGGAGTAAACTAGACTAGTAATTATACTCTAGTCTAAGCTAAAAATGTATATTAGGCACTTGTGCACAAGTGTTTGTATATATGTATATAGCATGGCTTTGTCCAGTCAGCCCATCAAGAGTTAGATTATCATATAATTGTAGTAAACATTATTATTTCATAACGTCAGACATCCAAATCGCAATTCAAAGCATTAAATTTCGCTAAACCAGACAAAGAAACAACTAACTACCAAAAAATATATATTATATATATTACAATCAACAACATCTCAATCAGCCAATCAAATCAATCAAACCAATCAGCCATACTCGTACATACCACCACAACCACTGCCGTTCGCCCATGGAAGCTCGTTACTCGTTTCTTGTTAATCGCTGTTCCACAACTTGAAATCTTGATTTCATGATTCTGAGTTGGAATTATCTCTTTCAGAAAATGAACTCTTCATATTTCTGACTCTGATCGTGCAATGGATTTGCCAAATGCAAACAATGCAATCGTAAAATGAGCGGAATGTGTGGGGCGAACGGGATAACAACAACAATATTATGCAATTGAAAAGTATTCGAAATAAATAAAACGAAAAGGCCAAAAAAGAAATTAATTAAAATAATGAAATATGATTAAAAAATTCCAAAAAAAAAGTTTAGTTTACTCACAACAACACGACCATGTCCACCACGTTCACGATCTCAACAACACTTGCAAAATTACAACAAAAGACAACATCACCACCATTTTGCTGGCCGCTCACTACTACTACTACTCGTACTACGCGTTAAACTGTTATGTAATTACGTTTTAACTACTGGCTTAATGGCAACGACGTTTATGTCTAAGTTTAAATGGGCTTAAATTGGTTCAACGTTCAAAATATATATGTATATAATAGAGAATATAAATAAATATGGGGAGGTGTATATACAACTATAATACATATGTACATACAATGCATTATAAATAATTGATTGTAAGCGTTTATATAGTTTGTATATGTGGGCAGTAGGCGTGTAAGGCGTATAAATAAGTGAAAAATCAGGATATGTATGCATATGTTTGTCGTTACAGATTTGTATGAATGCACACTGGTAGGGCTAAGCATGTAATTAAGTATGTATATACATATAAGTGTATAAGTAACTTAGAAATGCACATGTTATTCTTTAAAACACATATCCCCCTCTAATTGATTTACAAATTGAACCTACTTCTCTACTACTATGTACCTATGTATGTACGCATATGTTTATTATATATTCATAGTTGATTATTGCAATTATATACATATTTACATGTATAAGAAAATTATTGTTTTACGCACTTACTCTAGTTACCCACTTACATATCTATTGTACATATGTTTATATGGACCTTTGTTGTCTAATTATTATCAAATACTCGTATATATATGTATGTCTACATATTTGTTGAATTTGTGCTTTTTTTGGCAATTAAATAATAAGCAAAGCAATAACAATAAATCAAATTATGATGAAACTAATATACAAATAAAAGTCTGTGGTGCTTTCAAAGATCATCTTAATTTTTTTCTACTTAGGAGTTCCAAGTAATTCCTCAAATCGATATCGTTGAGGTCAAAATATGGCATGCAACTTACTTATTTCACAAGTGTTTTGAAACGGTGGCAGTTCTGGTATATACTATCTATAAGTAGTAAGCTAATGGTACTAGAAAGGTTGCAATAAAGAAGAATTGAATACAATGGGATCTCATAACATAAAAATACTTACTCTTTTTTTTAATTTTTTGTGAATTGAATCTAAGTCATCTGAGAAAATCTGTTATCTTGGAACCAAACATATCACCGAACAACATTCAAGAATCGGTCTCAATAACATTGTAAACAACAATTTAGAAACTTAAGAACCGGAAAAATCATTTAAACATTACTTCTTAAATACCTAGATGGCGATCTGGATGTTCTCCTGATAAAACATCAGTGACAGGTTTATAATTATACTCTTTGTCTTCTGTCTGACTGGTATAAAGAAATCAATTGTCGAAAATAAGATTGAAAATGAATCTGTTGAAAAATAATAAGGTCAAGATAGGTTTCCATTGAAGAACTGCTAACTTTTTTTTAAGGAATAATGGACGATTTCCTCGAATGAAAGAAAAATTTTCTGTTTTGAGAGAATAACAATTTTGGAAGGTAGTAAACACCCAATAACAGGGTCAAGACTTAGGAAATATTAAAAGATTATCGGCAATAATTTGGGGGGTCATATATATTTTATTTTGATGATAAAACTTATTGTTGAATAATTGTATTAAACAATGAATGTTCAACTCATTACAGAACCCAATCATGATATCATATCGTCGACCACAGATGGCGCTAACCGCCGCATAGATACATCTAGCACTACCACCGAACAACAGCGTTCCACCACGACCTTGTCGAGCAGTGTGATGACACGCACCGAGAGTCAGACGTATGCGCCACGTGAAACCACGGTGCCATATAGCGCTACGACGAGCATAGTCACACAGCAGCGGCAAACATCAACACCTACTTCGATCTACACTACATCCACGCAACGAGCATCCACTTCTACACTGACAACAACAACTAGCCAAGCAACACCACCACCCGAAATCCATTCCACAGCAACAGAACATCAAACTACACCGTATGACATTGTACAGGTGTTCAGCGGTGGTGAGGGCGGCGAACGACATCACGGCGATGAAGATGAGAAATCGAATATGATTTTCAATGGTGAACACACGTCATTGCCGGAGGAGCGACCACCACCGCATATACCCTCGCCACATGAAACACCGCCATACTATCAGATGCCACCACAGCAACCGCCCACATACGGTAACAACTACCGCTCCAAGGGCAAAGGTGGACGCGTCAACTCTATCGAGGAGGAACGCACCGCAATGATAATCGGCATTGTCGCCGGCATACTCATAGCTGTCATACTGGTCATATTGCTGGTGTTGTGGCTGAAGTCGACTGGAGATCGCAACTACAAAACGGAGGGCGAGAAAGCCGCTGCCTACGGACATAACCCGAATGCGGCGCTGTTGGGCAACAGCAGTACCAACGGTTCCTATCATCAGCAGCGCCATCACGGGACACACCATCAGAATCTGAGTAACGGGCACAATGCCAGCGGTGGTGGTGGAGGCGGTGGTACTGGTGGCAGCGGCAGTGGCAGCATGCTGGGCGCCGCCGGCGTCAGCAGTGGCGGTGTGGTTGGATATGGTTGCATTAGCTCCGGCATGGCCAGCACTGGCGCTGATGGGCGTCCACAAATGGCTGGGTTAGTGCAGCCCAAACCGAAGAAGCGGGATTCCAAGGACGTGAAGGAGTGGTATGTGTAAATTGTTTTTGTTGGAATGAAGTGGGGTGTTGCAGTGAGCATGTTGGATGTCTTGGATTAACAACAACAGTGCGGTGTTAAGTTATATGAAGTGGTTAAGTATTTTAATATTTAATTCAAATTAGCAATAATAAATTTATGGAATGCATATTTAGTCAAAGGCACACAAAACACCTATACGCAAACAAACAAACACAGATACACAAATACACTTAGTGAAATAACAAATGGGGTCCAGATAGTTCGGAGATACTCAGTAATACAATTTATGAAGGCAAAAAAGCATAAATACATACATAACGGTTATTAACTGGGCGTTAAAATATTCGAAATTCTATACGAAAATGTAAGCAGGAAAAATGGCAAGTACTAACAACAACAAACAAACAGCTAACAACAACAAAAACCAACATAATAATATTTCAAACAGTTTAACATACATTATATATATATATAAATATACTAACACTGGATAATTATTAATAATAGCAAGTTAAACAATAAGGTAACAACAAAAAAACAAAACAAAAACTCATATGTATGTATGTATATGTAATGTACAAAAAAGCAAAACGAAAGCGATAATAATCATGAGGTTGCATCAGCGGCAGTTTCAGCAATGATTTGAAAACCTACTTCTTGAGGAAGCTTAGCAGTTAAAAATCCTCAAATATCATCCGCAACTCTCCAGAAGTATATTGAAGACCATTTTCAAAAATATTGTTCCATAAAGTTCAAGCCTATGATTGGCTCCAATGTTTAAAATTTAATACCATATATTTTTGTGTTTCTTATGACAGCTTTAAGCTTTCCAGTTCACAGCTTTATACTAACAAACTTCCATTAGCTAATTACAGTTGATCTCCTTTTTACACGGTTTTTTTTTGCACGGTTTTTTTTTACACGGTGTTTTTGAACACTTCCCAGTTACCATTTGTACACGGTTTTACTTTTTTTACACGGATTTTTTATTTTAATTGTATACTTTTTTGCAATAAAATCAAAATTCCATACGTCAATACGTCACAAATCCAATTCTGTTAATAGAATTTAATAAATTTTAAATTAGATTTAAACTAAAAAATACAAATTATAGATTCGAAAGCCAGTGAAAAGGTTGCAACAATTTCAATACGTAAACAAATAAATGAAGCTATATGAAGAAGTAAGAAAAAAGAAGACACAGCGATTATTGACGAAACTGTGAAATGTATAATTTTTTTACCATTCCCAGAATAGTTGTTGTTTGTTCCTTCTAACAGTAATATGTACCTACATATAATACCAGAAAAGTCTATAACAACAACAACATTGTAAATACTCTGTACGAATAGATAGATTTTCATGTAAAATAAGACCTTTTTTACACGTTTTCTATTTTTTGCACGATTTTTTTCTTAAATTGGTCCCAATAGCGTGATTTATATAAAAATTTGATTTTTTTTGCACGGTTTTTTTTACACGTGTAATTTACTGTCCCAGTTAACCGTGCAAAAAGGAGATCAACTGTACTAACAATTTTGGAGTATATACTACGACTTGCCTTCGGCTATTTCGCGATTTGTCGACTTTATATGAATTGCCTGTTTCGGCTGCTGATGTTCCAAGTGAATCCAAGTATTATTTTGTGTTATAAAGCAGTATACAAAACCAATGGGTTTCTTTGTTGAAAAGTCCGTTTGAAGCCTAAGTATGGTTTGAGTTGAGTATTAGCGTGCAGGTAAATAAAGCTAGTGGCCATAAATGAGTATGAATATATAATACTTAATGTAAATTTAGAATACATAAAATTATAAGAAAAGTAAGAAGACACTGCAAGTTGTCTCGCGGTGTATGGAACACACACAAAGTGGATTCAACTAGCTTGGCATAAAGACGAGAATGTTTATGAAATAGACGAATAAATATACTTGAAACAGTGTTGGCAATAATAATAGAAACACAAAAAAGAAAATAGCAAAGCATTAAACAAAAGAAAATGTTTTAGCAAAGAATTGCCGTCTAACGGTGAAAATCTATGGCTTAATAAATTATATGAAAATACTACAAAAATAGGCAAACAAACAATACCAAGTAGTTCCAAATTCCAGCAAATCTATATAAATATTTAACCAAATTTGATTCGTTGAATTCTTCATGTAAAGTTACAACAACAACAAAAGGAAAAAATTAAATAAATTATGAATATATATATATTATATAAATATAACAAATGTGGTGCTGTAATAATGTAATACTTAGTCCCAAATTTTAAAAATTCAATTCAAAATCTTTAATTTAGTAAAAAGAAAAACTTAAAGCTACAAACCAAAAGTAAATTAAACTAACAAACAACTTTAACAAGCACTTATTATAGTGATATACATATTATAAATATAATGACAGAGAATCCGTGACAAAAAATGAAATTTAAAACTAAAGAAATCGAAACTACATTAAATACATATATAATAAACACATACTATAACTATTGGCTTTGACACTGAAATTACAAGTAACGGCATCAGAAGCTGAAGAACACTCCGCTGTACGATACTTGCGACAGGATTTACACGTCATACGCCGATTTAGACACACGCAGTCATACGCTTGCTGGAATAGCTAAAACTCAAAGCAAAAAAATGCAAAACAAAATGGCTGACTTACTGCACTTACTTGCAATGCTCACTACACACATACACATATAAACACCTTAACTAAGCCACACACGCGCATACATATATAGCTCATTATTTGATCTCTCATATCGGACGCCGCTTGGCGTTATGTATCTTTATATGTATGAAGGTAATATATTGCCAGTGTTCACCGTATTCAACAATTTTTTACAATATTTATTATATACAAAAAACACCGTAATAACTAATAACAGCTATTAGTATGCTAAATATTTTACAAAAACAAAAAAAAAAAACAAATGCGTGTTTGTATATCGGTTTTTTGTATGCTAAATACAATAGTGATTTTTTTTGTGTTGGTTTTTTAAGAATTTTTGAGAGACTTTTTGTCTACACTTAGACTTATATATATATGAAATGCTTAAACTTGGACATATCAAATGCAAAAGAAAACACACATTTTGAAATGCAAACATTTTACTAAAACTAACTAAGAATTATTAAATACAAATTGAGGCACACAAAAGCGTAATCTACAAATACATATATCACCACATCACTTGCAGCATGCGCCTAATACCGTTATATTGACTTTGGTTGCGGCTTGAGATGAAGCGTGATTGGCTCATTTTTTATTTTATACTTTTGTATTATTTTTTAATTTTTCATTTAATTAATAGAAAAAAAATAAAAATTTTTTTATCAGTTAACATATTTTTTTCAATTTTTTTTCAAAAACACAAGCAATTTTTTATGTAACATTTTTTTTATATTTTAATATTATTTCACTTTATTGATAATTCGCCTTACTGTATGCTATGAAAAAAGAAATTGCATACTATTTATTAGCTCATCTGTTACATTGGCATATGTGACTGTTAAGTTTACATTACTGTTAACACTACATTTGGGATAAGGATATTAGATAAACTGCCAATTTGTATTTTATTATAAAAGTTCAAAAAAACTTGAAATCTTGATTATTGATTGAAATTGCCTCAAAATATTTTATTTTTATTTTATTTTATTTTATTTTATATTATTTTATTTTATTTATTTTTATTTTATTTAATTTAATTTAATTTTACTTTATTTAATTTAATTTTATTTTATTTAATTTAATTTAATTTAATTTAATTTTATTTTATTTTATTTTATTTTATTTTATTTCATTTTATTTCATTTCATTTTATTTCATTTTATTTTATTTTATTTTATTTTATTTTATTTTATTTTATTTTATTTAATTTAATTTAATTTAATTTAATTTAATTTAATTTAATTTAATTTAATTTAATTTAATTTAATTTAATTTAATTTAATTTAATTTAATTTATTTTAATTTAATTTAATTTAATTTAATTTAATTTAATTTAATTTTATTTTATTATAATTTATTTTTTATATGTTCATAATTTAAATGCTAAAATAATGGTACAGACTAAACGACAATCGCTTGAGAAAAACGTTCTTCAATAAGTTTTTTTAGTTCCGCAGATTTAAAGTATAAGCTCTAACACTAAATTTTAGTTGCTTTCATTCACCACACTAACACTTAATATAAAAGATACTCACCAAGAAACACACTGCAGGTCTGGCACTACTTAATTTCACTCATCTCGATCGTAAAAAAACAAATCAAATTAAACTAGACAGACACTTTACCAAACACAAATAAAATGTAACGATTTTTGACTTATAACAAATAAAACATTATAAAAATTATTAAAATATAAATTATTGCATTCAAAAATTTACTAAAAATTTGTGCACCCCGAAATTGTCGTTGAAATCACAAATCAATTTAAATTTTACAGAAATTCTCTTTGCAAATTATTATGAATTATTGTACACAATGGAAACTGAAAGGCAATTGAACAGAAATTATAAAAACAAAAATCATAATACAATAACAACTCTATATTTTACTATGATATCTTATTGTTGCAATGTATGTACGTGTACTAAGGAAGCGTCCGCAAATTTGAAATATACAAAAGTCACATGCATTTTCTCCTAATATTTTCAAATGAAAGAATAGAGTTATACAAATAAACATATAAATAACGTTGTGGTTGCCACATATTTTGGAATCCATGCAAATTTACCTCCGAAACACACTAACTTATGTAAGCACGCCCAGTTATGATATTGCACAAGTAAAACTGCATTTATTGATATTTATATTATTTCATGGAGATATTTCGAGATATTTTATTCATAGAGGCATGCAATAGTGTTGGTAGAGAGTGGTGTAATTGTGGTATGAAACATAGACATGCTTATAAGCGAGTTAGGCTTATTTATAAAATAATTTTTTTTTCGTTGGTTGTATAAGGGTTAAGGCAACCTAAAACATCTTTAAAGCTTCTGTAAAGTTCATTTTAGTCAGCAAATTAAACAATATCTAATGCAAACTCTTCAATGAATGTTAAAGGACATTTCCAGTGTGGCAAAATGTTACTCATACGCACTGGGTGACCGCTGAAGGCATACAATTCATTATGTATAGCCTCAATAAAATTAAAACTTTTAAATTTAAGTTTTTATAATTTTAACAAAATATTGTTGAATTTTGTTTTCTTCAATTTTTGATAGCGGCTATAATATTTGATTCTTCTATGATTCAAATGGTATAAACCAAATGTATGTATGTAGCATTAATTAACAAGTATTAGCTTAAAGAATTACATATATTTAGGTAAAAAGTGTAGAAGTGAAACTAGGAAAGTAAAGTAAAGAAAAAACAACAGCAACAACAACAATATAGCTATATACTAACAAGAGATAGGCAAGTAACGCAAATGTTATGTACACATGTATTTGTATGCAATACATATATACATGCATACATAAATATATACGAATATGTTAGCTGGTAATGTGGAATACATAAGTGACGGTTTGGAATGTTAATAAATTAAGCAAATTCTCACTTGCATTCTGACATACATATGTAACTTTACTCTAACGACCATATATATATATATAGGCTTAAACCCATTGTTATTTATTATTATAACTATATATATATATACATATATTAAAATAAAATAAAAAAACAAAAACAAAAGTGTATAAAAATATCAACTAAATATATTTAAATAAATATATGTATGCATATAAAGACACATGCCATACATAGAAACACATATTTAATTAGTACACATGAACACATACATACATAATAAATTACTTACATACACACGCATATACTTAATTACATAACGTATATAGGCCGCATATAATGAATGGCGTAGCAAGTGACGAGTTGAGATGATTCGACACAAATAAATTAAAATATATATACATATATACATACATAGGTACATACAACTAAATAATAACACAAACATCATTAATATATAGTATATATATATATGAATACAATGTGTATGGTATAACGTATGTAGCGGCAGTGATTGTTAAATTGCTTTGTTTGTTTGTATTAGATTTTATAATTTATAATAATAATAATAAAACAAAAGAAGTTGAAGAAAACAGAATGACTGATAAATCGCAAAAATAAAGTAAATCTAATAACAAATAAATAATAATAATAAATCATATTTATTGAAAATAATGTTGTTTTTTAACAGTAAATATGATGGGTAAGCTACTAGGAATTGGGAAGTTAGAATGAGTTTTATATACAGTCGCAACATGTTGCACAGTGTATAATACAACCTAATGATTGTTTGTAAGGCCCAGTGGCGAACGCAGGAAAAAAATTTGTGGGGGGGGGGGGGTTTAGGTAAAAAGACAATGTTTCATTATTTTATTCACAAATTTAAGTCTAATATTCTTTTATTTTGGGCCATAACATTTAAAATCTCTTCCTTCGTCACGTCTATATCTCTATGGTTATTCAAGAGAGCGTGCTTCTCCAGTTTTATTTCTTAAATATGTTTTAAGCCTGCGAAGTGAGGAAAACGAGCGTTCACTTGAAGCGACAGAAATAGGGATTGTTTCTCCAATCTTTAAAAAACGATGCACTGTTTTGAAAATTTTTGCATCGCAACAATTCAACGCGTCTAAAAAAGTTTTGGATCTCTTTGTTTGATTTAACCAGTTCCTGAAAATATATTCAAAATTTTAGTTAGAAAATATAATCTGAAGAAAAGATTTTTAACCTTTTCCACATTCTAAATTCAGCAACGAAATCATCGGGATGTTCTACATCAGCGGACCACTGCTTTTCTAAAACACGAACAGTCTCCTGCATCTCAATAACGTCAAGATTTATGCATTTATTTGGCAAAATGTTTTCAATTTTGGAAAGCAGCTCTCGATGTTTTAAGTGCATTTTCGACTCACAATTCCCCTTAAATCTAAAAAAATCCAGTTCAGCAGCCACAGAGTTATAAGGTAAACTCATTACTTTGAAGCAAATTAAAAAAAATGTCTCTGTCCAGTTTATATTTTTCTGGGTTTTTTAATTGGCCTACATTCCCACAACTTTTTAATACTATCCAGATACAATAGGTATGTTTTTAGTTTAACATTTTCATAGTTTCAAAAAATTAAATTCTATCAGCAGAAAAGTATCAAAATAGGCCGTTTGTGAACAAAAAAGTATCAAATCACAAAATTTAGAAAAAAAAGTATCAAAAAAGATACAATTGTATCAAAACGGCAATGCTATTAGTGACTAATATATTCATTTATTTAACATATTCATACATCGTCGGCAGAAAGATTGCTTTGAAAACAACAAATTACAATTTTTCAAATGACTATGTAGAATTAAATTCTATTATTTAAAAATTCAATAACTTGGGGGGGGGGGGTGGTTTAACACCCCAAAACCCCCCCTGCGTTCGCCCCTGGTAAGGCCTAAGACTAATCGCGATAGTTATAGAGTTATATATATCAAAAAAATCGGACGAATTCCAATCGGATATCTGCCGAGGAATTCGCGACCGACAGTTGTCATAATTTTCCTATACAAAGGCTGGCATCCATATAAAAGATGTACTACAGTCTCGTCCTCTTCTCTTTCTTGGGAACTTCTACAGTAATCATTGCATGGTATCCCCAATCTGCTGACATTTCTACCCATCAGACAGTGTCCCGTTAGCACTCCAACTAGAGTTCTTATATCATTACATTTAAATTTCAGTAATCGGCGTGTGCTGTTGAGCAAGTCAGGGCTTGTTTCCACAGAGACGCAGCCAACTCTATGACATATTTATGGATTAAATGTTTACAAGTGGCCAAGGTCATGTATATTTCCTTTTTATCAGATCGGTAACATGGTGCCTAATCTGGCAAGTTCATCGGCTTCACAGTTACCTGGAATATCGCTTTACCATAGATCCCATTGCAAGTTTATCGTAAAATGTGAAGCTAGTTCTACTGACAGCTCAACTCATTCTTGCCGAAAAGGCACCTTCGCACACTCGTTTAGGTGGGAGATAGGTTTGGAAAACAGATCCCTTCGTATAGATACTTATCCCTGTGTCTTTGTCCGCCTAGCCCCTATCCCACTCCTCTCTAGAGGGGAAGGAATATTGAGAGCTGAATTAAGATTTAACTCTACTGTATTAAGAAAATCCGAATGCTCTTTATTACAGGGAAGATTCTCTCAATCTAGGTGTCGACTTCGCTGGCATTTGCTTACAAAATAAGTCTATAGACACTAAGTAAATAATATCGATATACATAACTCATACATACACATATGTACACCCAGTAGATAATTTCAGAAAATAAATGGACTTAAAAGGGCTTCTCTAAGTCGAAACGCTGTGGGGGTCTTCTAATATCGCTACTCGTAGAAGATCGTTCAAGTTGGCGTTTACTCTCTTGGATAAACTTTAGAAGATTTATTTCTATATTCATTTCATTCATATGTTATTCTTAAACGATGGTATATTCGACATATATACTATATAGTACATAGTACATACTAGTACTTTGTTCCACAAAGCTTTACGACTAACAAGCTACGTTCGGGTATAACAAATAAACTACCGATAGTTAATGTAAGCGGATTTTATTTAATTGTATGAAACACGTGCACATACATACAATTGTACGTAAATAAGTTTTTGTTGTTAGTTTCTTGTTAGTACGTTGATTACAGTTGCTTTAGAGCTGATAAGACCAACAACAATTTATTTATTTATACTCATGGCACTTGACATTGCGCTAGCAGCGAGCTAGTGATCGGCTGATGTGTAGACAAGTGGTGGAATTTCAGTCGAAAACAAATACTCACCGCGATAGGTTTGAAAGACAGTGCTTTTTGTTTTCGCGTAAGATAAACATAATTTTAACACACTTGCAATAAAATGCAATTCGTCGCATCTGGTAAGCTTTTGTTGCATTTGCACGCATTCATAAAATTAATTTTAACATTTCAATTACGTATAGAGCATCCACATCGGCGTTTCAACCCATTGACTGGTCATTGGGTGCTGGTGAGTCCACATCGCATGCTGAGACCATGGACGGGACAACAGGAGGCGCCACAGAAAAGCAATATACCCGATTTTGATCCCACTAATCCACTAAGTCCAGGTGTAGCGCGACCAAATGGCACCGTATGTTTTGTGGAGCAAGCATATTGTACTTGTTTAGATATAATTGATTGATTTTGTATGTATGCAGGTGAATCCCGTATATACGGGCACATTTGTTTTTACAAATGACTTTCCGGCTTTGATGGAGAACAATCCGGTACCACCACCATCTGATGATCCGCTCTTTCAAGTGTCGGAGGCGAGGGGTACTTGCCGCGTTATGTGTTTCCATCCCAAATCGAATGTAACACTACCACAGATGACTGTCGCCGAAATAACAGCTGTCATAGATGAGTGCGTACCTTATACCACTTGATCCCATTATAGATTTATTTTACCATAAGTACATTCTTATTCCAAACAGATGGATCAAGCAGTTTAATGAGTTGTGTAAGAAATTCCTCTGGGTGCAGGTGTTTGAGAACAAAGGTGCTGCTATGGGTTGTTCGAACCCACATCCACACTGCCAAATATGGTGCTGTTCATTCCTGCCAACGGAGCCGCAAATTAAAGACGAACGTTTGCGCAATTACTATGCCAAAAACGGCCGTCCATTGCTTGACGATTACGTGAAACGTGAGGTGGAACGTAAAGAACGTATTGTTGTTGAGAATCCTGATTGGTTAGTTGTGGTGCCGTTCTGGGCTGCCTGGCCGTTTGAGACACTACTCATATCGAGGAATAACAATAAACGCATAAACGATGTGACACCATCGCAACGCGAAAATTTGGCCAAAGTTATTAAGGAGTTAACAACCAAATATGATAACTTATTCCAGTGCTCTTTCCCATACTCCATGGGTTTTCATGGTGCACCGACTGGTGAAGCCAGCGATGCTGACACGTCACATTGGACACTTCATGCACTTTACTATCCACCTTTATTGCGTTCAGCCACTGTACGTAAATTTATGGTTGGGTTTGAGTTATTGAATGAGGCACAAAGGGATTTAACACCAGAACAGGCAGCTCAACGTCTACGTGAAATTGATGGTGTTCGTCATTACTCGGAAAATTAACCAAAGAAATATACATATACATACATATACATACATATGTGTGAAAGTAAAGGGAAAAGACCGACACGCAGTCAAGTGCCATTGACAGCAAGTGTGTTATTTAAATGCGGTCAGAGAGCTAACGTGCCTTGTATGTATAATATTGGAAAATTCAAAATCATAAGCCAAATTCTATTTAAAATAAGTGGGTTAGAACTTCGTAATTAAAATAGTGAAAAAATTTAAATGTAATCAATGCTCTATCTTAGAACCAAAGAAAAAATAATAAAAATAATTGATTTCCAATTTGTCAATACATTGAATTTTTTTTATTGTTACATACATAGAAAGCACATATGCACATCAATATGCGTGTATAATGTAAATTTAATTTAACCTACTATCTAAAAGTCTATATTTACTATGAATATATAGTATATTATTGAAAACATTATTTGCACAACTCTGTTACCGAATTACATTTTAATCACGCAGACACCAATTGCTATAACAATAATTGTCGCAACTTCTATAACAATTTAATAACATTACATTGAACACCTTTACTAACAAAGCTACATTAAATACTTTTGTAATACATTGGTAAATAACGCAACAAATATTAGACAAATAAAATGCTTCGCTTTGTATGGAGATCCATATTAATGCGTAGCAATATAAAATATTATATACTTGTTCCAATATATAGTCAAGATCCAATCTTACAAATGGCACAATTGCCTAATTGAGCATTCAAATTTCAAATACAATGTTCCATATAGTTAAATAGTTAGAACTTAGAATTTCTTCATGACAGCGCGACTTTCAAGTGCTTGCATTTCACTCAGTAGCAGAGCCACATTATAACGTAGTTGATGAAACATTGACAGTGGAAATTCCAGTGTGCGGTAACGACCATCGGGTAGTTGAAAATGCAATATAATAGTCGGCGCATTAATACTGCCATTACATGTGCTGTCGCAAAAACAAATAAATTATAGATAAGTTAAAACAGTTTCCAGAAACACACATACCCCTCTCCTAGTGATATGTTAATGCGCCATTGTAGGTTCTTCGGATTGGAACGTGTTTTCTTGGCCTCAATGAAATTCTTTGTCAACGAGGCACGATGGTTGTACAGTACTTTACTCAAGTCTTCAACGCATTCATCAGTAAATCTGTTGAGACATAGTGTATGTAAAAAGAAGCACTAAATTTTCTTAAAAATTATTTACCTCAGTTCCTTAAGGCAGTCTCGTAGTTCGTGGTCTTTAACAATACCCTTTGGCGTACGCAAAAATATTTGCATTATTTGCAGCACGGCTGCGAATAATTCACAAAAGTTGTCTGGAATGTCTTGACCCGAATGTGTAAGTTTAGTCAATTCCAAGTCTAGTTCTTCCGGTGAACACTTGGAACTCTCCAGATAATGTACAGAAACTTTAATAAGCACCCGAAGTACCGGTTTTGTTAATTGCGGAAAATATTTAACATAAGGACGTACGGTGCGCACCATTGTATATCTAAAATTTGAGGACATTTTTGTGGACGTATCGCTTTTATGGCGAATTGTAAAAATTTAACTAAGTTTCTCCGATTTTATTGTATTTTCTGCCGACTTTTTGTTTTGTGTTGTACACAAACAGCTGTTTACTAGGCGTAGCCAGATGTATAGTGTTTTCTGCTTTGTTTGACTTTTGACATTTGCTTCATCCTAGACATAAACCAATTAGTTAGGTCGCTAATACAATACAATGCAACTTATCATACAACTGATGCAGTAGGTCGCAACACATTTTAACATGGCAGGAAAATGCATTGAGGAAGTAAAATAATTGAATAAATAATTAATGTTGCATAAAAAATTGTTATTTAATATCGTTATGAAAAATCAGCTTCAAGCAATATCGTTTAAAGTTTTTTTTTTCGGTACAGAGATTGACTTGTTCAAGTTGAACCGGGCCACTTGTACTGAGTTTGTGATAAATAGAAAGCTTAAAGCCAATATTAATTATATAGACATATTTCCAAAGAATCCTAAGTTATCTTAGTATCGATTGGGGGTTGTTTAGTATCAGAAATCTTATTTCAACCCAGCACCGAAGAAACTTCTCAGGAACTACAGAAATTAGAGCCACGTATGTATGCAATGATTGAATATTTCACTGAAGAATCTTTCTATAAATACAGTTGAACTTCCTTAACTCGAATCACCATAATCCGAAAAAAAACTTCGAGTTGAGAGACTTCAAGTTATAGTTTTCATTAAAACTTAAAATTCTCCAAAAAGCCATGCCTTTGTGACATGATTTATGCAGTCCACAAGTTTTATATCATATTTTTTGTTTGCCTCCATACGATAAAGAGCGACTCTTTGAAAATCCTGCATCGATAGTAAAATTTTGAATTTTTTATTATGCCTTCGTCAAAAAATTTGTTTTATGGATGGAAATTTGTGTAAAATTTGAATTCTATTATTTAAGCGTTCGAGTTATGGAGATCTTCGAGTTATAGAAGTTCGAGTTATGGAAGTTCCACTGTATTTAATTTCATCAACCCCACTTAGTTGTTCAAGGAGCACATTGATGTGTGATGGGATACCAGTGCCGGTGGTATCACAATGAATCTTAAAGTCCTAGATGCGTCGTTCGGGATCCACTATACCTATACTAAAATGACTTCTTCATATTGAACCGGACCACTAGTACCTAGTTGGTCCAAGATAGAGTGCGAAAAGTCAACATTAATTGTTTAGAGATATCTGGAAAGGTTTCTAAAATACCTAATTGCCATTTGTTTATTATAAGAAGTAGAAGTCATAGTTCCAAACATTTACTGAAGAAAGAGAGGTAAATATTTAATTTTTCAAGACATTTTGACTCGTGAGCCATTTAATGCATGAATTATTCACTGAAGAGAACGGCCTTTTCATATTCTTCAACATTCTTTCTTAAAAAATATTTACAATGAGTAATCGAAGTTCCAGCTGATCACACAGTGCTAACGGTTAATTTTTAAAAAGTGACTATGTATGTACATATATTTATGTAACTTCACTCTCCACTAAACTGGGTGTGACCCTTTTTTTACTACAAGCACTTTCACTACGAACTCTCACACACATGCTAGTGATCTTGGCTGACTGAAGCGCTGCAGCGCCAACCCTTCGTGAGCGTGCACTGCAAGCGAGACAAATAAAGAACGAAAATTCTGCTCGAACACCCACCGACCGTTAAATAGTGTAGCGTTTCGGAAACGCCGCTGCTTTTTTACGTGCCAAGTTCAATATCATTTATGCAATTGAAAGACGAGGGCATTTTATTTACGTACTTTATGGTGTGACGTGCAGCACACCAACACACACACCTATGTACTGTATGTGCAATTTACATAGAATATATATGCAGTTGCAAGTCTTATTGCAAATAAGCAGTTATTTTTAGGCAGAAACTGCAAAAAAATCGCCAACATAACTTGATCAAGTGCAGCATACAAGTGCATGTATGTATGTATGTATGTATGTATGTTTGCGGCAATTTCTCCCCCAATTTTCATAATTTCATGTTTTGAGCGCTCAAAAAATAAAGCGCTCTCGAACTGCATGACGCACACACACACACACATGCAATGTTATTTGACTTCGTTAGTTTGCGAGAGTCGCCTCAATTACCTCACATGTAGATATGTATGTTTGTTTGTCTGTATGTCTGCGCCTAAATTGGTTAGTTCTCTGGCTTTGGCTTTGGGGCTGAGACCAGCCCAAACGCTACACCTAACCAACGTTGCAGCGGCTTTGGCCATGGCTGGTGTTGAGCTGTGTGATTGTTGTTGTTGTCGGTGTGCTTGTGACCAGCCGACCGCGCAACCACACCACTTGCCGTCGCTGCCACCGGCAACCATTAGCGTTGCTGTTGTGCCGCTCTTGCCACCAACCAACAGTCAAACAACCAAACAGCCGAAATGTGGCACTTCGTGAGTACGCTATGCGCGCGCCGCCGTCTCTTGTTCGTGTTCCTATCGTTTGTTATCCAATTGTAATAAGAAAAGAGCCATAATTTCTATACGCCACACACACGTACATTGCATCGTATGCTCCGCCACGAGTGTGCCATGGCTGTGGCAGTGCTCAACGGAAGCGCTCAGCTTGTTAGCTCGTCGCCACAGCAAATGGTCTCAGTCAGTTCTTGGTGAACCGTTGTGCTGGTCGTGTCGTTTGTCGCTGCCGTTGTTTAAACGCTGCCATTACTGCCATTACAAAAACTTGTTCCGTGTGTGTGTATATTTTCTTGTTGTTGTTACTCTAACTGTTACTGTGTTTGTAGTACAGGTTTAGCCTTAGCCTCGACTTGAGGGTGTGCTACACAAAGTGTCAGTGTGTTTTAGTAATTATACATACGTACGTATCATATGCATATATAAACGTTGAAACCATTCTCTGTGTGTATATGTGTGTGTGTATGTGTGTTGCATACTTAGTTTTGGTCTGTTTGTGCAACGGTTAATTGGAAATCACCGAAAAAAGTCAGTTTACCACAAACCGAACGCGTCAAGCATACCTTACGTGCTGCTGCTGCTGCTGCCACACACAGCAATGACTCGGCTGTCATATTATTACTCAGTTATTGATTTTGCATTTGATGCGCCTTCGCTGTGTGTGTGCTGCAGAGCTTAAAATGTTTTTTTCTTTTTTTTAGTTTTTGAAAACTTAAATACAGTTGTTGGGGAAAACACTTGTGTATGCTGAGAAATGATTGAAAGCTGACGATAAAATATTTAACGACAGCGCAAACAGCGCTTTAATGAGCGTGTGACAAGCTTACAAATGCGTCTTCGACGTGGATTCACTTACACAATGTGGCAAAAGCGTGTTGGTGTGGCAAGTGGCGCATGTGAGCAGCATTTGGAGAATGTGCTACTTAATTTTTTTTGATTTTTTTTGTAATTTTTCAAATTTTTTTTACATTTATTTTATTTTATATTTTTTTTTAATTTTTTTTAATTTATTTTAATTTTTTTTTTTTTACAATTTATTAAATATTTTTCAATTTTTTTTAAATATTTTAAAATATTTTGTAATTTTTTAACCAAAACCATAAGCATTTGCTGCTGCTGCACGAGCGACACAGTCACATACATTCTCCTGTCTGCGTGTGTGTGTGTGTTTGCACAAATGTAAAGCGAACACATAATAATGAAAACATCACAGCAGCTACTGTGTGTAAGCTCAGACTCGCAGCAGCAACAGCAGTCGTACGAAAGACGAAAGAAGTCTGTGCGCTACAAGAGCCACAGCAGCAACAACAACAACAATTGCGTAATTACGTTCAGCGCTTTGGTGGTGCAATATTTAATTTATTTTTATTTTTTTTCATTTTCATTTTCGTTTTTTTCGCTTTTTTGTGAGAAACACCAATTACAAAGCATTCTATACAATTTGAGCGAATTAGTTAACCACTTCACGCAGCAGGCGAGGTAGGAAGGAAGCCCTAGTAGAGTGCAAGGACTGCTTGCAGCGCCGTTTACGTGCATGAATGTGCAAAATGTCCTTTATAAGCATATGTGAATGTGTGTTTGTGCGTTTTTTGCACATGCACAAGGATATGCGCCTATGACGTTAGTGACATAACATTGTAATTATAGTGTGTGCAAAAAAATGGGAATCCTTGAATGAAAGTTTTAAGGGATGCGTTTGTGGCTTGAAGGGCGCTGCAGCAGAAATACGCCGCGCAAGTAGTAAAAGTGGAAGGTAGTGAGGGGGACCCTTCACAATCACATTTTATCGCCTGTTATCGCTTTAGTTGCATGCGTCCCTTGCATAATGAGCGCAAATTCAGTGCTTGCAATTGACAGCCACACAGCAGCTACTGCTTAACAGGGTGGTCGGCTGTTCGCCTGTTGACCATATTGACTTGGGGTGCCTTACACGCGTTTATCATATTCAAATACATATCTCCAAGCACATATTTCATCGACTACTCACACCAAAACTAATAGCTTTTCTTATCCTTAATAGCTTTGTGCGCTCCACTTGCTTATTTGATTAGCACAAATGTCAATTGACGCAAAAAAACTCAATAACAACAACAAATTGCCAGTACCCTCGTCCATTGTGGGTTGGTTGGTTGCATGCCACCCAACGCGTTTTATTGTGCATCCAACTGTTTTGGATTTCGACCACTGCTGTTTAGCGCTTCCGTTGTGAGCAATTTTGGACCACTCAACGGACGCACTGTCCTACTGCAGCAATCTAAAGTACACAGTGTCTGTTGGCTGTGCAAATTTCAAACAAAAAATTTTTTTTTTTTGTTCCAAACTGTTTTCCATAATTATATATATAAGACAAGTGCTGGTCACACCCTTTTGCGTTATAAAAATATTGAAATTCGTTTTCCGCTTTCAATATATATGAAGATATTTTTAGCAGCCGCGAAAATCGTAACTTCTCGTAAAATTCTGTTATATCAGTTCATTTCATAAAATTTGGTGTATTTATTCACAACATTGAATTAAACATGTTTCATTTCATTCATTTATTCATCAAAACCAAATACTTCCAAAAAAACTGACACATTAACTTTACGAAACCATGCACATGAGTCATCCAGCAGTCTGATAAACAACTGTTTCTAGAATTTTGTAATTCATTGAGTATTTAAGCTGAGCTTACTATTTATTATAAATGATTCAGTTTTGCGGTTAGCTATACAATATAACTATCCATTTTATCAGAATCCATATGGCATAATAAGGTATTTGAGGCGTCATCAATTTTGTATTTTTAGAATATGCATGCTTGTAATATTCGAGTTTCGTGCCTTTAAACTTGTTTACAGTTTTGTACATGACAAAATATATTTCTTCTGAAAATTGTTATTACGTAATAAGTGTCTCAAGTGTATCATCTAAGCTTAGTCATTGATAACACTATACGTCAAAATGTGAGTACATATTGGACAAAACTGATTTTTTCTGAGAGATTGAAACATAAGTAAAAAAATGCATTATCCGGTTTTCGAAATTAGCCTCCAAAATCGAAATATTTAGTTACGCCGTTCGAAAAAAGAATATTTTTTTAAATAATATATCTTAATTGCAGGATAGAGTTACTAAAAAATCCAAAATATGGAAATAATCTAAATTTTCTTCTTAATTTAATGGTGTATAAAATTTGTCCGTCAAGTTTATATGACAATATATAAGTTCATTACACAGAAATTTCGACTTTGAGTCACGTTTTTTTTATAAATTTTTGATAAATGTCATTATATCTGTTTCCGCTAGCCGAATAATGATATATACAGCCACATAAACATTGACAATTGAACAAAATATTTACAAAATAGTTGAGTTATCTAAGTGAAGCTCCGTCAAAATATTAAAAGTACTACCCAAACGGTATTTTTATACTCTCGCAACAAATGTTGCTAAAGAGAGTATTATAGTTTTGTTCACATAACGGTTGTTTGTAACACCCAAAACTAAACGAGTTAGATATAGGGTTATATATACCAAAGTGATCAGGGTGAAGAGTGGAGTTCAAATCCGAATGTCTGTCTGTCCGTCCGTCCGTCCGTCCGTCCGTCTGTGCAAGCTGTAACTTGAGTAAAAATTAAGATATCTTGATGAAACTTGGCACACTTATTTCTTGGCACCATAGGAAGGTTGCTTTCGAAAATGAGCAAAATCGGACCACTGCCACGCCCACAAAATGGCGAAAACCGAAAACACATAAAGTGCCATAACTAAGCCATAAATAAAGCTATGGAAATAAAATTTGGAACATAGGATCGCACTATGAAGGGGCATATTTGGATGTAATTTTTTTGGGGAAGTGGGCGTGGCCCCGCCCATTACTAAGTTTTTTGTACATATCTCGCAAACCAATAGAGCTATATAAACCAAACTTTCTGCAGTCGTTTTTTTTACCCACTTCCTAATACAGTCCAAAAATGAAAGAAATCGGATCATAACCACGCCCACCTCCCATACAAAAGTTAGGTTGAAAATTACTAAAAGTGGGTTAACTCACTAACGAAAAACGTCAGAAACACTAAATTTCACATAAGAAATGGCAGATGGAAGCTGCACTCAGATTTTTTTACAAAATTGAAAATGGGCGTGGCGTCGCCCACTTATTGGTCAAAAACCATATCTCAGGAACTACTCGACCGATTTCAATGAAACTTGGTTTGTAATAGTTTCTTTACATCCCAATGATATGTTGTGAAAATAGTCCAAATCGGATCACAACCACGCCTACTTCCCATATACCAGAACTCTGAAGACGATCTGAATCGTGTACTTTACAATATATAAAGTAAGTACTAGTGAAGATATCGGTGCAGAACTTTGCACAAATACTACCTTTATAGTGTAGCAGCCCCATTCTAAAAATCGCCGAACCATAGGTTTTCAAGGCCCCATATATCGAACATGAGGACTTCTGTGCTTCTAACCTAATATTATGGTTTCCAACTTTCAATGGACTTTATACAATATATATGACGAATATGTGGGTCAAATTGTGTATTATATAATATAAATAAAGTTAAATAAATAAATTGCGAGTTACACCCGAACTTAGCCCTTCCTTACTTGTTTTTCTTCAAAATTTGTAAAACGTGATATTTCATTACTTTTTTATTGTGTTAAGGGTCACGTAAACTGTAATTCAATCAATGTATCATGTACATACATATATATGACAATGTATAGCACAAGTATTTGAATTCCATTGTGTCAAGTTCCACAGTTTTAATTAAAGCTTTAAAGTAAAACGAAATGTTTTACTTTTTATAATTTCAATAAGAGTAATAATCGGTAATAATAATTATTAAGCTTCAACAGTACCTCCAGAATGCAGCTAAATTTTTTTTAAAAATAAGTTTAATGTTCTGGCATTGTTGTTCCCATATATAGCCTCATATGGTCAGCTTAAGCACAGCTCTGATATTGGATAATACATTTTTGGCACAATTTGATTTTTTTAGTAGCCACTCCCACATTCCATCCAGTTTAATCTGCGAATTTAAATTTTATATTTACGAAAGTGCAAAGAACAGTTAAAAATAGCTTCACTGAGTTTCTTATTAAAATTGGATGCTTTCGAAAACAAGACAACGAGACTTAATAGCGTACTAAAATTGTATGTTTTTTAATAATGAATTTGTTAATTTTTGTTATTTTTTCGAAGATACGAAAATTATAACTGGTGATTTTTTCAACATTCAATTTTTTCGGACACTTGCTTGAAATTTTTTTAACCTAATGAAAAATTCTTATCTCAAATAAAGCCAGATTCTTGCCCATAACAATAAATTATACGCGTTTTATATCTTCTTGAAGACCACATATCTAAAAAAAGAACAGCCTTCAGCATAATCCTCCAAAAACATTTTAACCATTTTTCATACGTTCCTGCCACACTGTATGCACTGGCTCGTGCACTCTCGGCAGCTTATGTAAGTGATTGGTAAACTGATTGCACAAACAGGCAGACGACTACAGCGTCTTTATTGGCAATTGTCGAATTTTACCGTGACTGCATTTGCAGTAAACATGTTTAAATGATTGCGATAATTTCGCTTTGCCACCCCCCGACGACATAACGCGTGTATGTGTGAGTGTGTGTGTGAGTGTATGTTTCTGCCTAAAACTAATCGCTGAAAAACTTACATAAATGCCATGTGAAAATCGTAAACGCGCGCGTCGTATCAAATCAATATCGACGATACGCTCAATAAATTATATGAAGCGTTATAAGCAACTCTCCGTGTCAATATGCATATATAAATCTAATAAATAGCTTATTTTTTTGTTGTATTTCAAAACACGGTCAACTCACCAACTCGCTCGACAAACGCCTACATCAATCAAAACACGAAAAACGCTGTCAACGCCGCTGCAATTGCCGTCCACACCGCATACATCTGTATATACATATATACCTTATACGCCTTTATGCGTGCGCAGTAGTATAAGTCTAGGCAACAACCTAGAAAATAAAACAAACAAAAAACAGAAAAAAAAAGTGTGAAAAATGCCATCAGCGTTCCGCAGGTGCACGCTGCAGGCCGCGTTGCTCGCCTGCCTATGCGTGGCAATGTTGCCGTTGCGCGCCAACGCCAGCATCGTGGAGAAACTACGCGATGATCCCGATCTGTCGCAGGTAAGTCAACAACTCAACACAGATATGTTTCTTATTGTTATATCAGTTTTCAACGATTTATTTTTTTTTCCTTTTTCAATTTTTCTATTTGAGATCTGTATTTATTTTAACTGATTTTCCTTTTTTGACGTTTTTATTCTCGTTAGTGCTAGCGTTAATGCTATTGTTGTTGTTGTTGTTATACTAGATTTGTGTTTTAACCCTCGTCGTCCCCGTTGTTGTTGTTGTGCTCCCTATTAGCTTGTGTTGTCGTTGTCCTCCACCTTTGACTTTTCGTGACTGTGTCCTTTAAGCAGCATATAACCTTAGATACACATATACAACAACTATATAAAAAGTCATACATATGTATAATACATTTATCCTTCCCTCTTTATACTCATATTTACTTAAAAACTTTTATTTGAGACTTAGGCCTTATAGACTTGCTGTTTGAAATTTAGGATGGTGCGTTCAAAAAATAACGGGAATTTTCTTTTTTTGAAAAAATATTTATTCATTCGTTTACTTTAATGTTATTGCCTTTAAAGGAGTCTCTAATCGATAATATGGACTTATGCCTGCACTTCTTCCAATCGTCGAAACAATTCTCCAACTCGATTTTTGAGATAGTCTTTGGCTCTTTCAGCGATTTCTCGTAGATATGCTTGTAAAATGACGGCTTTTTAAGGTTTTCTTTATTTTTGGAAATAGTAAAAAGTCACATGGAGTCATGTCTGGCGAATATGGATGGTGAGGTATCATTACAGTATTGTTTTGAGACAAGAATTCACGAACAAGCGATGAAGTGAGAGCTTTTAACAAACGAACAACGCCAAGTTCATAAAAACACGTTTAACATTAAAAATATTGGACAATTCGGCTCTCCAAGCCCTTGAAATTTTATATTATTAATTTAAAAAATTCCCGTTATTTTTTGAACATATGAAGTACAATTATTTGCTCAATATTTATTAGCCTTTATATAAATGTTGTTGGTACATACATACATACACACCTATAGAGAACTGTGTGTACGCCAGCCATTCGGATGCAATTGGCGACAATTCCCTGACCTAATTTCTATGCCATTTTCTAGTTGCACTCACACACACACTGATACATTTGCACTTTCCTCTGCCAAGTTGACATCGCGTCACGGCGCTGCTGATGGCGTTGTTGTTGCCCTTGAATTGCCGCCTACCTACCTGCACGGGAAGCTGTGTGAGGCCAACTCAACTTCTGTTGTTGAAATTCGCCAAATTGTGGCAACAGCTGCTCATTCACAATTCGCTGCAGCATGCAGGCGGCACGACGCACGAGTGGATTAACACGTCGTGTTGGATTTGTTTTTTTTTGCACCGTTGACGAATTGTGCAATTGTGCTCCGTTGACGAGCGTGGTTGGCGTCCTTGACCTCTCCCGTTTTGTGTTGCGTGTGGAAGAAAGGTTTCGCGGCGCGTAAAAAATACGCTAGAAACGCAAAAAAAAGCGTTGCTGGGAATTAGCCTTGCATCAAAGTGCGGTTTTACTTTACATTAGCTGGAGGTAAAAATGCTCGCCGTTATACTTATGTGTGTGTGTGTGTTTGTGCATAAAAAATCGATAGTTACACAAAACGGTCGCCTTAATTTATTGCGCTGCTTCTTGTTGGCTTGTTGGTTGGCCTTGTTTTGTGTTTTGTGCTTGTGTCCGCTTGCTTCCGTTTTAGCGCAGCCAAAGCTGGCGCCCCACAAACTCACCTTAAGCAAACTGAAAATATATAAATTTCTACAAGTATACATATGTTTGTGTGTTTGTATTTGCATCCTGTGTGAGTAATCGATATTTTTTTACTATTCTTCATTCTTTCGTTTTTCGCTTCACCCTTTGGCCATGTGAATTATTATTTTTTTTTGCTTTTTCCTTCTTAGCCATTTTGACATTTGGCGATATCCGTGCGACAGTCGGCGCAGTTCAAAGTTTGCGTCACCTGTGTGTGTGCCGTAGGCTTTTACATAATCCGTTTTATTTTGTATATGTATGTATGTATGTACATAGCTGTACTTTTATATAAGCAAATATACCTTTGAGAAAAACAAGAAATTCTGAGTCCTTTTGAGTGCAAATTGGTTTGCATGCTGTAGACCTGTTGCTTCTCAAGTAATCACAACTTTCTGCGCAAATATTTTTAATTTTGTTCAATTACATAAACAATAAAATTTTATTTCATATGTAGGTTAGTGATATATTGAATTATATTGTTGGAAATTCTCAGCACTTAATGAAGGCCATTGATTTCCTTCCATGATAGATGACCTAATAAAACTTTCAGTCATACTCGTAACATCATAGCAAGTTAGATATTATGTAATATTTATCAAAAGAAATTTTTTTTCAGTTCAAAAGCATACCAGATTAAGGATTTAGTAACAAATATTGTTCAATTCATACATATTCCACCAATTTTAAAATATTATAATTTGAAAAAATCTAATTATTTTTTAGTATACAATTTTCTTTGTGTGAGTTTAATTTACCTCCTCTAAAATTTGGAAAATTGACGAAAGCCCGGTGTTTTTAAGGTTATCTTTACCAAAACTCCTCTTTGTTTTCCACCATTTGCTGGCACTAGACCCGATTTTGTTTTAGATCTAAGAAGAAATGAACAATAACGGGAATTTTTTAAATTTAGATTTTTTAACCACAAACAATACTGCAACGATGCTCAGCCTCGATATTCGTCAAACATGGCTCCGTGTGACCTTTTCCAATTTCCAAAAATAAAAGAGAACCTTAAAGGGCCGGCGCTAACCAAGTTCATAAAAACTTGGTATAAGTTCATAAAATAGAATGGGAACTATTTTGAATTCAAGTAGACGAATGAATTTTATAAAAATTAGAATTTTCCGGATACCTTTCATACGATTCAGTGGTCTTGATTTCACACATTTCTTTATTGTGATCTCTAAAGCGAGCAAAGATTTTTCGTGATTATCAAGAATGTTCTCATAGTTTGGAAAACAACTCAATAGCAACATGTTGTGAATAGCATATATATTCTAATTTATACGACAAATAATGAATTCATCCACTATATTCCCTTCACCCTCTCCTTCCAATGATATTTTCTATTACACGACATCTTGATCCATTGATTTTGGTGTTTTCAGCTTGTAAATATAATAACTATTATTTCCATTGTTTCAAAGTAAGTAAGTAAGATAGGCATACTCTAACAATTGAATACGCCTATGTTCTCATCCCAACCAATTTGATTAAATACTTTTTTTAAGTTAATCTGCCTTGAGCATTCTCGCTTTCTAACAAAAAATTAATCTATTACTTTCATCAACAAATACCATCATTACAACCAGCTACAGTTCCTCAGTCGAATAAATGCTTAGAAACCTCAATTTACTTGAAATTTATTGCTATTAGCCGATCGTGCTTTCAAAACCTTTTCAAAACTATCGAAGGTGACACCATTTGATGCGTATGACGTATCGTGAGTCACAAATTGATTGACTTATCCATTCATACATTTTAAATAAAAGTTTGTAAATAAAAGGTAAATTTAGACATCCACACCTTCTTCATTTAAACATGCAAAGCAGGAGCTTTCGGCTTCCCCAACGAAGCACTGATCATTATTCCACAGACGTTTCTACGCATGCACGACGGTGTCTATAACGTACTCTTAGCTTCTTTCAACTAATTATTCATGCCAATGTGCGGGTACTTACGCACTAAAGACACTGTGTCGAAGATTTGTACGCGCCAAGACGCATTAACACATATGCATAATTATGCATGAAGACGCTGTGCGAGTCTCTAGGCAAATGCGTTTAGCCAATTGGAGTGTAAGAAGACCAGCAATCTGCAGCGATTTTGAATGTCGCTTTTTAGCACGCTTGTCCACAAGTGAGTGTGTGTGTGTGTGTCTAAAGCTAGAGTCATACTTTCTTTTAGGTTAGAGATGTAAAAGTTGTAAAAAAAAGTTTTTTAGATATTGTAGATATGTATGTGCGTAACCATTTTACAAGCCTGGCAACGTAAGCACAATGAACTCATTTGAGTGCCTCATTCATTGTTGGCTTGGTTCCATAGTTCCACAATGTAGCGCTGTTAGATACTCGTACTTATTATGCATATCTATGGCTGGCTGGCTGGCTGTCTGTTTGTGTGTTTATCTCTGGCATACTTGGCATTCTCTTGGCCAGCTTGTGTACATTTGTTTTTGCTGTTGTTGGTCATAGTGTTAGCGCCTTCTAGTAGACCTCTGCGCGCTGCACACCAGCTGCTCATGCTACCATAACATTTCACATATTAATACCCAACGCACACACATACATACAAACAATAGTTCAACTCATTTACATATTGTTATTGTTATTGTTGTATTTTACGCGCATATGATTAGTATTACCTCAGGCTCTTCTCTGGCTTTACACTGCCATTCCATGCCATTCATTGTAACGCGCCGAAAAGCGTTGCGCTCTGTTAGTTAAGTAATGCCAAAATTTCTAGCAACGAAGTAAAACAACTGCCAACAACAACAACAACACGTACTTTTGTTGTTGTTTTTAGCGTCCATTAAACTGAGTGTGTGACAAAGGGTAACCAGGTGGCTAACAGCAGAGTTTTCCAATTGTAAATGTGTTCTTCGTATTGTTTTTGTTATTTTAGGTTACTGTGAAACAAAAAAACAAAAAAAAAAAATAAAACTGCAAGTCAACATGAGTACAAATGTACATATGCATAAATAAGCTTGCGAAAAAACAACAAAAATGACACAAACTATTTACACATACGTGCGTGTAAGTGCGTGTGTGTGTATGTAGAGTAAAAAAGCCTAACTGGGAAATGGGCACACAAGGTAAATAAACAGCGTGAAATAAAAGAAATTTTTGTAGTTGAAAGTCATCATTAATGTTTGCAATGCGCTCGAACATTTTAAACGCTTATGCTCAGAGCTACACACAAACATACATACAAACATGTGTACAATACATACATATGTACATGCATAAAAACCAAAATATGCAGTTTGTTAAAAATAGACACAAACAAGTAAGGAAGGGCTAAGTTCGGGTGTAACCGAACATTTTATACTCTCGCAATTTATTTATTTAACTTTATTTATATTATATAATACACAATTTGACCCACATATTCGTCATATATATTGTATAAAGTCCATTGAAAGTTGTAAACCATAATATTAGATTAGAAGCACTGAGGTCCTCATGTTCGATATATGGGGCCTTGAAAACCGATTTTGGCGATTTTTAGAATGGAGCTGCCACACTATAAACATAGTATTTGTGCAAAGTTCTGCACCGATATCTTCACCAGTGCTTACTTTTTATATTGTAAAGTAATTTTCACAACATATCATTGGGATGTAAGGAAACTATTACAAACCAAGTTTCATTGAAATCGGTCGAGTAGTTCCTGAGATATGGTTTTTGACCCATAAGTGGGCGACGCCACGCCCATTTTCCATTTTGTAAAAAAATCTGAGTGCAGCTTTCAACTGCCATTTCTTATGTGAAATTTAGTGTTTCTTACGTTTTTCGTTAATGAATTAACGCACTTTTAGTAATTTTCAACCTAACTTTTGTATGGGAGGTGGGTGTGGTTATGATCCGATTTCTTTCATTTTTGGACTGTATTAGGAAGTGGCTAAAAAAAAAGACTGCAGAATGTTTGGTTTATATAGCTCTATTGGTTTGCGAGATATGTACAAAAAACTTAGTAGGGGGCGGGGCCACGCCCACTTCCCCAAAAAAATTACATCCAAATATGCCCCTTCATAGTACGATCCTTCATACCAAATTTTATTTCCATAGCTTTATTTATGGCTTAGTTATGGCACTTTATGTGTTTTCGGTTTTCGCCATTTTGTGGGCGTGGCAGTGATCCGATTTTGCTCATTTTCGAAAGCAACCTTCCTATGGTGCCAAGAAATAAGTATGCCAAGTTTCATCAAGATATCTTAATTTTTACTCAAGTTACAGCTTGCACAGACGGACGGACGGACGGACGGACGGACAGACAGACATTCGGATTTGAACTCCACTCTTCACCCTGATCACTTTGGTATATATAACCCTATATCTAACTCGTTTAGTTTTGGGTGTTACAAACAACCGTTATGTGAACAAAACTATAATACTCTCTTTAGCAACTTTTGTTGCGAGAGTATAAAAACAACAAATATGTAGTTTATATGTGTGTAAGTGCATATGAAGAAAGTATGTTGACAACCAAGTTCAGAAGGCATAATAATTACCGTAATTTGTGTTTGCGTTTTTTGAGAAAATTTTATTTTTTTCTCAACACTCGAGGTATTAACGAGTATTTTTTTTTTAATTTCCCACACGGTTCAAATCACATTAAGCGCGTAATAAATGTAGGAAAATAGTGTTAAGTGCCTCTTCCAAAATACAGTCTGTCACACCTCTAACTATCAAAACTTGTTTTATATAAAGAAGAGATCACATACTTGGCTTTATAATGAGTAAATATCACCTTTACTGGTTATAAATCCAAGTATGTGATCTTGGGTGTCGCCTGGGTAGAATGTACAACCTTTTCTTGAATTTTTATATTTCTATAAAAGTAAAAAAAAAATAAAAAACATGTTTTTATATAAAATAGATTATCAGTTTTAAGCACCCTAATTGCTCCTGGTGAACGGTAGCTCTTAATGAGATGAAATATATACTCATTTGAGCAAATATCCTTGGTTAAATTCCTAGTTGATCGGTATTTATCCAATCAGAAATACACACGATAATATTCAAAATCTTACTGTTTGGCAGTGATAGTAGTAGCTTGGAAGAATTCGAGATAAAACCATTTAAACACTTAATTCCCCTAAATTGAGAGATCACAGCTAATACTCCTTAGATTCAGAATTCAGACTCAAAATATATTCTGGTTAAACGCCTAATCAGATTTGTCATGTATTCAAAGCTTTCTGTCGACACCAGAGATCAAACTATATCACAACTGATTTTACGAAGATCTGTTTCTAGCGGTCCAAATATGACGCCAATTTTGGGTTACTTATTGGTCCATGGGTTTAGGCAAATCTTACTTCTTCAAAAAAAATCATTCCTGTAGCATTGTTGTGTCTCCGATATCTACATTTAAGAAGTAATTTATTATGAAGAACTATATTTTCATGTTGGTGACGCTGTTAATGTTGGTGCTGATTCGTTAACATGCTGATGAGCCAGTAAATACTTAAGTAATAAATTGTGCGTGCCGGATTCAGATTTGTGATGTATAATTGGTTGAGCTTTCTTTGTAAATGCTGTGAAAATGTTTACCTCGATCGGGAATAAGTTTGGGATGCAAACAGATCTCTACAAATATGGAAGCAAAGTTGTAGACCTTATTCTATACATTCCCGTGCCTATATACATCTCCATAGTATCTTTTGAGACAATTAGTGGCATTATATACCGGCCACTGCAGACTACGGTGTCATCTGCACAAAATGGGAATCCATTCGTCGGATCTTTGCCGATTCTGTGATTCAGAGGCGGAGACACCAGAGCACTTACTCCTTGACTGCCCGGCGATCGCGAAGGAAAGGGGACATACAATTGGGGCTCTTTATCCCCAAAGAGGAAGCATCGCATGCATCAGCCCTGCAACACTGTTAAGATTTCTTAACGTGACGGAGTTGGAGGGGGTGCTGTGATAACTGCAGAGGGCACAATAGACCTTAGGTCGCGGTGCAATCCTCACTATATAATCTAATCTTTTGTTATTAAACTCCATCTAAGAAGACAATTTTCATTGAAGCTTTAATTCGACGGTTCGGAACATGTATCTTGTGAGAACCTTACGAGCTGTGGATAACTAGTACACATCAAAGCTTCTTCAGGACTCGTATAATATTTATAAGAAATCAATTACAGCTGTCCAAGCTACAAACTAAATTCATAGAACGGATTCTAGACGCTCGCGTTTTAAACAAAATTCTTTGAAGTAAACCGCACAATTTTCAATCTCATTTCTTTATGGATATACGAGTGTATAAAAATATTTTCGCTTCTGCACTGCACTTTTCCTTAATTGAATATGCGAACTTTGCGTTCTGCACTTTCCGATTATTTTTAACAAATTGCTTAATTTAATGTCGTAATTTCTGCATAGTAATTGACCTTTGCATTTAAAGCGTTGACCCGTCTTCCTGTCAGAATCTTACAAGTCGGCATAAAACTATTTATACAAGCACATACACAACATATAAATGGATATTGTATTTAATATACATATATACATACAGTTATGTTTGTTAAATGGGTGTGTAACCGCACTTGCAGTCATGCCATCAGCCCACCGGCCCGGCCTCGGTCGCTAAAAAAAGTGCGTTGAAAGAAATTCTCAGCCAGCGCCGGTCACTTGTCAACATTGGCATATTACATACTCAGCCGTCATTGTTGTTGTTGTATTTCTCAAGCAGCAAATTATGTATTTACATGAAAAAAATGCATGGAAAAGCATTTAAGTGCAGATGTGTGTGAGAGAAGCATGCATGTTGCATGTAAATGCAGGCACACATACATACCAACATGAGCTTGTGTGGGCGTGCCTTTCATATTCATATGTGTGTGTGTGCTTGTGTGCTGGCGCATGTGTGGGACGCTTTGCTGCGATTGACATTAATGGCACTTAGATCCCATTTGTTGCCTTTGTTTACCGGGCAGTCGCTTTTGGCCTCCAACTCTGCATTTATGGAACGTGCTGAATGATGAATGCAGGATCTATGACTATGATTAAATGCACATGTAATCATCATATACATATGCATGGGTGTGTGTGAGTGTGCACGCGTACACTTGGTTCGGGAGCGGCAAAGTGCTCCAGCGACTACTTCAATTAAATTTAATTAAGATTTAAACTGCTCAACAACGTGACGATGACCTTAATGTAGCCACATCGATTGTGTCGGCTAGTAGATAGTATTATGAGGGGGTGTTTATTACATTTATGCGAGTGCGAGTATCAAAGCAAGAGTCAAAGCGTCTGTCTATGGGCATGACTTGCAAGGAAAAAGTGAACTTCATACATTTCTAGAATATAGATGTATATGTGTGACTAATTGTACATATGCCTGTGTGTGTGTATGCCATGTTCGTTCCCGTTTCACTTTTCACAGCTATGATGGATATCATATGCAAACATACGTCGACGTGGGGATGTGTGTCTTTTGGGGAAGTGTTAATTGAGAATTACTTTCATCAGACAGACAAAGCTTCTGCATTTCTAATATTTCTGCTAAGTGCATGTTATAAGTAGTTGTTGTTGTTGTAAGCTATCATCTTAATTTCCCACTTTTTTCTTTAGTTGGGGAAAACTTTCTTATGTGCGATATAATGATACGAAAGCATTTTTAATTGATCGAAAATGAACGCGTGAAGCATTTATATCATTACAACAACTTTTATTGTTTTTGTAAATGAAAATGATACCCGAAAGTTGTGTGCACCAACTAATAACAATCAAAAAATTAAATTAGCCATACTGCGCAATTGTTTAATGCAATCAAGAAAGCAACGCCTGCATGTAATTCTTCTAATTCAAGACGTGACATTGATGGATAGTATAAATAAATGTGACAGCGCAATGCAATGAATTACTTTTATAGCTCATTGGTTTAAGTAACTCATTTGATAACTGTTTTTTGAAGAATTGAAACTGTGAATTCTTATTTTCGAACGGCACTTGGTGTATATGAACGTTCCCAAAGCTTTATTATGTAGTAAATTTTACTTTTTAGTAACCGTTTGAAAGCTTTCATCGACTGCATCTTCTTTCAAGTGTATATAGGGACTGTTCAAACGATTAAGGATGATTTAAACAGCCATAAATCGCTCAAGCTTCACTTAAAAAAACAAAAAAAAATTGAACATTTTGCTTTCTGCTTCAGTACGCTTAAAAATAGGAACACAAGACCGAGTTTAACCAACAAATCATATAAGAAGTCTAAGGAGGCTCCTTTCTGCGGATTGGAAGAAGAAGACTGAAAAAGTTCGCGATGAGTTGCCTAGAAAATGTAGACGAAAATCTAACATCAAACCTTATATGAAGACTTTGAAGATTCTTTGGAGTTATATCTTTTAAAGCTTAAACTGATATTAAAAACTTTGAGGGCTATTAATTCAAATATAAAATCTTAAAGAGTTTGATGCCAATGGCACTTACTTACATCTTCGAAGTTTCTAAAAGTCTTCGGACTGCTTCATTGCAATTGCTTTTGATTTCAAAAAATATTTGAAGGAACACATGCACACTTTTCCTTCTAAGCTGTTATCTCAGTGACTTTTCCTGGATTAAAAAATGTTTACATTGTTCAGCGAATGTCGACAGATAGCGGTACTGGGGCTCTTGCACCTCAGGTCTCGAATTTGGTGGGTTAATAATAAATCACTGGCACTAAAGACAACTGTAGAAAAAAAACTTTCAGCTTTTAAGAACTCCAGCTTAATTTTGGATAATATTTATTGGGTCTAAAATTAACAGTTTTTATTTTTGGTTCTTTCAAAACACAACTTCCTTATGCTTGTACAGTAAAAGCTTCCGAATGAGAATTATTCGGACTACTTTTTGAAAAAATTAAAGCAATATATTCAGTACGAAAAATAATGTTATGAATCCTATCTCTACGTAGAATATACCTTTCTTTGAATAAGCTGCTCTACGCTGGTTCTATTCACATATATATAAATCTCAGACTCAAATAATTTATTTGCAAATCACTTATCTGCTCGCTATCTCTTCTAAAAACGTTTATATGTGAAAGAAACAACAAATTTATTGAATTGAATTTAATACAGGTGTGTAAATGATTTCCTTATTGAAGTTGTATAACGTCCTGCTATTAATTATACCAGTTTTTGTGACTTATACCAGTTGTTTGTTCGACCTGTAAATTCGATATAATTTGTAATTTTTTCTGAGAAGAGAATTTATTTTTAAATATTTACACCCACTTACATATAAAAACTATTTCTTTCTGTTCCATGTAATATTCTACGTTCAATTAAAAAAAATGTAAATTCTATAAATACACTAGGGCTCTTAAAATTATTCGATTAACCTGAAAACCGATTATTCGAATATCCGGTTTGTAACCGTTCGTACGAATATTAACCGGTTAGCACTATTCGGTTAGTCGCAATGTTCCGACTATTCGAATAGTCGTTCTACTGCGGTTATTCGAATAGTTATACTGTCACTATTCGAATAAATGAAAATTGTTTGCAGTCTAAAAGCCTTTGATTTTCCAGATATATGTCCGTATTTTCCAGATATATACAATGTGCGGTATAAATCGGTTGAGAAGTGTTCGGGCAGAAGGGCACGAGCAAAACCAACCACTGACCGACCCAAAAAAACCGGTTCTTCACAGAAAACCGACTACCCACTCGTCGAAGTTTTGCCCCAAAATGCCCCAAAGCCCCACCCACCGACCGCCCACACTGCCACGAGTGTGTCCCAAAAAAACCGGTTCCAAAAAGTAACCGGTTACTGCAGTTCTAGGCATATGCCGCAAAAAACCGAAAAAATTCGGCAGCAAGTGGGTAGGGGTATAGAATAGCGAACTCAAGAAACATACCACGCAGTGTTGTATCAGTCATATATTAATTTTGCATGTGAAACAACAACAATTTTGGTATGACAGTCATAAAGAAATAGCGAGTTTTTTGTTAGTTTTAATATTTCACTTTTTTCAATAAAAATAAGAAAATTAATGAACTTGCACTATTCGAATAGTCGACAACGAACGGTTAACCGAATAGTCGAAAATGAGCGGTTAATCGAATAGTCGATGGCTGACGACTATCCGAATAGTGTAAACCGAATATTATTATTCGAATAATGCCCTATTCGGTTAATTCGGTTAGTCGATTAGTCGAATACCAAGAGCTCTAAAATACACCCACAGCTCCTGAATATATATTATCTATATATCTTATATACACTTAATTCTAGAACTCATACACAACTAGTTAGTTCTTTAGTAAAGCTCCAGCCAATCATACTTGTACACTCACCCAAACACCACCCAAGACCAATTTAGCCACTCACTAAGGATCCACATACTCGTACATATTTACACACACATATGCATACAAATATAACCAGGGTATGATGTGTGTGTGTGTGTGAGAAGAAATAAATGTTGTTTTATCGCCTCTTTTCTTTCAGGCGACAACGCTGAGGCGCCTTATACCTGTTAGGGTAAGATATCCTTGAAGAGTTGCATTTCGTTGCGTTGCGTTCCGTTCAGTTGCGTTGAGTTGCGCTTTATTTCCTTATCCTTTAGTTTTGTTCTTCCAGTTGAGTTGAGTTGAGTTGAGTTGAATTAAGTTTAATTATACGGTTGGTTGCGTTGCATTCAGTTGCTGGGTAGCGTAGCGCATAGCATTTTGTACGTTCCTTGCATTTAATTGCGCACACCAAGCCAATACACACTCTCACACACACATACACATACATGCATTCATACTAAGTGCATAATAAGTTATGAGTAAACTTACATTTGCGGTTGAATTATTCGTATTTGTTTAGCGGTCGCCTGTTTGCATTGGCCCGGTGGTTTTATGCTGCCATTAGGAGTCGCCCATTATGACCGTCGTCCTGTCGGAGGGTTGACTCTGTGCCAAAGTGCACATATGAGCATATGTGCTCTATGACCAGTGGCCACTGAGGGCGTGGAAGGAAATTGGTTTTTTAAAGCACACCACATAATAGATAGAACCGCTGCAGATATGATTAGAAAATTGGTTTTTCTATTCGCTCTTTTTTTAAATTCCACACCAGCTGCAATTTTTTTTTGTATTTGTATTCGAGCGCTTTTCAACATTCTTCCGGGGGTTGCCTCTTATCGCCATCGTCATTGTCTGGCTTTCACATTTTAAACTGTAGTCGAACACGCCAACTCAGGATGTTGATTGAACGTCTGTCATTACCTCCTCCACTAACAACATATGCCAAAGGATGTGTGTGTATGCGTTTGTTTAATCATTTAAAACATTACCATAATGTAGTATGTGGAAAACGTGCCAGCTCTTTTTTCTGCTTTTGTTTTGATGTATTGATTTTATAATTGCTAAGGTGTTCTGCGTACAGAAAATGACAGTTATGTAGCTGCACGCGTGCCTTCCACGGGTTGTGACTAAGTACATTTCAAGCCAAGCATACAGGGCGCTCATTCATCACATACAAATAAACACACACAGTTGTTACATGTGGTCATGTGCTTATTGGCTTTTGAATATATATACATACATATAACCTCACCTGAATTGAGTTCTTGAAATATGCATGTTTTATGTACAATATTTCAATTATTAACTCATTTGGTTGTGTAAGTAGTTAAATAAGATGTTATTCCGCATGCTTTTTGCACCGAGTCAAGCTATTTTTAGGTTATTTCAATATATTTTCTTTAAACAATTTTGGTTTCTATGTTAGATAACACTTTATAAAACCCTTCTATGTACTCTGTATCAATAAGTTTATTTCATTACATCCTCCTCTCCACCTTATTCTATTAAACCTTAACCTTAGTATATAATAAAAAGTAAATTAGAATATCCCCTTTCGTTTCCTTAATTTCTTCTTTTACGCAACAAAATGTATTCTACATATCAGGCAGTACCTTCCTTAACTTTGCAAAATTTTATTTTATTATTCAAGTTTTCATCGAACATAATATAACGATTGAAGGGTCTTCTAACTTTTCGATTCCATATTCAAAGTACGGCCTGTTTTGTGTCTGAAAATAGGCCTCTGGAACGTCGATTATCTCATCATTTGCATTATATTTACTCTTATCTCAAATTCTCTTGAGGTTTGATAGTAAGAACCTTTTCTTTCGCTGATAATACAGTTGATGCGTGGACAATTAGACCCATGAATTGTTTCCAATGATTTGTGATATCTTGAATTGTCCATTTTTCCGCGATTTCCTCCTTCAAATGTTCCATTATTGCTATATAATAGTCGCTGTTGATGGTATTTCTTTTTTTTCAAAATAGTCGATGAAATAGCTGACTGTTGTGCCTTTAGGTTCTGTTTTCATATCAAGGTTCAATCGCGATTAGTCAATTCAGTTTATCGGTTTATCTCAAGTAGTCAACTCAGCTTACTGTCGATTGGATTCCGGGGTTCATGATAAGTTTATCTTTTGTTACATATTGACGAAAAACCGACGAATTGTTGTAGCTTTTGGTCGATTGTCCACAATGTTTCGTCGGTATCTTTAGAGCGTCAGTTATATCGACTTTTCTTCGTGGCGGTCTCTTGTCCATTGGGTCCATCTTCGAGTTGAATCTCTAAGGAATTTAACAAACCTCTTTCTAATTGCTTCGCCTATAGCAGAGCCTTGACAATAAGCAGCAGCAAAAATAGTGTTTCGTTGATACATAAAATGTCATTACGAGGGTCTTGAGGTTTGAATGTGTTTCATTAGACGAGATAGGGATTTAAAGTAAACATTGATTGATGTTTGAAAGTTCCAGGGGTCTATGTTCTAATAATCGAAGGACGAATCGAGAATTGATAACAAAAACAACAAAATAATTTGTCTCAACTGTTAGGTCTAATCTATTGTTTTACTCAAGATCATATATGTATACGCACTCGATCAACAAACTTAGTGGAATGAAGTGGCTGAAACTGTGGAGGAATCTTTTCCAAAGGTTACGAAGACTCCACTTAACTTTTTTCGATTTATACCCAGATTCTTTACAGAAAATAATTTTGATAACCTCAAAACTCACAAATTTTATTGATCTGACCTTGATAGAATTATTTTAAACTAAAAAGAAGTTAAAAGTACTAATATTTTTACAATGAGAAGATGAAAACTGCAGCAGTTTCTTTGCTTGATACTTGTGTCTTCAAATTTGATGAAAATATCAATATTTCTCCTTTTGTATGAAAGAAAGCTTTGCAAAACTACAACAAAATTATTATTTAGTAATAAAGTTGGTGTAGGAAATTTATGTGTAGAAAATAGCAGTGAGTCATAATCAAGAAAGAAAAAGTCAGCGCATAATCGGGCGGAAACGAGTTCTCAAACTCGTACACAAAAACAAATAGAAACTTGCACAGAATTGAGTTTGAACCTACCCTCACATAAAATTAGAGCACTCAACTGCAAAGGTAAGGGCAGCCAACACGAAGTCAACACAAAGTACAATAATAATAACAACAACTGCAAATTATTAAACAACATCAAGAACATTAAGCGAGGTAACGAACAGTGAAAGACGAGCGACCAGCGCCGAAGCAGCGCCAAGGACCATGACACCAAATTCAAGGCATTAATTTTGCTACTCTTGGCTATGAACTGCTCGTGTTGTTGTTGGTGGTGTTGTTGCCGGTTGTGTTAGTGGTGGCTATAATTTGAATTTTCTTTTACACAAACTTTATGCTTTGAAATTCTGCGCCAATTGGCAGCAACTACTACCAAACTGTAACGTCAACAAAAAAACAACTAAAACCAATAACAGTTGCTATGTGCGTGTTGTCGCTCATATGCAAAGTGCAGCGTGTAAGGGAGGCACAACAACAATAACATGAAACGGATGTGCGTTGCACAACAAACGGAAGGACACCACACTTCGTGAGCAGAGGGGTTGTGTCTCGGTTATGCGGGGTATATTAAGGGTTAAGGGTTGCGCGAAGGTGTGTTGGCCGCAAAAATATTTTGTGTAACGGCGCCAAATGTGCAACGCCCAACTAACAACACAATGACAACAACAACAGCTGTGTGCAGCTGACAGTTGGCTAACAGTAGTGGTAACAACTCGACACAAAGAGCCGTTGGTTGCAGCAAGTTTGCAAATGATTAGTCACGGTGGTCGATGGCCCGGCTGAGTTGGTACAGCCAACTGGTCGCAGCTACTCACACACAACTTTTTGTTGCCGCACGTTGCACGAACTGCTTGTGCGTCTACGTTTGCGTTGGCCGCCAGACAATGAGCTCTAAACAAACAAGTTTTAATTGAATGAGTAAAATGACACAGATAAAATACGCTGTTTGGCTAATAGCAGTTCGCAAACAATATTAAATTTAATGTGAGTGCATTTTGGGAAGATACAACAACAACAAAGTGGATTCTGAAATTCTGCAATGCAAAAAGCAAACGAAAGTATATATTTATATATACGAAGTGCGTTCAAAAAATAACGGGAATTTTTTGATTTCTAATTTTCAATTTTTTTTTTAATTTTGTATTATGTTGATATACAGCCTCTGAAGTACGATAGACTTTTTAGCTATATTCATTACTTCCTTTGTCTGTAGCAGCCCCTAAGGGTAGACGTATTTTAATGAACTTGGCGATTTTCGTTTGTTAAAAGCTCAAACTTCGTTCCTTTTTCGTGAATTCTTTGATAAAAAAACAATACTGTAACGATGCCCCAGCTTCCATATTCGCCAGACATGTCTTCGTGTTTCTTTTTCCGACATATTTCCAAAAAAAGTGAACCTTAAAGGCTCGTTGTTTTACAAGCATACGAGAAATTGCTGAAAGAGCTAGATCCCATCCCAAAAGTAGAGTTTCAGAAGTGTTTCGGCGATTGTAAGAAGCGCTGCCATAATTTCATACTATCGAATGGGGACAATTTTAAAGACAACAAAATTAATATAGATGAATGAATAAATTTTTTTTTTCCAAAATTTACGTTATTCTTAACACACCCCGTATATCTTGTATAACCTAAAGCTGTCTCTGTTAATATATTTTGTGCATACAAAAGCGATATACTCGTGCATATACATCGATATGTTTGTTGTACAGCTGAAAACTCTGCAAATGCTTTTAGCTTGTAATGTTTTTTTGTTTTTTTTTCACTTCTCTTGTTGTTGTTGTTGTTGTAGCAAAAGCGTGATGTAATAGCTGGTTCAATAAACTTTGGCAACAACGGGGCGCCTTTTTGGTTTATGCAAGCAAATGTATCTACTACATTCATATGCCTGCATGTAGTGTTATGTGTCTGTTCTGCGCTTTTAGTTTTTTGCACTTTGTAGTCATAGCGACCGCGCTGGAGTGGGGCATGCATACACAAAGGATATAAGGGTGATGGCGGCGCTTCTTGTTTTTTCGATAACAGCTAGAATACAAGCAAAAACATACATACAACAAGCTGGTATATAAATATATACATAAATATATATAAAGCCATTGCACGCCAACTAGAGCCAGACAGCCAGTGCCTTTTATCCTATGATAATGTCATAAAATTTCGTTGTTTTGATTATATGTATACATATACACATAAATATGCGTCTGTATAAATTCTAAAACCACCAACACAACAATATTCAAGATTTTCAACAAATTGCCATACAATTTTGGAGCTATACAAGCTAACTGCTAGCATGGATTCTTAAGTTTTCGCAGATAAGAAGCTGAGTAAAAAGCCGTTTCGCTGTCACAAAAATCATCCACATATAGCGGCCTTTACACGGTCACACATGCTCGCGAACATGGCATGATGCAAAAGTTTGACGTTTTCGTTCACACGGTCATGCATGTGTGTGAACTTCACTTTCATTCAGATTTCAACGAGTAAACATGGCACGCGCATTAGTGGCAGCTCTTCTTATTGAAGAAATTTTGGAAATGGAGGAAGAGGAAGAAATTGCAAAAAGTGGCAAGAAAAAACGAATTTGGGTGCAAGATTGGCGTAAGAAAAGACCAACACTCTCGCATACAAATTTGTTAAAAGAACTAGAAATATCTTGCCCAAAGCATTACAAAAACTTTCTAAGGATGGATGTTGCAGTTTACAACGACCTCTTGGCGCTGATAACGCCATACATTAAACTCTTTCCAAAATTGCTCGTTCATGCGCGACAACATCACTGCACACTGTCTTTTTTTCGACTGAAAAAATACACTATGTGCATCATGCAGCCCTTCACACGATCACACTTGTGTGACACACCAGCAGAAAAATTAAACAATTTTGAAAACTTTGAACATGTGTGACATGCATGTTTTTTCCCCCTTTACACGATACAACTTGGTGTGATGTCACACATGTTGTCACACATATGTGACCGTGTAAAGGCCGCTTATCCATTATGAAATTATCTCCAGTGATGTACTACCCTAATGTACATACACCCCGTTCAATAGCAACGATAATCAATGAAACTCATTCTGTTGAACTACTTTAAGAGCTCCATTAAGCCAGTAACACTGTATAGTATTTGCGAGTTGTTGTAATAAAATTAGGCCATCAAATACTTTTTTTTATGTGAAAGCTTCGTTTGAGTGCAATTTGAGTTATCTGCTGCAGTTTATAGTGCTATAGCTGTGATTTTATACTCGTACTTTTGTACGAATTGCACTTTACGGCTCGCTCGCACTCTACATCAAAAAGAGATTAAAAATATTTATGTGCAAATGAAATGAGAAATGTTTGTAAAAAAGTAAAAATTTGTTGAAATTGACGCGAATAAAGTTTTGAATATTTTTCACAATAGTTATGAAGATAAAATATGAGGATTGGTTATCGATAGTAAAGTTGATTTGATTGTCTGTAGCCAGTGCTATTAAGTATTTACTCGTATAAACCTGAAACATTTTACATGCTCTGAAAAATCCTTATCACCTTTAGATACACTTTTATATGCAATTGATTAGGTGATTCTTATGAAATAGCATCAGCACGATAGTGCTTTTGAAGTTTTGAAAAAATACCGTTATATAGTCGGAAAATATAAATATTTTTTTCGAATGTTTAGTATTCGACCAAGTGCTGTTGGTAATATACTACATATGTATGTATACGGGATGTGTTCAAAAATAACGGTAATTTTCATTTTTTGAAAAAAAAAAACAAATTTATTCCTTCTATGCATTAATTTTGTTGTCTTTGAACTTGTCCCCATTCGATAGTATGCACTTATGAGAGCGCTCTTCCAATCGTCAAACCACTTCTCAAACCTGATTTTTGGATAGCCTTTGATTCTTTCAAGATGAACGCTTTTTTGAAAATTCATCAGAATCGTTTGATCGCTTCAAAATGGCAGATCCAATACGGTGAATAAATTTTAGAAAAGCTGTCCGCCATAATGAATGTTTTTTTTAGGTAATGCAAAACCCTGATCTCATGAGGTTAAATGTACCTCGGATTGAGCGACCCCAAAAACATAAAATACATATAGTAAGACCCCCAGGTCAGAACCACAATTTTTTTGTGTGGTTGTGCAGTAACGAAATATTATTTGTCATATATGAAAAAAATATAAAAAAATATTTCTTTACGAAAAAGTTGATCTTGGATACCCAGATTCTTGTAGTAAAACCATAGTTGCAGGAATGTTCGATTTTTATTTGGAGCAAAATTAGGCCAATTTATTTGCAACTTCTACAAATATTAATATTGATTCTGAAAAAATAATGCTTTTGAAATTTTGGTTAATATTAGGACTGCCTTGGTGCCCTCTACAGGTTGAAAATTTTACGGATTTTCTAAGTAATTTTTTTTTTGTGTTTTCAATATCTACTTTTACCTTAATTTTGTTTTCTAGTTATGTAACTCTCACCTTATTCTCTACTATATACTCTAATTTACCCACTTGTCTGCACCACTTAGTAGAAAATGTTAATTTTTGTTATATATTATATACATACATACATACATACATACATATTACATATGTACATATAATCGCATATAACCCATTTCTACTGCTGTAAATACAACTAATTGTTATTTTTCTTCATCTTCTTTTCAATCTTTGCAGTTTTATAGTTTACTAGAGCAAAATATCATTGCGAATTCCACTTTAACACTGCGACCATGCACAGTGTTTGTGCCTACAAATGCGGCATTTCAGCGCCATAATGGATCCAAACATGTGCTCTATCACATAAGTGAGTAACAATGCGTATTCAAGCGAGAATTAATTGAAATTCACAAAAAAAAGATAACTTTTTATTGTCAGCATTCTTATTATATTATATGAATTATTCTTGTTGTTATTATTTGTTGTAGTTGTCTATGTTGTTGAAAAAATTTCACAGCAAACAACAAATAAATTACTTAAACTAACGAATGCTAACTTTATTATTGTTGTTGTTGTTGTAAATCTGTTTAACATAATAATTCATGTAATTACAGCAACGACACCAATGACGAAGGACGAACTCATAAAGGTTATACCATCGGATATGGGTGGCAATCCATCATTGTATATAACGAAAAATCGCAATGGCGATACATATGTGAATAATGCTAGAATAATACCATCGCTAACGGTCGAAATGACCAATAGTCTGGGAATGCGTCAGGTGAGTTGTGAATTAAAATGTAATTAGTTTCTTTTTTGAAAAATCCTGATATTATAAGGTCTTAGAACAGAAACCATGAAAATCAAGGAATTTCTTTACTGATTTATTCATATTATTCTAAAATTATATATGGGTTCCATATATAGAAACCCTATATTTTATTTATACGGTCTGTTGATTTAGGGGAGAACCCTAATTCGTAATAATTTTTAGAAATTTTGTTAGAAATCGGTCAAGATCTATTTATCGAGCCGGATGGTTTCGTAATTCTCTCAGATATTTATAATATTCTTCAGTGGAATGTCTTATTCGTTTCTTTTATGGAGATATGTTTAACGTATTGCTTCTGGATAGTAATTCATCTATCAATCATAGTTAAAGAATTAACATGTAACTCTCATAAAAAAATAAAGAAAAAGGAGAACTGGTTTAATCTTAGTTAATTTATGTAAAAAAGAAATATATGGAAAGTTATCAGAGCTTCTTCAAACAAAGAATGCGGAATAGTTTCTTTAGTAAAATCGAGTCATTCGTTTTTTTATGAAAAATTTTAAGGTTCAAAAAGTAAACCTCTGACTTTTTTCATTTATCAGTTCTTTATTCTCGCTATATTTATTAAAACTATCCTTCTTCTTCAAGGTGATGCATATAATCGATGAAGTCTTGGTGCCACTTACTGCTCTGCCCACTGCCAAAATGGAGTACACCAATTTGGATGCGTATCAATTCATGAAACAGGCCGACATTTTAGATATCGGCGATAATCGCTTGAGGTATTATCTCGTTGTTGAATAAAAAAATTGAAAAATATTACTTTAAATTTCTTTCTTCTGCTTTACAAATTCAGATCGTATCGCTCGCAAGTGACTTTAATGCGTAAGGATAATCTGTATCAGGCGCCAGGTGGACACACATTTTTAGTACCCGTCGATGAAGGTTTCAAGGTAAGCAATTAAAAAACAATTTGGTTATATTATTTATATTTAAATTTATAAACACACTCAATAAACATAGTAGTAGAGACATGAGCATTTAACTAGTAAAACACAACTAGTTATTTTGGTAACCAGTTCTGTAACCATATAATTTTTGTTCAATATTTAAAAAATATGAAAAATTAATTGAGAAACCTTAAAATTAATAATTCTTTGAGAAATTTAAATATAGCTGAACAACAAAAATAACTGCAAACCCGTTGTGCACTAGTGCCTTCTTTC